>JZKD02S0976589.1:19090-52866 GCA_000966675.3 Picea glauca | reverse complement strand
TATATATATATATATATATATATATATATATATATATCATCCTGTATCCTGTAACTTGTGAAAGAAATTACAAAACAAATGACAGCCATGAACATATTGTCGAATCTCTGCCTAGAGGTATCACTATATATCTCACTTTAGGTTTAAACGTCTTCATTGAATCAAGGGAAGGAAGGTGCTATAAACTGCAAGGAGATAATGCTAAGGCCAACATTAATTTTCAAAATAACCCCCAATATTTATAAATAAATAGTATTTAGATCTATATCGTTTAATTAATTTGAGATCACAATGCTCGCGTCAATAACATCAGACAATGAAATGAACAAGACGCTGGGAGTAAAACCCTTAGCAACGATCACAACCTCAAATCAAGAACGCAGCATTATTTTTTCAGGGCAACAATTTTCAACAGTTTAATTTAAGGATATAGAAAAAAACTCATTCGTTTCCTTTTAGGTCACAAACAGACTCGGGTTTTTATTCAAGTGCAACCCCAACAATCATGGTCACTCGTACAACCAGATTTATTATTAATTGTCTAAGGGGTATACAATAGAACATGGTTCTGTTATCTTAGCATACCTCATTATGGAATTTTCTATATTCCTATTCAATGCAAAGACAAGGATGATTATACTGGCTTCGTTATAAAAATGAGTGTAACGATAATGAAAGAAGCCTATCTAGTTTCCAAGAACAGTAAATCAATTGAAAATGACTATATGTCAAACGTTGGAACCAGCAAATCCATTGTCATTGCCAAATCACACTGACATTGAACAAACAATACAGCTATTTTATTGAAAAAGAACCCAAAACGGAATATATAGAGAGATAGAGATTAGATGATAGCTCAGTTGGTTTGACATAAGGAAGTACAAGAAAATCAAAACAGAATAGTGGTAGATGTATAAAAAGATATTAGCCACAAGGATAGCTCCGTTGATTCAACCCTTTAAAAATGTATTTAAAAAATCTATGAAATCGCTTCCCATAAAATCATGCAAGCTATGAATCCCTTCCCACAAAATTATGCAGAGTTACCGGCCGGGATGTGGCACGTGTAGTTGGCAGTTAATACCATCCTCCATCTAATACTCCATCATCCATCTAGAAACCGAGGGGAAAACGCATAACCTCTTTCTTTATTTCAGATGAGTTTGTTTCTCTCTAATAAAACTGTAAATCCTCCATCTAATACTCTATCCTCCATCCAGAAACCGAGGAGGGGAAACCGCATAGATGAGTTTGTTTCTCTCTAATAAAACTGTAACTGCATGGAAGGTTATTCAAGCAAAATAAAAAAGACTCCATTAACCCAAAACCCACGACAGGATAATGCACCCCTATTAACCCAAAATCCACAGCAGAATAATTAATGCATCCATGTCAACCCAAAATCCGCAGCAGAATAATTAATGCATCCATATTAACCCAAAATCCGCAGCACAATAATGCATCACTATTGCAACATGTTCAAACTAGAAATCATATATTACTTACTTGGACACTGCCCAGTATACATGCACAGCCCATGAAATACCCATATTTTAGCCCCAGCACAAAAACACAAAATTGATACAAAGGCAGCTCAGAGTTGGCTGTAAATTAGGTTCGATTCATGCCAGCATTCTCCTCACTGGGATCAGAAGAGGGAGCTTAATATCATCATTGCTGTTTTTCCTTCATAATCTTTAAGAAACAGGAGTTAAAAATTTCTATAAACACTCCCAAAAAACAAACAGATAGCTAGCGATCTAGGCTCGAATCTACCAGAAATTGCTCCAGACATCATTAAGAGGCGCAAAATCTGAATCCTCGCCGCTACCTTGCCGAACAACCCATAATCTATAAAAATAGAGATTAAAGCACTCAAATGAAAAATAGAAAGAGAGATTTTCAAACACACAAATGAAAAACAAAATCAATTGAGAAAGGCAAAGAAAGGGTTGCTCAGTTCAGCGGAGTAGTCGACATACAACTCCCATAGGAGCTGCAATCCGTTCTGTTGAGCTTGAAATCTTAAAATCATCACCGCAACCGTGCACACGAATAAAAACCCTAAGACTACTGCATCTCACAATCCCTAAGACTACTGCATTTCACAATGAAGACTTAGGAACCCCGGAGGCTTATAAAATGATAAAACCCTAAAACTTCGGTTAAACCCCAACCCTAACCGCGTATATCCTAACGACTACATGGCCAAAGGAATATCAGTAAACTACACGTTTTACGAATTTGCCCTTTACCGAGAGGTTAAAATCACACGAAAGAAACCGATTATTTTACCCTGATATTCTACAAAAATGATTTTGGATTTACGGAATTGTAAATATCAAATATTAAAAAATGATTTTGGATTTAGGGAATTGTAAATATCAAATATTAAAATTTAGTCCTCAATTACTTTAGATTGTGTTCTTACTTACCACACCGTAGTATTGCGTTCTTACTTTTCCAATAGAAAAATCTCTCAAAATTATATTAGGTATAAAAAATTTTACAAATCTATATCGATATTGCAAGATACAGAGAAGGATCAGTCCCATGAACAATGAACAATGCTTACGGCCGAGAAGGCAAACCGGAGATAAACTCCCTCCACTGAAATTTACTTGCTAATTACCCTAGCTTGTGTAAGATGTTTTTTGCAATAACATCAGAAAACATACAAAGTAGCCCCGACGAGCTTAATTCTCAAAGATATTAAGATGGGTTTTGTTGCTTTCTTGCCCATTTTCCAAATGATAGACTGTCAGTCTACCCTTGGGCTCCTTCAATGCCTGTTTGGACAGTTGATCTACCTCTTTATTGTGCTCCCTGAAAATGTATTGTGTTCTTACTTACCACACCCAATGTGTATAGGTAAATCTAGTAAAAGGATGACTAAATAAGCTTCAATGATAGTTATTAGTGCAAATTAAGTAAAAGCTTTAATCTACTTTCTCACAAGAAGCAATTATTCTTAGCATTTTATTACAACTAGAATTGATGGTTAGTTTGTTGCATTGTGGTCTAGTGATAATTTGGAGTGGTTGTTGTCACAATGATATAGGTTCAAATCTAGGTAGACATGCTCCTCCCATACATGGGGTTCACCAAATGAGGCTATTGATTATATTGGGTATTGTTAGAGTAGCCTTCAAACAAATTATTGTATGGCATTGGCAAGGTACCAGTAAAACCTATTCTTCACTTAAGTGTGTGAGGATGGGTAGAGCTTATTTATGGGTTTACCATTTGTAAAAAGACGGGTTCCCATTTAAAATAAAAACTAGAACCTGGGGATTTAAAGGAGCGAGAGATAGAACAGAGCTTGTGAATCGTTCTAAGATTTTCAATTAGTTATGCTTTGAGCTAAAGGAGCAAAAGGAGGACAATGACTTTCCAACATCAAATAGTTCTCCAAGAATGGTCCCGGTGCTAGAAATAATGAACAAACACCTTTCCTCTCTACAAAATAGTAAACCCTAACTATGTGATGTTAGAGAAAGTAAAAGCCCCTGATATCTATCAATGATTCAATCAAAGCTTGATGCATATCAATGAACAAGATCCAAACAATAGATTTTGGTGGGAAGAGAGAATAATCTTATTGAACAATTAAATCTCAAGTACAAATAGTTACTTTTGTCATATGTGATAATGATTGATCTGTAAACTATCGTAGATATTCCACTAGAACAGTGTGTCACAACATCGCTGATAAAACACTGAAATCTTTACTATGAAGGTTAATTTCCTTTAGATCTCCATAATATTTAGTTACCGATAAAAAGATAAAATGTTTTAAATAGAGAACAGTAAAACACATTCACACCATCCACAAATATACACAAGATATGACATGGGAAACCCAATACGGGAGAAAACCCAACTAGAAGGTGAGGTAGTTTTGCTCTCGTTTCTCTAGTATAGAAATGATGCAAGTACAAAGAAAGAGGCACTCTCTGTGGAGTTGTCTTTGAATTGTGGCATGTATGGTTGCTATAGAATTTCCCCCCCTCTGTTATGCTCACAAAATACCACTCTTTGATGTTTTGCTTAGTTATGGAACAAGATACAATGCAAAAGAATGGAACCCCTTCTCCTCTTATTGGCCTGATTTTTAACATAGCCCAATAGCCATCCAGGGATAGGTTTTTTACTTCCTCAACCTTCAATTGTGATAAGGTTTTGGACCTTCTAGAATGTTCTTAGAAAATCCACTATGTGGCTAGCCCCACATGTCTAAGTAATGGAGGCTGACGTGGCATCCACTCACACCATGGTGATCAATATGTTAGGTCAACTTGCGGGAGGCATAACTTTCTCATACTAACTCTGATTGACGAACGATTTGTGTCGTTGGAAAGGTATCAACGTGTAGAATTTAGAATCTTCCTCCATAGTAAGGTTTGGACCAAAGAAAAGGTTGTTTGATGCCTCAAAATGGCTCCAGAATATTTCTAACTGTTTTTTGGACCCAAATTTCCAAATTTTGACGAGCCATCGAAATGGCCCTGCAAGTTGATTCCTCCAGTTTTCCACCAGAAAAGTAGTGATATAGATGACAGATAATATAATAATCCAATCCATATCATACCTTCCCATTTAGGGAGGCTTTTGGTCCCCAAAATATTTACTAAATGAGGTGAGGAAATTTTTCCTCTACCTTCTCCATGGAGTACCACTTTGCTTTGCATGGAAATTGTCCTTTCAACCCAATCTGCCAAAGCTCATGTTGCCTCTGTCTTGTAGTTTTGGTCTGCTTCTACAAAGTTGTGTCTTCTTCCAACTCTACCTGAGCATCTGGTGCTAAATCCCCTATCAAAGGTAGGACTTTCTCCTCCTCCTGATCCAACATGGAGGGCTCATAGAGTTTGAGATTCTCCACATTCACTATTGAGTAAATGTTCATGTATGGGGGTAGACTGAATCTGTAGGCATTATTTCCCACTTTTTTCAATGCCTCAAAAGGACCATACCGTAAAGCCTTGATCTTCTTACCAGGACCATGTAGCCTTTCCTTATTCAGTTGTAACCATACTCTGTCTCCCACTCTAAATGTTTTCTTTGTTTTGTGTTGGTCATGTCTAGCTTGTACTTTTCTCGTGACTTCTTAAGTGTTTCGTGTACTTGCAAATGGATCTCCCTAATATTCTCAACATTTTTTTCTACTTTTAATGCATCTCTTGTGAGGTCATCCCTCGCTCCTCCTGTTGTCCATGTACAACATCTAAGGGTGAAGGTGGCAAATACTCAAAGCAAGTTTCAAAAGGTGACTTACCAGTAGAAGTGTGAACTGTTATGTATAAGAGTGTTGCAAATAGATCAAATGTTCATCCCAAGTCTTTGGATGCTTATGATTGTAACCCCTCAAAAGTTGCACCAAAGTCTTGTTGACTACTTTTGTCTTCCCATTCAATATTTTAGATATAGTATAGTGTGCAAAACATAAATATTTAGCAAGCAATGGCATAACAACAATGATATAACCAGATCAATATCAAAATAACACAAGAAAGAGCACCTTTATTAATGATAGCAATGTTCACTTGCCTCTTCGAGGGGGAAACCTCCAACAGAGCAGAGCTCTATTACAATAATCTCCAAGACAAAACTTCTCATGCCCTTGACTCCTATTTATACTAAATCTATCTACCAAAAGAACAATCTAGAGGAAGATCTTCTAGAAGCATAAGCTTCTATTAGGTCTTCTTACATTTGACTTATTCTTCCTTATTATTGGGCCTTATTAATACTGACCTTTATTACATGGAAAATATATTATTCTACGTGCATGAGGGGTTAGGGAGGTTAGGTCCCTGACATTCCCTCCCTCTTAAAAAACAATCGTGTCCTCAAAGCTTGAAACGAGGAAATTGTTGCATAATGGTAGCTAGCTCCCAGCTGGCATCTGCGGGAGTTGTATCTTTCCATTGTACTAACACTTCCTTGATGGTGTGCTGACGGAGACAACGCTCACGTTGGTCCAAGACTGCTTGTGGTTGCAACCAGATGGAGCCTTCTTCATCCAAATCGAGGAGGCTGGTTTGAGTTTGGCGCTTAGTTCCAATCACCTTCTTTAAGAAGGAGACATGAAAAACACGATGGATCTTAGAATGATTGGGCAAAGCTAATTGATTGGCCACATGTTCGACGCGCTTGAGAACTGTATAAGGACCATAAAATTTGGGCACCAATTTCTGACAATGTTCGGCCTTGAGTGAAGTATGCTTATAAGGTTGCAGTCGAAGAAACACCTGGTCTCCTTCAACAAATTGGCGTTCAAAGCGACCTTGATCTACTTGTTGCTTCATGTGATTTTGAGCCATGACCAAATTATTTTTGAGGGTACGGAGAATAGCCTCACGAATTGTAAGAGTTTGGTCAATCGCCTAGACATTCGAGACATCGGCCATGTATGAAAGAATTAAAGGTGACTTTTGTCCATATATTGCTTCAAAAGGAGTCATGCGAGTAGTTGTACGGTAAGAAGTGTTAAACCACCATTCAACTAGTGGTAACCATTGAGCCCACTAAATTTGTCTTTCAAATGCAAAAGACCTCAAATATGTTTCCAAACACTTGTTGACAACTTCAGTTTGACCATTAGTCTGGGGATGATAAGCAGTGTTGAGATGCAATTGGGTGCCCTATAGCCTGAACAGTTCTTGCCAAAAATTGTTGGTGAAAGTGGAATCTCAATCAGAAACAATAGAATGAGGCATGCCATGAAGCTTGAAGACATGATCCGTGAAAAGTTGAGCCACAGTGGAGGTGGTAAATGGGTGTTGAAGAGCACAGAAATGAGCATACTTGGAAATACAATCAACTACCACCATGATGACTGACTTATTGCCTGATCATGTAATCCAATAATGAAATCTATAGAGATATCCCTCCAAATAGCGGGTGGAATCAACAACGGTTGTAGTGTGTCAGGAGCTTTGATTGTTTCTCCCTTGTTGCATAGACAAACATCACATTCCACCACAAAAGTGCGAACATCATGTTTCATACCATCCCAGAAAAAAGAACGTTCTACTTGGTCATAGGTTTTGGTAAACCCTAAGTACCCCGATGTGGGTGCAGCATGAAGCTCAGAAAGCACCGTGAATTGAAGTTGTGACTATTTACTTAAATACATACAACCTTTATAGTGAAGCTCATCATTGTGCCAAGAGTACCCTGGGGAAACTGGAGAATTGGCTTGCAATTGTTGGATCAAATGCGAAATTTTGGGATCTTATAGCCATTCTTGGCAAACAACTTGGAGCCAATCTGGTACAATGAAGGAGAGGGAAAAAGGGGGCCCTTCATCTTCATATTTTCTTGAAAGAGTGTCAACAACCACATTGTCTTTGCCTTTCTCTTAAATGATCTCATAATCATATCCAAATAGCTTAGTCACCCATTTTTGTTGCTCCGGGGATGAAGGACTTTACTACAGAAAATACTTGAGGCTAGAGGTCCATTGCATTCAGAATAGCCAACATTTCCTTTTCATAGATTGATTGGCCCAAATGTTGCTATGACAGTGGTTTGTTGGTAAAGGCCAAAGGCCAACCATCTTGCATAAGGATTGCTCCAATTCCTCTCCTAGAAGCATCACATTCGAGGACAAAGGTCTTTGTGAAGTCAGGAAGGGCCAAGACAGGAGTGGTGCACATAGTCGCTTTCAAGGCTTGAAAAGCTTGATCAGTTGTTGGAGTCCAAGTGAAAGAATTATTTTTAAGGAGAGTAGTGAGAGGTGCCACAATCTTTCCATAATTCTTAACAAACTTGCGATAATAGCATGTTAAGCCTAGAAAAGCACACAAGCTTTTGAGAGTCTTAGGGCAAGGCCAATCCTGCATGGCTTCAATCTTCTTAGGATCCACCCTGACACCTGCCTTGCCAACAATATGACCCAAGTACTTGACTTTTGAGGCTCCAAAAGCACATTTAGATTGTTTGAGGAAAATTTGGTGCTGAGAGAGTAGATGAAGAACTCGATCCATATGAGAAAGATGGGTTGTCCAAGTTTTACTATAGATGAGAATATCATAAAAGAAAATTAAGACAAAATGACGAAGAAAAGGATGGAATACATTATTCATGAGGATTTGGAAAGTGGAGGGAGCATTACACAAGATAAAGGGCATGACCAAGAACTCACAGTGGCCCTCATGAGTTCAAAATGCAGTCTTAGGGATGTCATCCTCTTTCATACATATATGGCGGTAGCTAGAACGAAGATTAAGTTTAACAAAGACAAAAGGATGGAGAAAAAGACGAAATACAGTATTCATGAGGATTTGGAAAGTGGAGGGAGCATTACACAAGCCAAAGGTAATGACCAAGAACTCACAGTGACCCCCATGAGTTCGAAATGCAGTCTTAGGGATGTCAGCCTCTTTCATATGTATCTGGTGGTATCCAGAATGAAGATCAAGTTTAGTTTAGACAAAATGGCGGAATACATTATTCATGAGGATTTGGAAAGTGGAGGGAGAATTACACAAGCTAAAGGGCATGACCAAGAACTCACAGTGGCCATCATTAGTTCAAAATGCAGTCTTAGGGATGTCAACCTCTTTCATACGTATCTGGTGGTAGCCAGAACGAATATCAAGTTTAGTAAAGAACTGGGCACCACTTAATTCATCCAAGAGATCATCAATGATAGGAATGGGAAATTTGTCTTTGATGGTGATTTTGTTGAGGGCGCGAAAGTCAAGACACATGCACCAAGAGCCTTCTTTCTTAAGTACCATGACTACATGAGAAGAATAGGGGCTAGTACTAGGACGGATAACACCTACGGCAAGCAATTCTTGAAATTTTTTCTCAATTTCATTTTTCTTGGAAAAGGGATGATGATAAGGACGAACATTGGGAGGAAGGCTTCCAGGGACAAGGGGAAAGGAATGATAATGAACACCACGGGAAGGAGGAAGACCCTGGGAAGTGCAAAAAATAGCTTGATGTTTGGAGAGGATGGATTGGAGGCCAGGAGGCACCGAGGGTGTCTTAGTGGCATGAATGGAATGGAGTTGTGCAATAATGTCAGAATGACTTTTTTGAGGAGCTTTTCCATGCAATGGGAATTGATGATCTTAGGGGGAATGTGTTGTGATGCCTTGTAACTTATACTATTGTCCCTCCCGGTTGAATTGCATGGTTAATCCCTTAAAATCCATGAGAATGGGGCCCAGAGTCCTTAGTCATTCGACACCCAAGACAATATCACAACCACCCATGTCAATAGCAAACATATGAGATTTCATGTTGTGGTACTGACCAATTTGGAGACACACATTTTCGCAACACCTCATACATTTCATGGACCTGCCATTGGCAATCATGATTTGAAAGTTGTTGACTACTCGGATATAATAATTAGTTTCTTGTGCAATGCGGCGATGAATAAAATTATGGGTGCTACCACTGTCAACTAGGATGATGACCTTATGATGCTTATTGTAACCAATTAGCTTGAGGGTTTGGGGAGCAAAGAAGCCAGTGACATAATTAAGGGAAATGATCAGTTCAACTTCTAGAGGATCGGAAGGTTGAGTAATGTCAATGGGTTTAGGTGACTCGACCATCGGGGGAGCCTCGACATATTCTTCAGAAATGTCCTCATAGATGGCCATAAAAAGCTTTTGTTCCTTACACTTGTTCCTAGGAAAATATTTGTCATCACAATTATAACAAAGGCCCTTGAGTTGGTATTTAACCATTTTTGATGGGATCAATTACTGAATCTTTAATGGAGCGAAAGGAGGAGGGGGAGTGATTGGTTCAGGGCAAGGAATGAAGGAGATTTTTCTAGTTTGAGAAAATACAACTTGTTGTGCTTCCTTAGATCTTCTAGTAGATTCTACCCAATTTTGAGGGAGAACCATGAGGACATGGGCACAGATCTCATCCTTGAGGCCACTGATAAAGCATTCTTGGAAAAAAAGCATTAGACATGCCCTCTAAGCGGAAATCCAATCGCTCAAAAGCAGCTATAAAGTCTTCTAATGTTTCAGATTGTTTCAACTTTGTCAAACGACCTAAATGGTTGGTGTGAGTGTAAAGCTCTGCAAAAAATTGTGTCCAAGCCACATACCCTTGGTGGGCATTTTTTCTCCATTGCAAATGTTCTTGATCTAGATGGAGAACACCAAATCGGAGTTTGGCCAACTAATCTATAATGTTGTACAAAGAGAAATAATGTTCCATTTGAGTTACCCAGTCGGTGGGATCTGAGCCATCAATTTTTTTTACATCCACACGCGGAAGGTGTAGGTCACGTTGAAAGTGATGGGACTGAAAAGTATGGGAATTGAAGGAAGTTTCACCTTCAGGGTGCAAAGGTGGGTCAAAGGAGGTAAGGTCTGTAGGGATATTCAGCTTGGCGTAGATCATGCTAGTGAAGGATGCAAGTTGGGTAGAGAGGTCTTATTTGATGGTTTCCATTTTTGCGTCTATGGAGGAATGCATGTTTTTATTGATGGTGGCAATATTGGGACTGAGCTACCACACTTCCTGTTGGGTCTCTGTGAAAGCAGAGGACAAGGAATTGAAGTTGGWTTCTAAGTCTTGGCTATGGGTCTGGKCCATGATGAAGGGGGGAAATGGAAAGGGATGGKTGGGACCACATAGAAAAGGGSTTATGGGTGAAGGRTATCATGAGGATCAAAGCGATGAGGGGAATCCAATGGGGTAAGGCCCAAATAAGGGGGTCAKAAGGGGTTTGGGTCCACRAGAAAAAAAAATTGYYGAGAAATGATAAGTATGACTACGATTAGGGTGAAGAGAGGAATGCAATGGGATAGGGCTCAAATAATGGTGCCAGCAAGATTCATTCTTTTTTTTTAACTCCTACAGAGTTATACTCTGATTTGAAGAATATTGTAGTGTTGAAATGYCCAAATTCTTAACAGGAAGAAATGTGTAGTAATTTCACAACCAGAATGCGGGAGGCATAGTTGCGYGGCAATAGATCTTGTCTGTTTTGTTTTCATCCCAAGGGTTAGGGTATTCAGGGTTTCTACAAACAAGGGTTTGCCCTGTGTTATAGCTCTCTAATATACATGTGGGGTCCAACAGTGGTACTCGGTCCAATATCTCAGGGTACCAACTAAGGAGGCTAGATTGTGCCCTTTGTCATACTACTCGACTACCCAAGTACTAGAGAGTATCTTCACGAGGGTTGTTCTCGGTGGCACTATAGCAGTTAAGCGGTTGATCGGTTTATCTACAGAGGGATTTAGGATATCTAGGTCGATCCGTATACATGTGTTATTTGATGCACTACCACTCAAAGGGGTATCGACGAGGGTTACAAGGGTGGCCAATAATGTGAGATTAAGTACCACTTGTAGTTCTTGCATGTATTCTTCCCCGACCGCGTATTTATGTGTTGAATGACATATCTCTGTAGCTTTAAGACATCAGAATACGTCTCTACCATGAAAAAAAATAACCCACAATTTTCTGTCAACGAAAGTGCTCTTATACCACTTGCAATATTCCAAATATAATATAGTGTGCATAACATAAATATTTAGCTAACAATGGCATAACAACAATGATATAACCATATCAATATCAAAATAATACCAGAATAACACCAGAAAGAACACCTTCATTCATGATAGCAATGTTCACTTGCCTCTTCGAGGGGGGCAACCTCCAGCAGAGCAGAGCTCTATTACAATAATCTCCAAGAGAAAACTTATCATGCCCTCAACTCCTATTTATACTAAATCTATCTACCAAAATAACAATCTAGAGGAAGATCTTCTAGAAGCAAAAGCTTATATTAGGTCTTCTTACATTTGACTTATTCTTCCTTATTACTAGGCCTTATTAATATTGGTCTTTATTACATGGAAAATATATTATTCTACCTACATGAGGGGTTAGGGAGGATAGGTCAGTAACAACCCATCTTTTTGTGGATGGAATGTTGTAGACCACTTCAGTGTCCATCTTCTCCCACAATGTAGTCCAAAATGCATTAAGAAATCTAGTATCCCTATCTGAGATGATGCTCCTTAGCATCCCAAAGTGCACCCAAACCTGTTAAAATAATTTATTTGTTGCTTCTTGTCCATTGATGGTATTTTTACAAGGCACGAGAATGCACATTTTTTTGAACCTATCAACTACCACAAATAGATAGTCATGTCCCTTCTTGGTAGTTGGTAAACCTCCCACAAAATCCATGGAAATGCTTTCCCAAGGTCGAGTGGGTACAAGTAAGGGATGGTATAGACCTTGATTCATGTTGTTGGGCTTGTTGATACAACAACGTATATATCATCTAATATATCGTGCTACATCTTCTTGCATTATGGGCCAATATACATGTTTCTGTAAGTTGTCGACTGTCTTTCCAACACCAAAATGTCCTACAACCTTGGAGGTGTGAGCCTCTCTGATAAGTTGTAATCGTTCACTTTTAGGAACACAAAGCTTGTCAATCTTGTAGAGTAACCCATTCTGGAAATGATAATCAGCCTTGTTGTCACCTTCTTCTATATGAATTTGTCCCTATATATGTTGAAACACCTCCTTGAAGTCCTCATCTTCTATGTATATCTCTTTGTATGCATCATGGGTAAAAGGATCCATGAGCATCAGAGTTACCAAAGTTGTAATCTTGGATGTGGGTGGTCGTGAAAGCATGTCTACCAACTTGTTTGTGCTACCCTTATTATACTTTATGACCAAATGAAATTGATGTAAAAACCCCATCCACTTGTAGTGTCTAGTTTGTTGTAGCTTACTCTAGGCCTGCAAATACTGTAGTGGTTGGTGACCTGTGTGGATGATGGTCTCCTTTCCCATCAGATAGTGTTTCCAATTTTTGACATCTTGTACCAAGACATAGAGCTCCTTGTCATAGGTAGGGTAGTTGAGAACTACCCCATGAAATACTTCAAAATGATAGAAGACAAGCCTTCTTCCCTACATCAGTACTGCTCCCATGTCATACCCACTTGCATTTGTCTCCACTTTGAAAGGCTTATGCAAGTTTGGTAGTGTGAGCACTAGTGCTTGATTGATCTTTCTTTTCATCTCACCAAAGGCCTTCTGCTAATTCTTTCCCCAATGGAAACTCTTACCATTGGTTGTTATGGCGTGGAGTGGTGCGGCTATCGCTGAAAATGAATCTATGAACTTTCACAAGTACTGTGTTGCCCCAACAAAACTCATAAATTCAATGACATTTGTAGGAACTAGCCATTTCATGATGGCCTCCATATTTGTAGGATCTATCTTAAGCTCCCCTCCACCAACCACATACCCCAAATACACCAAACATTGTTGAACAAACTCACATTTCTTGAGATTAACCAACAGTTGGTGCTTTTTCATAGTCTCTAACACCTGCATAAGATGTGACATGTGCTCCTCCCAGGTAGCACTATAAACCAATATATCATTCAAATAGACAATAAAAAGTGAATCTAGATAAGGGCATAAAACAACATTCATTAGTCTCATAAATGTAGTAAGTGCATTGCACGAAACGAATGGCATAATCAACCACTCATACAAACCTTGCCTTGTCTTGAACGAAATCTTCTCGGTATCTTCTTCTTTGACTTGTACCTAGTGATATCTTGATTTCAAATCCATCTTAGTGAAGTACTTGGCATGTTGCAGTTGGTCCAATAGATCATCGATCCTTGGAAGGGGGTATCGATTCTCCAGTGTAATCTTGTTTAATGCCCTGCAATCGATACACATTCTCCAAGTCCCATCCTTCTTGGGCACAATTATGATGGGTGACTCATAAGGTGAGGTACTTGGTCGAATCACACCCTGCTCCAATAATTGTTGCAGTTGCTTCTTCACTTCATTTGCTTCCAAAATGGTCTGTCTATACAACCCAATATTCGACAATGGGGAGTCTGGAAATAGTTGTATTTCGTGCTCCACTTCCCTCTCAGGTGGTGTCCCTTTAGGCTCATAGAACACTCTTCTGTATGTCTGTAGCAACTCCTCCAACTGATGTTTCTTCTCTGTAGTACACCCCTCCAGGGATGCCTTCACTCTCATTGACTCATCATCAAACTAATTTTCTCTCAAGGAAAGAAAAACATATTTCTTATTAGAACTAATCAACTTCTTGGATTCGTTGGCACTTAACAGTGAGATCTTTGACTTGTCTTTATGTGCATTGATGATGCAGGACTTCCCATACTTGATCAATCATTATTGGTTGGATCTCTACATGAAGATTTCATCCCTCATATACATGTAAGGGATTCCAAATAGTACTCCACATACATCAAGGGGTACTACGTCCAATTCCACTTCATCAATAAAATCAACACTTATAACAATTTTAATCTTACATTATTTTGTTACCTTTATCTTTGCATCATTGTTTACCCAACCCAATGGATAGGGGCTGGGATGATTATGAACATCCAATCCAATCTTGTTGACCATATCCGCTACTATGAGATTATCTTATGAACCCGAGTCGAACATAGCATCTATATTAGTCTTCTTGACCTAAATCTTGATGTGGAAGAGCTTGGTCATCTTCTTCTCTTCCTAGTGATGAAGGCTACTCAAATTCACCTTCTTCTGCACAGTTTTGAAAACAATATTGTCATCAACATTCGAGCTACTTTCAACCTAATTGCTTGAATCTTTGGCTAGAAGGTTCTTTTTCTTTCCGTCCTTCTTTTGATTCTCCGGGTTCAACTCTGGATGTAGTTTCCAACATTTTTCCTTGGTGTGGCCATCAATGTTGCAATGATTTCAATGGTTGTTGGGATCTTTACTATTTTGTGCAATGATTGTTGTATTCTTATCTTCCCCCCCTTTCCACTTCTTCTTCCCCTCCTTGGAAGCTTCCTAGTTCTCTTTCTGCTTCGAACCACTTGGTTTCCCCTTCTTTTTGCCTATGTTTTCCAGATACTATGCATATACACAAGCCTCATCCATTGTCATTGGATTGAAGAGCATCACCTTCTTTCGTAGATGATTGTGTAAATTCCAGATACTTGAGGAGTACATCTAGTTTTTTAGAATATATACCTAGCACTATGGCCATCTTTTTTAACTTGATGGTGTACTCTTGTACACAATTCCCCTGCCCCTACCTCTGCCTAAAGTAGTGCCACCAGATCCATTGGTCCTCTGCATACCCTATAGGATAGAATTGGGACTTGATGAGAGTTTTGAAGTCCTCCCAACTAGTTATTGGTGGATCACCCTCCAACCTAAGTGTTTTTTTGTGGTTTTCCCACCAGGTTAAAGCATGGCCCTCTAACTTCAACCTAGCAAATTAAATCTTATGCTCTTCCTCTATATGGTGAGCACTAAAATAAACTTCTAGTTGTTGCAACCAATGATTCAGTTTTAATGCATCAATCTCGCCTTGGTATGGTTTTATGTCCACTTTATCTTCCATATTGAATAGGGACTGTGAAGGGTTCATGGAACTCGAACTCGGCTACTCTTTCTCGCATTATTTATGCAACCCTTTTCCTAAGTCTTCCTAATCTTCTGATTTCCCGTCTGATTTGTTCTCTGAGTTAGAGCTTCCATCATCTCTGAATGGTCTGAGCTTACTTGATAGAGCCGACATGAAGAGGTTCATATTGTGATTGATGTCAACAACTCGTGCTTCCAACCGATCAAATCTCTCTTCCGTTGGATCTATAGGATTATTGTAAACAGACTCGTCTGCCATGGCTACGGTTTCTATGACTTCTCTTTAAGTTGATTCCTAGATCCTGCATATTCCCACAAATACCCAAAAGAAAAACCTGCTCTAATACTAATATTCTATGTAAACTTCCGTGGATATTCCAATGTCACGGTTAGTCACAACAGATCTAATAAAACACTGAAATCTTTACTATGAAGGTTAATTTCCTTTAGATCTCCAAAATATTTAGTTACCGATAAAATAGATAAAATGTTGAAAATATAGAACAATAAAACACATTCACACTATCCAAAAATAAACACAAGATATGGCCTAGGAAACCCAATATGGGAGAAAACCTAGCTAAAAGGTGAGGTTGCTCTCCTCTCTTTTCTCTGGTATAGAAATGATGCAAGTACAAAGAAAGAGACACTCTCTGTGGAGTTGCCTTTGAAGTATGGCATGTAAAACTACTACATAATCTCCTACCCTTTGTGATGTTGACATAATACCACTCTATGATGTTCTTCTCAGCTATGGAACAAGATACAATGCAAAAGAATGGAACCCCTTCTCCTCTTAGTGGCCCATTTTTTAACATAGCACGATAGCCATCTAGGGAAAGGTTTTTTACTTCCTCAACCTTCAATTGTGATAAGGTTTTGTACCTTCTAAAATGTTCTTAAAAAATCCACTATGTGGATAGCCCCACATGTCTAAGTAATGGAGGTTGATGTGGCATCCACTCACACCATTGTGATCAATATGGTAGGTCAACTTGTAGGAGGCATAACTTTCTGACTGTTTTTTGGACCCAAATTTCCAAATTTGGACTAGTCGCTGAAATGGCCCTGCAAGTTGATTCCTCCATTTTTTCCACCCAAAAAGTATCACGATAGATGACAAATAATATAATGATCCAATCCAGATCAATGATCTTCCATGCTCCAAATATTCAAGGATAAGGAGCTTCTCCTATTCAGAACAACCATAATCATATTGCCTAGTTTGGTTAAGAAGCTCCTCTATATTTGGACAACATAACTTGTCAAATGATTCTTTCTTTTATTGCTCAAGACTTAAATTCTTTGTATAGATCCTTGGAAGAGGCTGGGAAGAGCTTCTAGATATTCTAGAACCAAATGGAGACTCAAATGATGTGATTTCTTAGGCTCATGCCGCTAAGAAAAAACTCAATCCTCGCTTACCTCTTTGTAACTTTGCGAATCTAGAAGGTTGCATGGATCGTCGCTTGTTTCACTATATATGACCAACGAATACCATTGCTCGTTGTCTCATGTAGGACACACGACGAACCTGAAAAATGACCCAAATTCTGAGATAGAGATGTGTCTTGGAATTCATCTTCTTTTGGATTCCCTTATGGCCATGTATGATGGAAATTAAAGCTATAATAACACGAGAGTCCATGTTGCAGAGAATTATTCCTTCATATTGGTTTTGTGACCTAGAGCATAATGGAATTTGAAGAAATGCTCTTTAAAATTGTATATGATAACTCCAATGCCACAAAAGAGGGGTGTCCCTGACAAGCACCATCGAAGAATCCCCAAGGGATTCCATCTTTCACTTTTGGCATCATTAGGTTTCTATTATTAATCTTCTTTAAATTACTTTTGAAATCAGAGACCATTTTGGAAATGAGACCTGCCACCAACTCAGGAAACAAGACTATATTTTGGAAGACGGCTGAATTTTTGGTCGACCAAATGAAGTAAAAGAAAAATACCAGCAATAGAGAAATAAGAACTAGCATACGACGATTGCTTCCAGTCAAAGAGCCACCCCTCCAAAGAGCTCCCTGGCATTTGAAAAGAAATATTGAGGATATCATAGACCGCCTTCCATACATTATAGGTGAAGGGACAAGTCACAAATAGATGGGAAGTAATTTCCTCTTCAACAACACATAGAGCGCATCTGCTTGGCCCAATCCACCCACATTTTATTCTGACCCCCCAAGTTAGGATCTTGTTGCTCAATGCCAACTAGTAGACCAAGGAGACTTTTAAGGGGGGAATTTAGTTTCCATATGTCTTCCCACCACCATTAGACAAAGTCCTAAAAATCCTCTTCGGTTAGCGCTAAGTATCTCAGCTCGACAGTGAACATTCCATTTACTGGATTTTGCACCCAACATAGCATGTCAAAACCATCTTCCTTTAAACAAATAAAGTTAGATTTAAGGATATCCACATATGCTTCCTATTCCTCAGCCATTCCCTGATCTAAACTTAGATCATCCAAAGATTTCCATATTGAATTCCCCACTTCGTCTACATTTTCCTTCCTTTCATCCCATAAAGAGAAAATTCCTAAAAAGTGAACAACATTTAGCAATCCATATGACAATTTGTAGGATTCGGGAGCCCCTTCCCACGGGGCTTCCCCAATTCTAACTGCTTTTTACCTTGTAATCCCACCTAGGATTAATCATTGATTTCATCGTTGGTTTCACCAAAATATCTTACACATCACTCTTCAAAATGGAGTTATACTCCTTTGTCATGACTCCTACCATACCTTCTCAGTTGTTGCCTCTTCATCACTAGAATTCTCTACATAAATTATAAAATGCATCAGTGCAACATAATAAGGAAACTTCTTATGGGGATGGCTTACCCAAAAATAAGGCATGGGTGCCCCTACTACCCTCTAAGCTTCCCATATTGTCTAGGTAAGCCACCTAGGCTTCCTAGATGTACTAAGTGGTAATAAGATATTCACTACTTCACTAGAACCTCGCTATTATGCATCTAATTTTGTTGTACTTTGTGAATCAACACCTAGGACAACAATATGTTCAACCTGTTCTTCCTCTTTATGATGCTCCTAAGACTTAGAGCACCAAACATCCCCATAAAATTTCACATCTCAACTTAACACAATGTTTCATTGTGATGGAAGGTAAATTTTATAAGCCTTGGAGGTCTCACTATATCCCACAAAGACACCCTCCATGGTAAAAGGTCCAAGCTTAGATCTCTACTCATCAAGAATATGAATATATACATGACAACCAAAAACATGAAAGTGAGATGTCTATGTTTTATCGCCATTAAAATCTTCTTTTGGTGTTTTATCCTTCAAGATCTTGTGAGGACACTTATTTAGAGTATAGACATTTTTATTGTATGTTTATGCCCAAAGAAACATGGGAATATCTATATCATTAATGATATCCTTGGTCATCTTTATAATGGACCCATTCTTTGTCTCTACAACCCCACTCTGCTAAGGGTTCTAAGGTATTGTCATCCCTACTTCCTTGTGAAAGGAATCAAAATCCTCGAAGGTGTACTCTCCTCCATTCTCTAAGCTCAAAACCTTAATATTCTTACCCACATAGTCTCTAGAAGAGATTTGAACTCTTGGAACCTATCGAAGATGTCACCCTTGGTCCTTGGTCATCATAAAATATATCCACATTTTTTTTTCCTGGAGAAGTGATAAATAAACGAAACATAATAAATGTTACCTAAAAATGAAGTTGATGGCATAGGTCCAAATACATTTGAATAAATAAGATCAATAATCCCTATCGATCTATGCTCACTACTAAGGAAACAAATCTTGGTGTTCTTTCCAAGTGCATATCCCTTGCACACTCATATCTTCTTTATCTTGGTTTATAGCATTCCCTGCACCATGTCCTTCCAAAGAGGTAATGATCCATACTGCAAATGCCTAAATTACTTGTGCTAAAAATCACACAATTGGTCATTTTCATGCACTACGACTCCATGTTTTATTGGATCAATTAGCAACCTGCAAAGGAGACCCTCTCACATACCTCTATCCAAAACTAGACCAAATCTTGGCTATGGTCTTTGATAATAACTCATTGAGTATCAAACTCAATGACAAATATAAGCTCTGTCATACCTAAAATTAAAAACAATTTCTTAGTAAAACAAATAATGCATAAACATTATCAAGATCAAGAACATAAATTGAAGGCATGGAGAATGATATAGATCACATTCCTATAATTGGATAAGTATCATCATCACCGAACTCAACTTGCATGCTCACCACCTACTGCTGAAATTTATTGAAAGGCTTCTTATTGAAGTTTGTGTGTCTTGATACTCCACTATACACATACCACTCTACACTAGAAATGATGTTAGTGGAAATACACAAAACCATGGAAAAGGTGGTCCCAAGCCTTTATGAAAGCTCATACAATGTTGAAACTTCTACACTTCTTGCAAACTTCTTCTCCTACTACTTTCCATTCCTCTTCTTCTTCTTAGGGATTTCAGAAGCTAGTAACCATCTTGGGGCACTTGAAGTACTTCATGTGACTCAAGTATTTCTTGCCCTAGTGTGAAGAAACTGAATTCTCCTTCTTCCCCTTCTAACCCTTATTGAATCCCCCTTTCTTACCACCTTTCCTCATCTTCCCTACAAGGGATAGGTTTTATTTATGTTCCAATCTAGTTGAAACAATGGCCAATCTAGTCTCTTCCTAGATGAAATCATCCCAAACCTTCTCAAAGGTGAAAAGCTTCACATGAGAACAAACACCTTGAGCTAAAGGTTCCCAAGAGAAAGAGAACCCATTTAATTCTATGGGAACCAACTCTTCATTCTCTACCTTCACCTAAATAGTGGTGAATTAATCTCAATGGTTAGTGATCCTCATAAGGTAATTGGCCACTGTGTCTATATTTCTCATGTTTTCATTAGTGAGCTTATTCTTATGTAGCATCTTGCAAAAAATATTCACACTTTGATACAAAGTGATTAATGTATTGTACATCTCCATATTCTTCTCAACAATGTGAGGTATCCACCAAATCTAGGATGATTCACTTTGTCTTAGCCACCTTTTTATAGTGTTTGGAAAAGAACGTAATGCCAATAGGAACTACAACCTTTGACTTCACAAAACGCCAAAGGTCAACCTCTTCCATTAACATATGTTGTCTACACTTACAATGTGTAAAGTTGGAAGCACCCTCTAAATGGACACACTCTTTGAGAGAGAGGCTATTCATATATGCAACTCCTAGAAAACACATAAACAAAAGAAATTTTCCAAAAAACAAATTAGATACAATACTCTAATCACTATAGCATGTAGGGATTCACACCCTACAACCTTTCACAAGCTCGAATCTCTTTGATCACCTAAGACTCTTAGGCATCATACCCACTAAAATCCTCGAACATCTCCTTCTCACACATAAGTAAACTCTCCATATAGAAAGTCCCAAAAGAATTCTGTAAATGTGCCCTAATACCATGTCGAGAATTTTAATTCATGGTAAACAAATTATGTATTCAAGAAACAAACCCCGAAACCTAGGAAATTGAAAACTTAAGCTTCAAACAAAACTGCAAAATAAAAATGATTTTATCTACAAACACCTCACATTGAAAATGGAACAAGAAGTGTGTCACTGAACTATCAATCATATCACTATTTTATTAAGTGAAAAAATAGGTAATATAATGTAACTAGCTCAACTCCAAAACACATTCACTCACTTCATTGTTTTAGTAACTTGCCCACACTACCTTCTTTATAGATAAGAAATTGTGGTCAAATAGACTAAATCAACCTAAAATATCCTAGGAAAGTACACCCAAGTCTACATGGGAAATCTTCCTAAAACTAGTGCCTAGCCGACTAGCTCATGCACCTAATTAAAAATAAAACTATTGTTAAAGACACAATATTTATAAAGTAAGAAAATATCAAGTTATAAAGATAGCTAGCAAACTAAAGATAGACAAATGCATAATAGGGTGCATGCAGGCACCTCACATGCATAAAACTCCCGATAACAACACCCTTATTCACACAAATGCACAAAACCAAGGAAACATTGTTGAATCACGCCATCTCTGTTGGAGGAAGAATGGTGACTAAACAATTGCAAATAAAAACAACACAATAGTGGTTGGGAATTAATATCTCCCTCCATCAAGAAGCTCGAGGAAGGAGGAGGAAATATGCATAATGGTATTAGAAAGGTATTAGAGTCCTCATTCTTTGCTCAAGTGCACGAGAGTGATGGGAATGATTTATCATCTATGTGTGTGTTATTATCCCAATGGGTTACCTCATACACTCCTTCGTGAAATTCGTTTATAACTTTCTTTGTTTCAGATTCTATTAAACAGCTCAGTAAGAAACCCAGAGGATCCTTCCAATATAGTTGACCATCTACAATGCAATATTTTACTGCATGTAACTTCAATGTTCTAGCTTAAGATGGAGTTAGGTCACTGGGGCATTGAAGAGTCAGAAGATATGAAACAATGTCACTATACCAAGCTGAAGAAGAGAATTTTTCTGAAATTTCGGTTGCAGGTACAGTAACATCAAATTCATTTATATCTAAAAATCCCTCATACTCTTGCAGATGATTTTGATTTAGCTAATAGATTAGCCAAACTCTGACCTTTTACAAGTTTGGTCGGTTTTACTTCTAGGTCAAACTCCTAAATTTTAGCAAGCCATCGGCCCCTCCTTCCATTGCTATCGGGTTGAACCAATATATCTTTAACATAACTGGAGGGTACATATGCAATTATTTTAGAATGTAGTACGTAGGTCCTGAAATCCTTTAGGGCCTTTACCATTGCATAAGCTTGCTTTTCCAAAATATCATACTTTAGTTCAACATCTCTGAGACTTTTACTAAAAAATGCAATAGGTTGCTCAAAACCCTCATCATGCAATAGGAGACTTCCCTGGTATGGATTTCTATCTCTCTCTTTTTTTTCTTTTTTTTTGTAATTTCTGATTTATCGGTTTGTGTTGCTTTTGTTTCAGCCGGCTTTTTTTTAACAATCTGGGTTCCGACTACTTTTGTTTTGACATTCTATGTCTCAACTAACGGTGAAGCTGTCTCATTATCTTTTCTCTTCGACATAATTTTCTTTGATTGGGTAGTTGTGGTATTTCTATCTCTAGGCCTCAAATTATACTTCTGCTGAAGTTCGACCGTTATATTATCGAGGATTCCTTGATAAGCATATTCCTCTATATTATTTATGC
Source organism: Picea glauca (assembly GCA_000966675.3). Lineage (NCBI taxonomy): Eukaryota > Viridiplantae > Streptophyta > Pinopsida > Pinales > Pinaceae > Picea > Picea glauca. The sequence goes on along the minus strand of JZKD02S0976589.1, from coordinate 30,181 downwards.
TTTCATCATGATTAGATCAATATTTTGTATTTAGAGACTTTTCATAATATTGTTTCGTCAAAAAAGGTTCTTGGCAATCATCACCAAGATTATTCATATCTTCTTCTAACTCCTCAAAGTTTCGTAGGTCTTCTCCTCCTATAAAATTTTCGTTCTTAAAGGGGCACTGAATCTTTTGATCTTCATTCTTGATCTGTCTTTGTTGGATTTGAGGATTAGGATTTCTTCTGAAATCTTTTCTAGGGAACTGATCATTCTTAGATTGGTCCAATTCCATTTTCGGGATTTTATTTGACAATTCTTTGATTATTTTTTCCGAGTTGTCCATCTTATCTTCCGAGGACCTCCTAGATCCGGAGGGTCCTGCTTGTTCTCTGTATAGTCTGATTTCTTTATTTCCCGATTTGAATTTAGCTTTTAACTTTCCTGATGCCATCATATTTGACTCAATTTCTACAACATCGTCCTGCATTTTAGTGAGGTCGACAAATCTTCTTTCCCTCAACAACAGAGCAAAATCAGCATCAAAAGTCCCAACAAAACTTACTTTCGCTGCAGGTTGGGAAGGTTTAACCTTAGCTGGAATCTTATTATACAATTTGTTAAATATTTGAGTAAACTCGAGCACTGTTTCTGAATTTTTCTTCCTTAAAGCTCCAAACTCGGTTAGACAATAAAGGTGATATTTTCTTTCTCCCCATTGTCTGATAAAGACACTTTCTAACTCGTCATATGATCCTATGGAATCTGATGACATTCCTCGGAACCAGGTTCTTACCTGTCCTTCGAACATTTGAACTATAAGCCTCGAATAAACATCCTCGTGCTCAAGGCCAAGGATATCAACGAATTGATCGAAGAAATTTATGTGCTTAATTGCGGTTAAGTCTCCCTCTCCGGTGAACTTTGGCAGGTTTTTCATATAGTTTTTGGGTAAATCATGGAGGGGAACTGGGAGGACCAAAGGAGCATACCTAGCAACTACTTTAACAAAAATTCTAGGAGGTAGGGGCGGTCCTTGAGCACCTCCTCCTCCTCCTCCAACACCATGTCCAACACCTCCGACATCACCTCCGACAACACCTCCAACACCACCTACTTCGGCCGTAGCCATTGATAATTTAAGAGATGAAACTTTGGGATTATGGGAAGGCTTTTCAATAATGTGTAGTGACCTTTCTACCCCTTCAGGATTAAGCGAAAAAGGTTCAGGAGACAGAAAATCTGAAAAAGAGGGAAAAGAGAAATGAGGGCTAGGTTCTTCGTATTTACATGATGTATAAACATGAGAACCAACAAGAGTCAAGTTAGAGTATAAGATGTCTTCTTCAAAACTTCGAGAGGTTGGAAGCTTGACTTCAGGAACTGATGAAATATCAATTGAAGCGGGTAATTGAGATGGATTTTTTACCTTTATTGGTAAAGGAGACAATTGGAACAGTCTCAGATTTAATCTCGAGTGAAACTGACTCGGGTTTTAGGGTTTCAGTTTCGATTCTAACAGTAAATGTTTCTTCAGAAAAGACTTGGGTAAAATCTTCTTACGGAGTTAACTGCTCAAATAAAACCCTAGTATCATATTTGGGTTGATAAACTTTACTTGTTGATGTAGTAGTCTTTTTAAGGTATCCCCTTGGTTTCAAAAGTTTTTCAGGGTCAGATACGGGCGAAATCTGCTTACCCTCTGGATTATTTTTGGTATTTCTTCGACTAAATGCCAATTTATTAGTTGTTGAGTCGCCAAGTGAAAGATAAAAATTAGCCTTCTCATGTATTCAATCTTTGTTCACTATCAAAGAGAGAAACTTACCAATGTTGTTCTCCTAGAGAAAAATAACTTTGTTTCTCCGTCCCCGACAACGACGCCAAAAAGATGTTGTTCCTAAGTTTATATGTAAGGCTTCAAAGTATAACATCAAGGCATCCAGAAAAAAAGGAGGTTTTTAGTGTTTGTATTTTCTACCTCTGTTATGTGAGAAAAATTCCTAAAAATGAATTAACAACATAACAACTCAGAGGTCGTCTTTCGTGTTTGAGTTAAAATTAAAAGCATCAGGTGAAAATAAAAAAACATAAAGCGTTAGACAAAGCAAGGCATCTATTACAGAAGAATCTTACTTCGCTACAGGAGAAGAAAATAGATGATATAACCTTAAATGAAGCATAAAATGTAGCAATCCAATTAACTCATAGGTCTTGTATTTACTAACAGTAAAACACAGGAAATGTTGTGTGCTATTAAATTACTAAATGAAATGTAACCACATTAGATGTTGTAGTAAATTGTGATCAAGCATTCATCAAGGAGATATATAAAAAGATACTAGAATGTGGAAAGACAGAAGAACACATAACTCAAATGAACGAAATGTGGAATCTCTGATCTGTATTTGTATTAATCCTCAATGAGGAGAGATTTCTCAAATACATATGGCAAAAATCCAACCTTTCTTTAGTCTTTTGAAAATATATTTATACAAGAGGTTCTCAACCCTGGGCGGTTGGAATTCTCGTTATTCCTAGATATTAACGGTTACAAAATGAAAACCTGAACCGTTTCATTTGGTTTTTCTCTATCTTTTTCTCATGCCGGCAGAAACAGACATGTACATGCTACTTCATTGATTCTTTGAAGTACTCCCTTTTCCTCGCTCAAGACATTCCACACACCTGCTTAGAAATTTACTACTAGTCTAGAAGGTTCTATCACATCTTTTGCCTAAAAAAGATACAACTTCTTTTGTAATCGTGGCAACCTGTCTTCTATCCCTTTATCTTTAGAAATCATTGACTATAACTGTAACTTTGGCTTTACCAACCATCTATCTATTTGAGCGATATCAACCTATTTTAGCTGTAAAATTTTAGCCTGAGCTGCCTCTAAGATTTATTTAATGTCAAGTTGATGCTTTACAATATTTATTTATCCTAGTATTTCAGAACCATCATCCTTTCCAAGGCCTAGTGATTCTTTGTTAAGCAAATGAAAAACCTCTTCACAATCCTCTTTTATTTCCTTGGTCGTTCTTTTACTCTCGGCTATATTGGCCTCCCATGTCTTTAATATTATATCACCTCTGACCTATTTTGCAATAGTCAATCTGGGAGTTACAGATATTTATTCTCTAGCCGATGACACAACCGCTTCTTGAAAAGTGGTCCAGGTTGCAGTAACCTCTCTTTCTCTGAAACCAATATTATCCAAAGATTGGTTTACTTTCTGAAAATGATTTTGGATGATTTCTACCTTAGTAAAAAGGCTTTGTTGTGCTATTTTCAGTTTCTTTAGCACTTCCAATGCTTGAGCTTGAAACGGTGCTATATCCACAACCATTTTCTCAGTGGAATTGACCTTATCTTGTATTTGTTTTACCAACTCATCTTGTTGGATAGTTCGTCTTTCACTCACTTGCATCTTCTTATGCATCTCATCAAGAGTGGACTTGAGCAGTTGGATTTCTTGTTTATCACTAGCTCTAGCTTGTTCAAGCCCTTTATTGACTTCCTCTCTAACATTCTTTTTTGTAGTCTTTATTTGATTTTGCAATTGACTTATCACCTAATTCTTTTGCTTCAATTTTTCTTTCAGATTATCAACTGAGAATAGGTTAGCTGTTGCAAAAGCTCCCAAAGAGCATGCTACCTCTGTAGCAAAGTCTTCTTCTTCCAAATTTTATCCATCCAATAGTACTATGTGCTTTTGACAGTCACACCTTCTTTATGGTGCATTTCTTTCTTCACCACAACTTTCATTTTCTTACTGAAAAAGAAATCGGAAGGAGGTATCTCTTCAATAGGGATAGGCATGAGATATCCTATGAGTATTACCTCTGCATTAGGGTTTCCTCTGGTGAACTGTAATGGTGTGACAACCTGAATGGGGCTGTCGATTTCTGTAGATAATTGTTTTCCAGTTCCATCTGTAGTTGATTTATCTGATGACGACAGTGGCCTATCTTCTCCTTTCTTTGTTAATGTCTCTGCTTAATCTTTGGTATGGTTATCTAATATCTCTATCTCCGGGATATCTTCTTTCTGAGTCGAGACCTTAGATTTCTCTAAGTTTTTCAAGGTGTCTTATTTTTCTAGAGCTTACGACTTCTGGATTCTGGGTCTCTGTTTGTTGTGTAGCTGGAGACATTGGGTTTTCCCCTTGTAATACTTTTAGAAGACTACTTATTCAATGCTTTTGGAAGTTGTAAAAATCAATCATTTTATCAGGTGATAGAGCTCGATGTACCAGTCTGCCACTTTATCCAGGTTAGCCACAACTGTGTCTGAAATTCTAGGAGGTGGGTGACCAAATATAATAGTGTGCATCAACACCGCTACCCAATTATAGATTTCATAAAAGAAATCATTCACCTTGTATTCCCAAAGTTTTGAATGATAAATATGAATTGGTTCTGCATTATCTGGAGTCCAGCTCCAACCCATCAGTGGGAAAGGCATCATGAAAAAGATGGCGTCCATAATATAAGTTGACATGAAGAATGAAGTTGATTGCTCTTTGGATTTCTTTGCCTGGTATTCTGTAATTTCACTAGCAAGACTGTCTGACAATATCTTGGCCTAGTCGAAAGAATATCCTTCCACTACTATGTGTATAATGGGTACCCATGGTAGAAATAAATGGGTTGTGTTCTCTTTTCCATAGAGTCTACACATCATCATGGCTATATACATGAACTACGGTTCTAGCGACAAGATTGAGTATATGCCGTAAGAATCGACTCTGAAGTTTTTGGGGCATAACACCAATCCTTGATCAAGTCGGAAAGACTCTTTCCATATTGCTCACACTCCTTATTGTTAAAATTCACTAAGAAACTGGCATTGTAAACGAAGTTTGGTGTTGAATATAGTTTATACATCACTTATATGTGTTCCAACCGAAATGACCCAACGACTACCTTCTGAGAATTGAAAATAGTTCTAGTTGGGATATCCACATGATCTAGTGCCCATTTAAGCATGTCATTGTAGGGTAAAAGACTCGGCCTTGTTGCTACCTTATGCATCTTTGACTCAACAATGTTCTTGTATTTGGTAGATAAGTCTTCATTTTCGTTGTCACTTGAATCATCAGGGCAGTTTACCAGTTCGTACTGTAGGATGTTAAATACATTCGTCTAGTTTTTAACTGTGTTTATACTTCTGGGTGAGGTGTCGGAGATAACCTCTGAACTCTAGCCTGAACTCTCACTAGTTGGTTTAGCTGCTTTTCATGGTGGCATGGTAGTAGTTCTTAAAACCCTGCTATTTGTCACAGAAAACACACAGGACCGAGTATCTCGTTAAGCAAGCTCTACCAAAACGTGAATGTAATTGAAAATGAAAAAGTCTTTCTTGCCTTAGACGCCTCGACTTGCATATACCTTTACTGACAATACATTTAATTCTTTTAATAAAAAGATTTGGGCATTAAAGCGGGATCTTATTTGAAATCATTTCCCCAGGCTGGTCATTTAATAACATTAATGGTCAATTTTCGTGATCAGGAAAGTATAAATCTAATTTGAAATCACCCGTATCACAATCAACATAAACTCAACGGTTAAATTAAAATGTTTTATTTTGATAATAAATCGAGTTTATATGACTAATTAATTATGTTTAACCTTGATCCACTTCGGGATTTTGGGTCCCGTGCTATCCTACTTCTTTTCAAGCTATAACCCCGGACAACGAAATCACTATTGATTAATTAATCTTAATCATGTTTAACTTTTGTAAATAATCGCGATTTCAGATGTCGGGAGTTTAAGTTATCATTCGAGGCAGGATTCCTGAAACGTGAAGTTGCGATAACATTAATTATCGTTAATCATTTTTTAATTATTTAATTAACCCGATTTAACTTAAGCTAGTTCCGCGACTTCACATATCGGAATTTTGGGCTTCTTGATATGTCTAACTGTTAGTATTGAGAAACCCCGAAATCTGATACTTTGAAAGCTGTCTTTAGTGATTTAGCTTTTTAACGAATGGGCGGCTCCATAACTTGAAAAGATTTTAGACCATTGGATTAATCAGAAGACTTTATCGACGGTAGTATCCAAGTGCGCATTTATCCTTATTTAAACAAAATGAAACTTTTTAAGTCTAATGTTTTTAGAAAAATATCTATGTTTCAACATAGGCTCCATCTAGGGATCTTGTTTCCTTGCGGGACGATAAGTACAGTAGACCGAGTGCCTTTATTGGGTAAATGGAGTCATTATTGCAGCTCTGTGAAACACATTCTGAAAGAAGACACCAGAAGGACTTTGGACTTCATCCATATCTCTAAAAACTTTCAAAACTTAATCATTCATCAATCTTGAATTATGGCTTAAAATGATTCCTTTTCTTAAAACTAATTTTAGAATTGCTTGAGATAATCAAAACAACCTTAACCAATCTATCAGACTTTGTTCGATTTTATTCGCATCAAGGCAAAGTGATTATAATGTTTTAAACAAGGAGTCTCACGTTGGCTTAGAATGTAGATCTAGTCTGAGAAAGAATTAGTTGCTAGGGTACATTGTAATACATGTATAACAGCCTTATAGATATCATAGACATTGCTTCACTACCGATGAGCCAGTTCAGTACCCCGGTGAAGTTATCTAATTCCCATATTCAATTTCCTTTCACCACTTCAATCAGTAAATTTGCATTTAAATGTCGAGATGAGGGCAATCATTGAATGAATTTCCTTTCATCGTCTCCTTTGGACTAGATGGGAGTAATCATTAAGTAATTTTCTTTCACCATCTATCTTATATTTTAAAACATGAAGTGGGGGCAATCAATTTGTATATAATAAAATATACCATGGATGATATCTATTTATATTTTAGCACTAGAGGTTTGTTAACTCACTTTGATTACCYTGGAATAATCCTTTTCTGACCTTCAAAACACCTTCGCTTACTGGGAAATTTTCATGTGAAATTTTATTTTCCAGGGACTTTCCTTGAGCGACATCAATCATTTTAAATMTGGTAAAMGRGTTAGAGTAGTTAGGATTAGTCCAAACATACTTTGCATTTCAGTTAAAGTGAGGAATATCATAAGGATTTTCGCCCATTCTCATGTGGAAGATTTGTTTTTTAAGTTTCCAGAGTTAAAGTGAAGGTCTTTTTCCTTTTTGAAGACCAGGAAGAAAAGTTCTTTTTATATTTATTATTATTATTTTTTATCCAGAGGGAAAACTTGAGAATTATGCTGTAATTTTGTAACCCTTTGACTGTAAATCAGGTGACAATATTAGTGTCGATGAAACTTTTGACATATTCATTAATATCTTCTTGAAAATTTTAACTTGGGTCGCCAGGATAGAAGTTCATACCTCAAATTTTCTCTATATTTTCAGCCAAGCAAACTACTATTTTATCACCTGTTTTGAGAGAAATTCAATGCGAGTATTGATTCTTGCTAGAGATTCTCTCTCGGTTATCAGCCCATATCTTGCAATGAGATGAATCATGAAAAATGTCAGGAACTCTTTGCTGATTGGAAACCTACTTGTTGTATATATATGTTAAATGAAATCAACTAACTTGTTTCTATTTACAGTGAAAATAAAAACTTACCAAAATGATGAAAATTATAACAAAAAGTGAAAACCAAACCAGTATGTACAATGAGAGTTTGGAACTGTATTACTGCATAAAATGCTTAAGGTAACGCCCATTGATAGGGGCGTTAAGAATCTTTACGTCAATATTTTCTCACAAAAATGCATTCTTTCCTTCAGAGGCTGAAATTTTATACGGTCCACACCAGATCTAATCAAACTTACCATGCTTCCCTGCATCTTCTTTTCTGGCTTCCCACTTTAAAACCAAATCACCAGGGAGAAATTCCCTATCTTTAGCTTTCTGGTCAAACATGGCTTTCATGTTATCTTGATACTTCTGTAGTTTTTCATCTACTTCAACCCTATTTTGTTGAACTTCAATCATTTGATTTATTCTTCTAGTGATGTCATTTGGCTCTTCTGTTGAGTCTTTCCAGAGTTTCATTACAGGCAACGCAAGATTTATGGGTAAAATAACGTCAGTACCATATATCATCTGAAATGGGGACATTCCGATGGATCTTTTTGTGGCTATTCTGTTAGTCCTAAATCATATTTCAAATGTACATGCCATGCCTTCTTATTTTCGATCAACATTTTTTTAATTATGGTTATCAAGCTCTTGTTCGATGACTCTGCTAATCCATTACCCTATGGATAGTAAGTCGTACAATGTCCTAGTACAATGTTTTACTTTTGATAAAAACTTATTATGGCCATGGATTTGAATCAGTAAATATCTTCCGAGGACAGCCAAATCTTGATAGAATGTTCTCTTCCAAGAAACTGATCACTACTGCGTCTGTTGCGTTTCGCGTAGGAATGGCTTCTACCCATTTAGTGAAATAATCGGTAGCAGTCAAAATCCACTTATGTTGAGCACTAGTGTAACACCCTGTTTCCCCCGGTCTATAAAAATAACTATACTAGCCAAGAACTATGGCAAACTCAAAGACGTGAATGTATGATTTGAATGAACCTTAGTAAAAGGTCCATGAATGTAAATAATGTTATGAATATATATATGAATGCTGAGAGGGGGATGTGCTGAAAAAGAGACCACGATGGCTAAAGAAAGGTGGTGGAAGGCACCTGGAATGGTGGCACTAACTTCCACCAAAAACCAATACTGTATTTGGTCTTCACTGGCCCGGAGTACCAAGAGCAACTCGATGGCCCCAAAATGAATTACTCGCCAGGTTGGTAGGTGAAGAGGCTCCTCAGGAGTTAATGAGGGATGGGGGTGAACCGCCCATCCATGGAGGCCTCAGACTTGACCACCGCAGGGAAATTTGTGCCACATGCAACCTCGCCGGAAAAGAAAAGGCAGGTAAAAGGTGTGGAAGGGGGGGTGCGAGGGAGATCACAGGAGGAGATCGAAAGTACTCTGGAACAAAATACAAAGTGAGTGATAGTAGAGAAGAAGGAGAGTAACCTTCATTCTCGATCACTGAAGAACATAGACAAAGAGTCTCAAGCATCGTGGTCTAGCTTGGGGGTGGCTAGTGGTAAATCCATTCAGAGTCGTTGAGCCTACGGTTGGGTGGAAACGAGCACCCCTCTCAGCAGTTGCATCACCTAGTGTTTTTCTGATAAGTGTTATATCTTGTATCTCGAATTTAAATGTCTTGAAATGTATGCTCATGGTTTGAACACTTATAAATAGTTTATGTGTAGAAATGTTTGCATGGTATTTTGATCAGAATGGTGGTTGCATGCTTATGTTGGAATGACCACGTATGGATTATGTTTACATATATACATAAATTGAACTAATACAGATTCTTCAAGTCTGCTATCGGGAGATTTGTTCCCATGTTTGTCTTACCCGATGCCTTCGATAGATTTCCCCATGAAGGCACCCTTTTGAGACCACTCCTTTGCCTTCTATAAGACCTTCTAGTATGGTATTCAAAACCTGGTGTAAATTGCCTGAGAACCCAAAGGAGAATGTTATAGTTTAAGTCTTAAAATCCTGCACGAGAGCGAGAATGGTCCTCTCAGACTTAGGACATTTCGACGTTTCGACACCCGGGGTATCTAGGTGTGATTCCTCTTGTACTCGCGAGTCCCAAAACCTTGACCCATGAAATGATAGCGTGGGGATGAATTAAGGACCTTTCGGTGGTTCGACACCCAAGATACCCTTCCTCTTGCTAAATGCACGAATGAGATTCTTTCGAAGGATCTAAGGCCTGTTACGACCGTTAAATTGAATGAAGGAACGCAGGCGTTAATGCCTCGACTCCTTTTTACCTTCGTAAGTAGCGAAGAAATCAGGACTATCGATTTCAAGACCCATGGGAATACTTGGATCATCCAGCTGTAGAATACACATGGCGGCCGGTAAGCGTTTCGGATTTTCGACACCCGAGAGATCAGAGGGTAAGAACCCTTGTCCTCATGACTCCCGAAACCTCGATATGTGAAATCCTGAAATAACAACGTATGGCTAAATCTCGATATTTCGGTATTTCAGCATTCAAAATATCCTAAGGGCAAGCTCCCTTGTATTTGCAAGTCCCAAAACCCTGATCCACGAAAACCCGAAATGACAACGTGTGGAGGGGTTAGGACATTTCAGTGTTTTAGCACCCAGGGTACCTAAGTGCGAGTTTCCTTGTACTTGCCAGTCCCGAAATCCCAATGGGTGTAATCCCGAAAGGACGATATGCAGACATGTTACAATATTTCGGCATTTTGGAAATCAGAATACTCAAGGGTGTATTCCTTTGTACTCGCCAGTCCCGAAATCCTGACTTGCGAAATCCCAAAATAGTATAGTGTATTTCAGAGTTCGGTGTTTCGGAGTTTCGGCTCCCGGGAAACCCAGGTGCGAGACCTCCTGATTCTCGCATATCGCGAAATCCCGAAGTATGAAACCCTGAAATGAGTATAGCGTGACTAGAATTTAATGTTCCGGTGCTTCGACACCTGGGATATCTGGAGGCAAGTCTCTTGTCCTCACAACTCCCGAAATCTCGACTTGCGACATCCCGAAATGATAGAGCTCGGACAAGTTATGATGTTTCAGAGTTTCGGCTTCCGGGAGACCGGGATGCGAAATCGTCCTGTCCTCGCATATCGTGAAATCCCAATAGGTGAAGTCCCAAAATGGACTCGCACACATGGTTTTGGTATTTCGACGTTTCGGTACCCGGGATCTCCGAAGGTCAGTTTTCCTCGTCTTCGCTAGACACGAAATTCCGATGGATGAAACCCCAAAATTAACAAGGGAATACATGCATCGCGATTTTTCCGAATCGCGAAAGCTGGGAGCACCTCTCTGGTAAGACCTGTGGTCATAGCCACCGATCATATGAGTATGGATAAGGGATGGCAAGGTCTGTATCAGGTCCCGTAGGGATTCAGGGAATTCTGTTCATCGAAGAAAAGATGAAAAAGGCCAAAAAATTTCGAATTCCGTAGTGGGTGTGTTACAAATTGGTATCAGAGCATGGTTACAACACTTGGCCTGCTTGGGCTCATGAACGAGTTGCGCAAGAGCTCCGTTCGAAACACTC
>JZKD02S0976567.1:0-13648 GCA_000966675.3 Picea glauca | reverse complement strand
CATCCCCAACCAAAAGTGAGAAGATGTATTTGTTGACTTCTTCACAAGGTTGTTGCTCTCTAAAGGTGAGGATGGTATCTTTGTATTAATTGATCATTTAACCAAGTATGCTCATTTCAATCCCTTGAATACCAAATTTATAACTTCTAAGGTTGTTGATTTATTGTTTAAGCATGATTATAATCTCCATGAACTCCCCCACCACACCATTATTTATAGAGATCCCAAGTTTTTAAATCACTTTTGGAAAGAATTGTTGAACTTAGTGAGGATCAATTTTAATGTGAGTATTTCATGTCATCCTTAAACAAATAGACAAATAGAGATGGTTAACAAGTGCTTGAATGGGTGTCAATTGGGTTTAGCTCGGGTGGTTGGGAGATATGATTGATATCCTTCCCACCCAGGTTCAATTCCCGCAAGTGACATTTTGAGCTCTTAATGAGTATATTATTGTAATGGATTCGATCCATATCGTTGATCGGCCTTATGTCCTAAATATTCTAGGGTTTACCCTAGGTACCATCCTCGAAATGAGGGGAAGTACTTGTGGATTTTCCCGAGGCTTTGTAACCTGGAAAAATTAAAACGAGAGCTTGGATGGATATCTTTGTATGTATATAGGGGATATGCATAGTGAATGGATCATGTTGGTTGCATATTGCATAATAGTAGTATAATACTACATATCACTCTTCCACCAAAACGATCCCTTTGAAGGCATTATATAGCTATGAATTCCCACCACCCAAGGACTAGGACATTCAAAATATTAAAGACCCAATTTCCATTGACCCTCTATAGGAAATGAAAACACTTTTTAACATCCTAAAAAAAAATTCCATGGTAGAAAAATACAAGAAACAAAAATAGTATCAATGTAGATCCAAAAGACAATCTATGGCTAGAGATAAGGTCATTGTTCATTGTATCCATACAAACCAAGCAAATCTTTGTTAATACAGTGAGAATGGTATTCAACCTAGGTTCTATGACCCATACAAAGTGCAATCAAAAGTTGGGGAGGTTGACTATGCACTAAGCATTCCCAACAAGGGGAAAATCCATGATTTCTTCCATGTATTCTAATAATTTATTGAGTCGTAGGTTTCATCATAACTTCCAAACTACTTAAATAAATGCATTTATTTATTATTTATGTATTTATTCAATTGGTTGTATCTCAAGTGGTTATGAGGAAACGTTGTTACCCTATTCACTTGAGTTTAAATTCCCACTTTGTGGCATGTTTTATTTGAGTGATATGATTGTTGATGACATATATATGATATATCCATGAGTTGTTGAGTTAGCATTGTGCCCTGAAGAATTTAGGTTTTACCTAGGTACCACTCTAGTGTTGGAGATATTACACACACCTAGGATTTTCCTTTCATTTTATTTTCCTGAGTTTATTTGGCTATGTTGAGGGTCCCTTAGTCTAATAATTATCACATAATTGAATATATTTTCCCCTAGACAAGGGTGTCACATACCCTCCAGTCAATTCTCAGTTACAGTTCAGTTAGACTAGTTGAGTGAAGTGTTGCATGTAAACCTTAGCTTTATCACCAAGTGTTGCATGCTAACCTCGGGATCATCACCAATAATGCACACTTGCATTGGGATCATCACCAGTAAGGCACATTCCACATGTGTGAGTGATATCCTCCTCATTTTACTTCGGTTTGGCTAGATAACTGACGAATGCATGGCCAATTAACTAGGACTAGGTGGTAGTTGACTCCAGTGACTGCCAGTGTGTGCCACATCTCTCTAGAACACTCTGAATGCGAATTATATTGGATACTATGGTGATTTAGTTGTGTCATAGAGATTATATCACTTGTATCATTCTCTTACTTAGATAATATAAATTATTTCATTCTTTTCTCCAATTTTTGTCTTCTCTCTTTATCCACCATTACAACTTGCGTATGCTTCATTGTTAGCTAGATCTTATGTGCAAGTATCTCAGAAAATATACATGGTATCAGAGCCCACAATTCGCTAGCAAGGATAGTCATTGGCACTCTTTTGTAGGTACCGAAGACGGAACAAAACATCATGAAAGATGGAATTTCTTGCATTTGCAATTCTAACGCCATATAATTACTTTGAATGGAAGCCAATAATTATACACCTAATTAGGGGTAAATTATTAAATCGGATAGCCATGGCCACGGAAAAAGAACCAACCTCAACAGTGAAAAAATCCAAGTACTTCAATCGCATGGACGAGGCTCACAGTCTCCTATGCATGTGTATTTCTCCCGACCTATGGTTTCACATTGATGAATGCAAGACACCAAATGAGATATGGACCACCTTGGTTGGTCTCTTTGGAAAGAAGGATGAAATGAGGGGTCATTTTCTCAAAGTAGAATTGAAATCCTTGGATCCGAAGAGCTTTGACAATGTCCAAGATTTCTTCACCAAATTTAAATCTCTCCTTCGTGAATTGACAGACTGTGGTATCGAAAAATCCAAACAAGAAAAAAAATGGTTATTTCTATCATGGAAAAACTTGGAACTGAATTTAGTGTATTTGTCTCCAGATTTCATTCTACCAGATTCACCACAGGAGCAACCTGGACCATGCCTTCATTGTCACAGTTCATTGAGGCCTTGACATGGGAGCATGATAAGCTCATTTAGATGGGCATAATCAAGGGCCCCAAGGCACATGAAATTGTTGTACATGATCTAAGTAGATCTCAAAATCCTAAATCCAAACAAAAATGCAAAGGAAAGGTGCATGCAAAGCCAAAGAAGGAAGGCTACTCCAAACCCTTCAATGATTCCTCAGGTTCCAAAGGTGTAAAAAGAAATCAAGGGAAGAAGTGTGGTTATTGCAATCGTGGGAACCATCCAAAATGTGCATGCATGAAGAAGAAAATAGATCTTATGACACAAATACTTTAGAAAAACAACATTGGGGACTTCATTCCTGAGGCTTCCAAGAAGAATTCATAAGATCAAGCTCCTAAGAGAGGTAATTCTCATGCATTAGTAGCTATTCATTCTTCTCCTAACACATGGATTCTAGATTCAAGCGCTTCCCATCACATGGAAAACACAAAGGATATTCTATCTTTTGTAACTACATGCACGGGGCCTCTTATCCTCATGGGGGATGACTCTCCAGTCGAGCTCACTGGAAAAGGGAGAGTGGAACTAGACCATGGAAGCTTTGAGAACGTCTTGCATGCTCCTCAAATTTTCGTGAATCTGATCTCGGTGTATCATATAACTCACTCAAGCTTAGGAAAAAAGGTGGAGTTCACACCAGACTCTGCGTCCATATTCGACATGCAAGACAACTCCGAAATTGTTGTCGGGGAGATAAATCATAAATCTCGGTTATAAACTTTTTCTAAGTTTATTGAACATGATTCCTCTGTACTACTTACAGATTCTGACGATAGTAGTATATTATGGCACAATAGGTTTGGTCACTTGAACTTCAAGTACATGTATCAACTTAGAAAGAAGGGGATGGTCACCGAGTTACTTGATATCCACTTTTCCAAAGGGATTTTTGAAGGATGTTTCATTGGCAAGCATACTCAAGAGAAGTTCGAGAAGGGGAAGGATCATAAGGCCTCCTCTCCATTGGATCTGATTCATAGTGATCTCATGGGTCCATTTCCGCATCCATCCATCAACAAGGCAAGGTGTGTGCTTACATTTTTGGATGATTACTCACATTATACTTGGGTATGTTTTCTCAAGCACAAGTCTAAGATATTTGAGCACCTAAAATATTTCAAAGCACTTGTTGAGACTCAATCAAGGAGAAAGATCAAATACATATGTACAGATAATGGGGGGGAGTATGTAAACAGATATGTTCAAAATATTTTTCTTGAGGTTGGGATACAGTTGCAGCACATAGTACCATATATTCCACAACATAATGGGGTTATTGAGCGGAAAAATGGAGCTCTCAAAGATATGGCCATTTGCATGCTACATGCAAAGGCACTTCCTCTCAAGCTTTGGGTCGAGGAACATAACTGTGCCAATCAAATTCATAACATATCCCCTCACAAATTTGTTAAGGACAAGACTCCTTTCAAGGCTTGGAGTAGAAAAAAACTGGAAGTCACCCACTTTTGTATCTTTGGATCACAAGCATGGGCCCACATTCCCTCTAAGAAGAGGAAAGCATTAGATCCATAGATCCACCCATTCATCTCTGTCGGTTTCCCTGATGGTGTGAAGGGATACATATTACTTGATCCTTCTATAGACAAACTCATCATTGAGCATAGTGTCCAGTTTGAAAAAAGTCCCTCACATGCTCAACATGAGCCACGTGCAGAGGCTTTTGTACTTCCATCAATTGTGAATGATGATTCCACACATTTGGATCACACCATAGATCTGAGTTCTGATACAGAGTCAGAGGATACATATGCACAGTTAGATCATTCAGATGCACAGTCATAGCATTCAGATGCATAGTCAATACATGCAGATGAGGATCCAGAGAAGATGCCCAAGTGGGCCAGTCCACACTCCAAGATGCAGGAGATCTTGTTGGGGATCCAGTGGATCCGATGAGGACCAAATTTCAGTTTTGAGGATCCTCCTCATGTACTCACTGCCACTAAACCCATGATTCCTTTGCACTGTTATATGGTTCGGTATTCAGACCTATAGTCCTACAGAGAACCTACAGGGAACCCCTTTTGGGAAGCAACCATGCAGGAGGTGTACAACTCTATCCTCAAGAACCAAACTTGGGATCTGGTTCCACTTCCTTCATACAGGAATATTTTCATTTGTATATGGGTCTATAGGACCAAAAAGGTAGCATATAGATAGGTGATAAGACATAAGGAAAGACGGGTTTCTAAGGGATTTCAACAAATCCGCGAGATCGAATATAATGAGACTTTTTCTCTAGTAGAAAAGTTGGATTCTATCAGGTTGGTCCTTGCCATTGGAGCATCCAGGGGATGGAAAGTACATCAAATGAAGGTGAAGAATGTTTTTCTCCACAGGGATCTCTCAGAGGAGATTTGTATGGAGCAGCCGCCTGGATTCATACGTAATTCATATTTAGTGTGTTGACTCAAAAAGTCTCTCTATGGCCTCAAGTAGGCACCTAGAGCATGGTACGCAAAGATGGACTCCTATTTTCTCTCCAAAAATGTTGTTAGATGCAAATCCAATCCAAATGTCTACAAGTCAAGGACCACTAACTCACTTCTGATCCTAGTTCTGTATGTGGATGATATTTTGATCACCGACAACTCGATCTCAACGATTATTGCGGTCAAGGGAATTCTTCATGACATGTTTTCGATGAAGAACATGGGTCCACTCCATTTATTTATTGGTCTCAAGATCAACCAAGATGCTTCAGGAATCAAGTTATCTTAGTCTAAGTATACTCAAGATCTCATAGAGATATTCCACATGACATACTGCAAGTCTGCACCTACACCCTTCTTGTATGGGGTTAGACTTGAGGATGGTCAGGATACACTAGTGGTGGAAAACACCTTATATTGACAACTTGTGTGGAGCCTTTTGTATCTCACCCACACTTGGCCAGATCTATAATATGCAGTAGGGGTAGTATCCAGGTACATGCAGGAGCCGCATGAGTTACACTAAAATGTTTCCAAGTGCATCCTCAGACACGTTTAGGGCACCATCGTTTATGGGATCCACTATGCAGCAAGTTGTAATTTGGACCTCATAGGCTTCACCAATTCTGACTTGGCTAGTGATGGCATCGATCGCAAGCCACCTCCAGGTACATGTTGAGTTTGGGATTCAGCCCAATCTTTTGGTTGAGAAACAATTAGTGAGTTATTTATCTGTCTTCAACAGAGGCCGAGTACAGGGGAGAAGCCAACACCACCATCCAGACACTATGGTTGTATAACTTCCTCACCAAGATTAGCATTTAGTTCCATCGTCGATTGTGATTTGGTGTGACAACCAAAGTACACTCAAAATCAGTCGAGATCCAATACAGAGACAACAGACAAAACATATTGAGATCAATATGCACTTTCTGAGGAAGTTGGTTCATGACAGGGTCATTGATTTGTAGTATTTCCCTTCCATCGATCATGTTGTCGACATCTTCACCAAGACTTTCACTGAGCAAAAATAACATAGTTGCACGATCGTCTTGGAGTGAAGGACATAGTTTCCTGTCAAATGTATTTCTCTTCTTTTGATACATTGTATTTGAGAGGGAGGGTGGTTTCCCATGAGGTTTTCCCTCTTTCCTCACTTCATTTCAATTTTCATTAGTTGCATTGTTCATGGGTACCTAACATGTCCTCTGTTTTCGGAACCCATTCATTATGTATACTCCCTAGTGTTCAAGGGAGGTGTTGGAGATATTACACACACCTAGGGTTTTCCTTTCATTTTATTTTCCTAAGTTTATTTGGCTATGTTGAGGGTCCCTTAGTCTGAGATATTCTCCCCTCATTGAGGATATTCTCCCCTAGACAAGGGTGTCACATACCCTCTAGTCAATTCTCAGTTATTGTTCAATTAGACTAGTTGAGTGAAGTGTTTCATGTCAACCTTGTCTTTATCACCAAGTATTGTATGCTAACCTCGGAATCATCACCAGTAATGCACACTTGCATTGGGATAATCACCAGTAAGGTGAATTCCACATGTGTGAGTGATCTCCTCCTCATTTTACTCTGGTTTGGCTAGTTAACTAACGACCACATGGTCAGCTAATTAGGACTAGGTGGCAGTTGACTCCATTGATTGCTAGTGTGTGTCACATCTCTCTAGAGCACTCCTAGTGCACATAATCTTGGCTAATATGGTGAGTTAGTCGTGTCATACATATTATATCACTTGTATTGTATCATTCTCTTACTCATATAATAGAAATTATTTCATTCTTTTCTCCAACTTTTGTCTTCTCTCTTCNCATTATTTATAGAGATCCCAAGTTTTTAAATCACTTTTGGAAAGAATTGTTGAACTTAGTGAGGATCAATTTTAATGTGAGTATTTCATGTCATCCTTAAACAAATAGACAAATAGAGATGGTTAACAAGTGCTTGAATGGGTGTCAATTGGGTTTAGCTCGGGTGGTTGGGAGATATGATTGATATCCTTCCCACCCAGGTTCAATTCCCGCAAGTGACATTTTGAGCTCTTAATGAGTATATTATTGTAATGGATTCGATCCATATCGTTGATCGGCCTTATGTCCTAAATATTCTAGGGTTTACCCTAGGTACCATCCTCGAAATGAGGGGAAGTACTTGTGGATTTTCCCGAGGCTTTGTAACCTGGAAAAATTAAAACGAGAGCTTGGATGGATATCTTTGTATGTATATAGGGGATATGCATAGTGAATGGATCATGTTGGTTGCATATTGCATAATAGTAGTATAATACTACATATCACTCTTCCACCAAAACGATCCCTTTGAAGGCATTATATAGCTATGAATTCCCACCACCCAAGGACTAGGACATTCAAAATATTAAAGACCCAATTTCCATTGACCCTCTATAGGAAATGAAAACACTTTTTAACATCCTAAAAAAAAATTCCATGGTAGAAAAATACAAGAAACAAAAATAGTATCAATGTAGATCCAAAAGACAATCTATGGCTAGAGATAAGGTCATTGTTCATTGTATCCATACAAACCAAGCAAATCTTTGTTAATACAGTGAGAATGGTATTCAACCTAGGTTCTATGACCCATACAAAGTGCAATCAAAAGTTGGGGAGGTTGACTATGCACTAAGCATTCCCAACAAGGGGAAAATCCATGATTTCTTCCATGTATTCTAATAATTTATTGAGTCGTAGGTTTCATCATAACTTCCAAACTACTTAAATAAATGCATTTATTTATTATTTATGTATTTATTCAATTGGTTGTATCTCAAGTGGTTATGAGGAAACGTTGTTACCCTATTCACTTGAGTTTAAATTCCCACTTTGTGGCATGTTTTATTTGAGTGATATGATTGTTGATGACATATATATGATATATCCATGAGTTGTTGAGTTAGCATTGTGCCCTGAAGAATTTAGGTTTTACCTAGGTACCACTCTAGTGTTGGAGATATTACACACACCTAGGATTTTCCTTTCATTTTATTTTCCTGAGTTTATTTGGCTATGTTGAGGGTCCCTTAGTCTAATAATTATCACATAATTGAATATATTTTCCCCTAGACAAGGGTGTCACATACCCTCCAGTCAATTCTCAGTTACAGTTCAGTTAGACTAGTTGAGTGAAGTGTTGCATGTAAACCTTAGCTTTATCACCAAGTGTTGCATGCTAACCTCGGGATCATCACCAATAATGCACACTTGCATTGGGATCATCACCAGTAAGGCACATTCCACATGTGTGAGTGATATCCTCCTCATTTTACTTCGGTTTGGCTAGATAACTGACGAATGCATGGCCAATTAACTAGGACTAGGTGGTAGTTGACTCCAGTGACTGCCAGTGTGTGCCACATCTCTCTAGAACACTCTGAATGCGAATTATATTGGATACTATGGTGATTTAGTTGTGTCATAGAGATTATATCACTTGTATCATTCTCTTACTTAGATAATATAAATTATTTCATTCTTTTCTCCAATTTTTGTCTTCTCTCTTTATCCACCATTACAACTTGCGTATGCTTCATTGTTAGCTAGATCTTATGTGCAAGTATCTCAGAAAATATACATGGTATCAGAGCCCACAATTCGCTAGCAAGGATAGTCATTGGCACTCTTTTGTAGGTACCGAAGACGGAACAAAACATCATGAAAGATGGAATTTCTTGCATTTGCAATTCTAACGCCATATAATTACTTTGAATGGAAGCCAATAATTATACACCTAATTAGGGGTAAATTATTAAATCGGATAGCCATGGCCACGGAAAAAGAACCAACCTCAACAGTGAAAAAATCCAAGTACTTCAATCGCATGGACGAGGCTCACAGTCTCCTATGCATGTGTATTTCTCCCGACCTATGGTTTCACATTGATGAATGCAAGACACCAAATGAGATATGGACCACCTTGGTTGGTCTCTTTGGAAAGAAGGATGAAATGAGGGGTCATTTTCTCAAAGTAGAATTGAAATCCTTGGATCCGAAGAGCTTTGACAATGTCCAAGATTTCTTCACCAAATTTTAATCTCTCCTTTGTGAATTGACAGACTGTGGTATCGAAAAATCCAAACAAGAAAAAAAATGGTTCTTTCTATCATGGAAAAACTTGGAACTGAATTTAGTGTATTTGTCTCCAGATTTCATTCTACCAGATTCAACGCAGGAGCAACCTGGACCATGCCTTCATTGTCACAGTTCATTGAGGCCTTGACATGGGAGCATGATAAGCTCATTTAGATGGGCATAATCAAGGGCCCCAAGGCACATGAACTTGTTGTACATGATGTAAGTAGATCTCAAAATCCTAAATCCAAACAAAAATGCAAAGGAAAGGTGCATGCAAAGCCAAAGAAGGAAGACTACTCCAAACCCTTCAATGATTCCTCAGGTTCCAAAGGTGGAAAAAGAAATCAAGGGAAGAAGTGTGGTTATTGCAATCGTGGGAACCATCCAAAATGTGCATGCATGAAGAAGAAAATAGATCTTATGACACAAAAACTTTAGAAAAACAACATTGGGGACTTCATTCCTGAGGCTTCCAAGAAGAATTCATAAGATCAAGCCCCTAAGAGAGGTAATTCTCATGCATTAGTAGCTATTCATTCTTCTCCTAACACATGGATTCTAGATTCAAGCGCTTCCCATCACATGGAAAACACAAAGGATATTCTATCTTTTGTAACTACATGCACGGGGCCTCTTATCCTCATGGGGGATGACTCTCCAGTCGAGCTCACTGGAAAAGGGAGAGTGGAACTAGACCATGGAAGCTTTGAGAACGTCTTGCATGCTCCTCAAATTTTCGTGAATCTGATCTCGGTGTATCATATAACTCACTCAAGCTTAGGAAAAAAGGTGGAGTTCACACCAGACTCTGCGTCCATATTCGACATGCAAGACAACTCCGAAATTGTTGTCGGGGAGATAAATCATAAATCTCGGTTATAAACTTTTTCTAAGTTTATTGAACATGATTCCTCTGTACTACTTACAGATTCTGACGATAGTAGTATATTATGGCACAATAGGTTTGGTCACTTGAACTTCAAGTACATGTATCAACTTAGAAAGAAGGGGATGGTCACCGAGTTACTTGATATCCACTTTTCCAAAGGGATTTTTGAAGGATGTTTCATTGGCAAGCATACTCAAGAGAAGTTCGAGAAGGGGAAGGATCATAAGGCCTCCTCTCCATTGGATCTGATTCATAGTGATCTCATGGGTCCATTTCCGCATCCATCCATCAACAAGGCAAGGTGTGTGCTTACATTTTTGGATGATTACTCACATTATACTTGGGTATGTTTTCTCAAGCACAAGTCTAAGATATTTGAGCACCTAAAATATTTCAAAGCACTTGTTGAGACTCAATCAAGGAGAAAGATCAAATACATATGTACAGATAATGGGGGGGAGTATGTAAACAGATATGTTCAAAATATTTTTCTTGAGGTTGGGATACAGTTGCAGCACATAGTACCATATATTCCACAACATAATGGGGTTATTGAGCGGAAAAATGGAGCTCTCAAAGATATGGCCATTTGCATGCTACATGCAAAGGCACTTCCTCTCAAGCTTTGGGTCGAGGAACATAACTGTGCCAATCAAATTCATAACATATCCCCTCACAAATTTGTTAAGGACAAGACTCCTTTCAAGGCTTGGAGTAGAAAAAAACTGGAAGTCACCCACTTTTGTATCTTTGGATCACAAGCATGGGCCCACATTCCCTCTAAGAAGAGGAAAGCATTAGATCCATAGATCCACCCATTCATCTCTGTCGGTTTCCCTGATGGTGTGAAGGGATACATATTACTTGATCCTTCTATAGACAAACTCATCATTGAGCATAGTGTCCAGTTTGAAAAAAGTCCCTCACATGCTCAACATGAGCCACGTGCAGAGGCTTTTGTACTTCCATCAATTGTGAATGATGATTCCACACATTTGGATCACACCATAGATCTGAGTTCTGATACAGAGTCAGAGGATACATATGCACAGTTAGATCATTCAGATGCACAGTCATAGCATTCAGATGCATAGTCAATACATGCAGATGAGGATCCAGAGAAGATGCCCAAGTGGGCCAGTCCACACTCCAAGATGCAGGAGATCTTGTTGGGGATCCAGTGGATCCGATGAGGACCAAATTTCAGTTTTGAGGATCCTCCTCATGTACTCACTGCCACTAAACCCATGATTCCTTTGCACTGTTATATGGTTCGGTATTCAGACCTATAGTCCTACAGAGAACCTACAGGGAACCCCTTTTGGGAAGCAACCATGCAGGAGGTGTACAACTCTATCCTCAAGAACCAAACTTGGGATCTGGTTCCACTTCCTTCATACAGGAATATTTTCATTTGTATATGGGTCTATAGGACCAAAAAGGTAGCATATAGATAGGTGATAAGACATAAGGAAAGACGGGTTTCTAAGGGATTTCAACAAATCCGCGAGATCGAATATAATGAGACTTTTTCTCTAGTAGAAAAGTTGGATTCTATCAGGTTGGTCCTTGCCATTGGAGCATCCAGGGGATGGAAAGTACATCAAATGAAGGTGAAGAATGTTTTTCTCCACAGGGATCTCTCAGAGGAGATTTGTATGGAGCAGCCGCCTGGATTCATACGTAATTCATATTTAGTGTGTTGACTCAAAAAGTCTCTCTATGGCCTCAAGTAGGCACCTAGAGCATGGTACGCAAAGATGGACTCCTATTTTCTCTCCAAAAATGTTGTTAGATGCAAATCCAATCCAAATGTCTACAAGTCAAGGACCACTAACTCACTTCTGATCCTAGTTCTGTATGTGGATGATATTTTGATCACCGACAACTCGATCTCAACGATTATTGCGGTCAAGGGAATTCTTCATGACATGTTTTCGATGAAGAACATGGGTCCACTCCATTTATTTATTGGTCTCAAGATCAACCAAGATGCTTCAGGAATCAAGTTATCTTAGTCTAAGTATACTCAAGATCTCATAGAGATATTCCACATGACATACTGCAAGTCTGCACCTACACCCTTCTTGTATGGGGTTAGACTTGAGGATGGTCAGGATACACTAGTGGTGGAAAACACCTTATATTGACAACTTGTGTGGAGCCTTTTGTATCTCACCCACACTTGGCCAGATCTATAATATGCAGTAGGGGTAGTATCCAGGTACATGCAGGAGCCGCATGAGTTACACTAAAATGTTTCCAAGTGCATCCTCAGACACGTTTAGGGCACCATCGTTTATGGGATCCACTATGCAGCAAGTTGTAATTTGGACCTCATAGGCTTCACCAATTCTGACTTGGCTAGTGATGGCATCGATCGCAAGCCACCTCCAGGTACATGTTGAGTTTGGGATTCAGCCCAATCTTTTGGTTGAGAAACAATTAGTGAGTTATTTATCTGTCTTCAACAGAGGCCGAGTACAGGGGAGAAGCCAACACCACCATCCAGACACTATGGTTGTATAACTTCCTCACCAAGATTAGCATTTAGTTCCATCGTCGATTGTGATTTGGTGTGACAACCAAAGTACACTCAAAATCAGTCGAGATCCAATACAGAGACAACAGACAAAACATATTGAGATCAATATGCACTTTCTGAGGAAGTTGGTTCATGACAGGGTCATTGATTTGTAGTATTTCCCTTCCATCGATCATGTTGTCGACATCTTCACCAAGACTTTCACTGAGCAAAAATAACATAGTTGCACGATCGTCTTGGAGTGAAGGACATAGTTTCCTGTCAAATGTATTTCTCTTCTTTTGATACATTGTATTTGAGAGGGAGGGTGGTTTCCCATGAGGTTTTCCCTCTTTCCTCACTTCATTTCAATTTTCATTAGTTGCATTGTTCATGGGTACCTAACATGTCCTCTGTTTTCGGAACCCATTCATTATGTATACTCCCTAGTGTTCAAGGGAGGTGTTGGAGATATTACACACACCTAGGGTTTTCCTTTCATTTTATTTTCCTAAGTTTATTTGGCTATGTTGAGGGTCCCTTAGTCTGAGATATTCTCCCCTCATTGAGGATATTCTCCCCTAGACAAGGGTGTCACATACCCTCTAGTCAATTCTCAGTTATTGTTCAATTAGACTAGTTGAGTGAAGTGTTTCATGTCAACCTTGTCTTTATCACCAAGTATTGTATGCTAACCTCGGAATCATCACCAGTAATGCACACTTGCATTGGGATAATCACCAGTAAGGTGAATTCCACATGTGTGAGTGATCTCCTCCTCATTTTACTCTGGTTTGGCTAGTTAACTAACGACCACATGGTCAGCTAATTAGGACTAGGTGGCAGTTGACTCCATTGATTGCTAGTGTGTGTCACATCTCTCTAGAGCACTCCTAGTGCACATAATCTTGGCTAATATGGTGAGTTAGTCGTGTCATACATATTATATCACTTGTATTGTATCATTCTCTTACTCATATAATAGAAATTATTTCATTCTTTTCTCCAACTTTTGTCTTCTCTCTTC
>JZKD02S0976556.1:0-13648 GCA_000966675.3 Picea glauca | reverse complement strand
GAGCCGTTAAACTCGTCAGGGTGGTCCATACCAAACGGCTTGGGTTATTTAGACAACCCCGGACCGGTTCCACTCTCCCAGTTGACGGACGGTCATTTTCGCCCGTCAACAGAGACCTAGCTAAAGCATACATAAACAAAGATTATCAAGAAAAGAAAGAGAGATACAATATGAAGAATGAGAATCAATGTATATTATGATTTGTTCAATGAGAAAGTGATATTCACTCATATAGGAAATGACATCCTATAATTAGGAATGCAAGCATAATAGTGATGGTATAAAATTAGAAAGTCTAAAACAAAACTAGTCAGTTAACTCCCACTAAACTAGTGTTACTCCCACTGAACTAGTGTGCTGAAAATAGAAATTTCTCCAATACCCCCCTGAACATCACTATGGAGTAAAAAATGAGTCCCGTCTACTAGGCCATATTAGGTACTGATGTAAAATGCAACTAATGAACACTGAATAAAACGAGGAAAGAGGGAAAACCATGTGGGACCAAAGCCCCCCCAAAATACAATGCATCAAAATAAGAAAAGGAAACTACTAGGAAACTGTGTTCTTCACTGCAAGACGATCCCAAAATTCTAAAACTTATGCTAAGTGAAGGTCTTGTTGAATATGCGACAGTATATTCAGAGGAAGGACAGAACTACAAATCAATGATCCTATCATGTACTAAATCTCTGATAAAATGCATGTGGACCTCAATGTATTTGGTTCATTGTCATTGTACTGGATCTCTGCAAAATTTCAGTGTACTCTAATTGTCACACCATATGATAGTCAGACAATGAAACTAGATACCAAGATCGGTAAGGAAGTGTTGAATCCAAAGTGTTTGAATGACATAGTTGACTAATCCTCTGTACTCGGCCTTTGTGGAAGAAAAAGCAATGGCTAATTGCTTCTTACTTGACTAGCAAATTGGGCTTGACCCAAAACTGAGAGTGTACTTGGACATGGACTTGCAATCTGTGCTATCACCAACCCAATCTGAATCTATGAATTCTATGAGATCTAATGCACAACCATTGCATAGTGAATCCCATAACTCATGGTGCCCTTCACATATCTAAGGATGCAGTTGGAATCCTTCCAGTGTAGATCTTGGGTTTCCTACATTTATCTGGAAAATTATCCTACCGCATATGAGATATCTGGATGGGTGTGGGAGAGATACAAAAGAATCCCCACCAAATGTCAATACAAAGTGTTTTCCACTAATGATGTATCCCCTCCATCCTCAAGTCTGATCCCAGATAAGAAGAGTGTAGGGGCAGAATTACAGTATGTCATGTGGAATCTATCCAGAATATCCTTGACATACTTATCCTGAGAAATTTTGATGTCGGAAGCATCTTGACTAATATCAATACCAAGAAAAAGGTGTAGTGGACCCATGTCCATCATAGAGAACCTATCATGAAAAATATCTTTGACCAAAGCAATGGCTGAAGTAGAGCTACCGGTGATCAAAAGATCATCAACACATAGTACTAAAATCATCACAGAGTCAGTAGTACTCAACATGTACACATTAGAATCAGATTTATATCTAACAAAGTGATGTGAAATAAAGTAAGAATCCATCTTTTCATACCATGCTCGAGGTGCATGATTGAAGCCATAGAGAGACTTCTTCAGTATGCATACTAAAGATGAGTTCTGAATGAACCCCTGTGGTTGCTCCATGTAGATCTCCTCTGAAAAGTCACCATGAAGAAAATAATTTTTTCACATCCATCTGGCGAACTTCCCATCCTTTGGTTGCTGCAATGGCTAGAGCCAAGTGAACAGATTCCATCTTTGATACAGGAGAAAAGGTCTAATCATAATCTATCCCATGAATATGTTGAAATCCTTTTGCAACTAATCTGGCCTTGTACCTACTCACCTAACCATTTTCTTCTTTCTTGGTCCTATAGACCCATTTGCATCTGACAAGTTTCCTCCCTAGTGGAAGTGGAACTAGATCCCAAGTATGATTCTCTAGGAGAGATTCATGCTCCTCCTGCATGGTTGCTTCCCATAGTGGATTTCCAACAACGTCATTGTAGGTATGTGGATCGGAAGATTGAACCATATATAAAGGCATGGGAATTGATGGTTCATATATTGAAAGTACATTAGAAGGATCCACATGCTGAGATCGAGTCCTCCTTGAATCTAATGGATCCATCATAAGGTTTCCTTCTTCCTGAAGTGTTGAATGTGCCCACTTGGGCATTTGTTGAAGCTCTGATACTGGCTCCTCATTTGGATGTATTACCTTCTCGTATGCATGTACATAATACTCTGAATGTGTGTCTGAATATGTAGCATCTGAGTGTGTGGCATCATCATATCTAATGTTTGGAACTGATGGAAGCAAAAGAGTCTGTGCATGTTTCACTAGAGGTGCATGAAAATGACTCTCCTCAAATTGAACACTATGCTTAATAATGATTCGATTTGTAGAGGGATCAATCAATCTTTACCCCTTCACATCATCTAGATATCCCACAAAGATTCATGGTGTGCTCTATGGATCTAAGGATTTCCTCTTTTCATAAGGAATATGGGCCCATGCTCTAGATCCAAATATGCAGAAGTGTGTGACATATTCTTTGTCACTTGTTCAAGCCTCAAAAGGTGTCCTATACTCAAAAGATCTATGAGGTGATCTATTATGTATGTAAGAAGCATATTTAACTGCCTCTACCCAAATCTTGGAAGGAAGTGATCTTTCATGTAACATGCAACCAATCATCTCCTTGAGAGACCTATTCTTCCTTTCAACAACTCCATTATGTTGTGGATTGTATGGAACTGTGTGCTGCAACTACATACCAGCTTCCCGACAAATATTCTGAACATCTTTGTTGATATACTCCCCCCCATTTTTTGTACGGAGGATCTTGATTTTCTTCCTAGTTTGTGTCTCTACTAGAGCTTTGAAGTATTTGAGATGCTAAAAAACTTCAGACTTTTGTCTAAGAAAATAAAACCAAGTATAGCGTAAGTAATCATCAATAAATGTAAGACCATACCTTGTTGTTCTTATGGAGGGATGTGAAAATGGACCCATGAGATCATTGTGAAAAAGTTCCAAGGAAGAGGAGGCTCTCCTTGCCTTCCCCTTTTCAAACTTCTCTTCAGGATGATTGCCAAGAATGCATCCTTCACAAATCCCTTCAAAAAATTGAATGTCTGGAAATCCTTTGACCATTCCTTGCTTGGAAAGTCGCTTCATGTACCTAAAGTTTAAATGACCAAATCTCTCATGCCATACTCTACTACTCTCATTAGCATGTGTAAGTAGCAAAGAAGAGTCATAGTTAGTAAACTTAGTGAACTTATACCACCGTGATTTGTGATCTACCTCACCAACTGCAATAATGGAACTTTCATGCATGTCAAGTATAGTAACTGAATTTGATGTAAATTAAACCATTTTTTGTGTTTGAGTGATCTCATAAACTGAGAGAAGATTTATATAAGGATTTGGAACATGTAAAACTTTCTCAAAACTTCCATTAGCGAGTTCCACTCTTCCCTCTCCTGCAACTGTTATTGGAGTATCATCCCCCATAAGAATAGGAGGTCCATAGCATGAATTCAAATAACTAAAAACTTCCTCTTTAGATTCCATATGATGTGATGCGCTAGAATCTATAATCCATGAATAAAATGAGGAATTAATTGCAAGTAGAGAATGATGATTACCTTTCTTAGGTGCATTCTCTTCTTCCTTCTTCTTCTTGGCTTCTCCAGGAATGAAGTCTACAAGTTTATTCTTCTAAATTACCTATGTCATAATATCGATTTGCTTCTTCATGCATGTGGATTATTCATGATTTTTATTATTTCAATATGTGCACTTCTTTCCATTATTCTTATTCCCTTTTGAATTTGAAGAATCTTTGGAACCTGGAGAATCCAATAAGGGTTTGGAATATCCCTCCTTCTTTGACTCTGGATGTGATAGCTCCTTTTGTTTCTGCTTCGATTTATGATTGGATGACTCTTTTCCATCATGCATGGTGAGTGCATGTGATTTGGGATCTTTCATGAGGCCCATCTGCATGACTTTTGTCTGCTCTTGTGTGAGAGACTCAATGAACTAAGCCATCATAGGAATTTTCCAAATTTCTCCCAAAAGACATCTGCCAGAATGGAAATTGGAGACATTTACAATGTATTATGGTCCTAGCTTGGCCAATATTGTTAGAATAAGTTTCTTTTCTTGTGTAGACTTGTCAATACCACATTCAACCAAGATAAATAACAAAGACTTAAATTTATTAAATAAATCTTGCATATTATCAAAACTTTTAGGGTCTAAGGTATTCCACTCTACCTCAAGCATATGACCTCACATCTCATCCTTCTTTCCAGAGATTCCTTCCAAGGTGATCCAAATATCTTTTGGAGTCTTCCATGTTACAACATGAAATCATAGATTAGTGGAGATTAAATCAAGAAGTAGTCTTGTGGCATCATCCTTGCGGTTCACCTATCTAGTATTCTCAAGCGCTAATGTAGGTTCTATTTATGTCGCCATCATCAAATTATACAATCGTTTCCTTTTGAGTTGGAATGCGTCCTTCAACTTCCATTCAAAATATTTGTCTGGTGTGAGTATTATCACCAGAATTTATTGAAGAAGTTTCATCACCTCCATCCCTTCTATTGATTATGAAAAGATCCTGAAAAACCTAGATCGTGGATTCTGAGATATGACAGATGATTCTATGGAAGTTATAGATATGACAGATGATTCTATGGGTATTTTTTGTGGGCATGAACATGCCTATGTTATATGTCTTTGGTACAAATTTCGACCTGACCCAGATCATGAATTTTGAGATATGGCTATTTTACTATAGAAAACCAATTTTCTAGAGGGAAGTTGAATTGTCGCAACCTAAAGAAGGATACAATGTGATGATTCTAAATCATTTCACCCTAGACTATGTACGGGCTAAGACTATTGTGAAAAATTGAATTGTCGCACCTCGGGTGAAGAGTACAGTGCAATGAAGCCGTACCCTAAACTATGTATAGGCTGCGATGATTCCAACCGTCACACTTTTTGATAAGGATAGACTACGAGAATGGAGGAAACTAGGTTTAATCAATCCTCTTTCTCTCTTCTCTGGCTTGTCTGTTTTTGTCCAAGCAGCTCAGCTCTAATACCATGTCAGTGTTTCATGGAAACCTGCATAGGAGACCTAGCTAAAGCATACAAAAAGAAAGCTTATCAAGAAAAGGAAGAGAGATACAATATGAAGAATGAGAATCAATGTATATTATGATATATTCAACGAGTGAGTGATATTCACTGATATACACAATGGAATCCTATAATTAGGAATGCAATAATAACAGTGATGGTATAAAAATAGAAAGTCTAAAACAGAACTAGTGAGTTAACTCCCACTGAACTAGTGTTACTCCCACTGAACTAGTGTGTCGAAAATAGAAATTTCTCCAACACTTCTTTCCGTAAGAAGCAAGAAAAATTACCATCAAAGGAATTATCATAAGTGATATTTTCTAACCTTTCAACTAGTTTGATATCATCTTGTATTTTTTGATACATCCGATTGAATCTCTAAGAAAATTCAGAGACAAATTCATCGTTCTTTCTTCGAATATTATTGAATTTATGTCATGTAATACAGATAATCTTTCTTGTCTCCCCACTTTCTCAATAAGGTGACATCAAGTTCTATGATGGTGGTAGTAGAGTTAGCTCTAAGGTTGCTAAATCACTTCCTCACTTCTCCATCTAAAATTTGAACAAAAAGCCTCATCCATACATCATCATAATCTACTTGGAAATTGTCAGCAAAGGAATGCAAATAGTTTAAATGCTCCTCTACAGTTGTTTCTTCTTCATTTTAAAACCTTGGAAGGTACTTCATGTAATCAGTTGCTTGGAGAGGATGAATATTACTAGGAAATACCAAAGGTGCATATCTGGCAGCCATGATAGCATCCATTGGGTTGGGAGGTGATGTTCCAACCATTGTTTGACCACCTAAAGGTTGATTTGTATGTGAATACTGTGGTGATTTTGGTTATGAGATATTAGGAATATTCACCAATTGAATCTTAGGAGAGGACTGGAGAATATCTTCAGCAAGTTTTTCAACAACAAGGATATTAACTTGGAGGCTAAGATTGGGTTTCTCTTCTTGAACTTCTTCAAGGATTAAGATATTTTCCAAGGGAAGGTACTCTGTTTCTTCAGGGAATTCAAAGATTTACTTAGATATATATCTACTCTCAGGATAGGGTGTGTAAAAAGACTTTGGTTCTAGAAATTTCTCTTTCCTTGAGGTAGATTCTTCAGTAGGAGGTAGAAGAAACGGTTTTGCAAATCCTAATTTTTTAAGAGATTTGGATTGTTTTAGGATATTCTCGGGATTTGAAATAGTAGTCACATTGGGAGATTATGGATGGGATCTAGTACCCTTTCTCTTTAGATTTAGAGTGTTTAATGTGGAGTCACTAGGTGAAAATATATGCAGTCAATTGTGCCTAGTTATAGTTTCACCATCTACAACTAGATTTGTATCATGTCATTCTACTCAGGTTAAATCTCATTGTTTCATCCCCGACAATGACGCCAAAATATGTTAGTGATAGAAGTTGTTCCTAGAGTGTGTTAGGAACCAACCTAGCACATATTATTTCAAAGGTTAAAAGAAAATAATTTTAAAGAGGTGGGAGGATCACACTCTTAATCTTAAAAGAGACTTAATGGATAAAGTGTCAGGATCTCTTCTCTATATGTAGCAGATCAGGTAAACAAAAAATTAGTTGAGTCAAGTGAGAATGGGGTATAAAGAAGAATAAATGAAACAAAATTCATAATCATAAAAGAGCAATTTGTTCTTTGATACAATTAACCAATAAAAGAATAAACCTTAAACCCATAAATCCTTCCTGAACCAGATTTAAAGAATCTTAAACACACATGTGGTGAAGATTGCACTATAAAAATAGGTAAATCCTCTCATCACATGCATACAACCATATAATCATATAATAGTAACAATGTGTTCAATATGATTAATTAGAAATGAAAAAAAAAAGAGAATGATACACACCAACTAATGACTTCATTAACCACTAAAATCTTTACACAGATAAGGTCGATCCAAATAGTTGTATAAGATAAAGTCTTTTAGGAAAACATGGATCTAACCTTTTCTTCATCTTCATTATTCAATATATAGTGTTTCAAATAGGTTACATGTACTTAGGGTTAATCCTGAGAATTAGGGACACCTCAAAACAAATATCTACAAAATCTCAAGATGAATTTCAGTTTCTAACTACTGATATACCAAATCATAACAATTTTTAAAAAAGCTCATAAAATCAAGGAAACAACCTTGCATAACATCTCTTTGATTTGACTTTTTTTTAATTTGAATGATGAAATTGATGCTTTATCTATATCTTTCCCAAATATCTTCAATCCTCGATGCTCCATTTAAAACCAACCTTTGACCACTCAGCACAAGTGGCTGATCTTGATCAATCTTCATATCCCATTATATATTTTAACTCCAAAAAAACTGTATAGTGTCATAACATGATCCATTACCTTCTTACATAATTAATAGCCTTCCCCTGTTACAAAATATGAAACTGGGTGCAAACAACAACAAAATCACCTGCTACAGGTGTTCTGGTAGGGCCTTTATTTCCATGTTATACGATTGCAAGAACTTCCTTTAGCGACCTTCCAAAAAATATTTCGGTGTGTTTTAAAATCTTTTATTTTCTTGGGTTATAGCTAGACATATCCAAAAAGGAGCATAATACTTTAGACACATGGAATAAAAAACATTTTTCCATCCTCCATTACTTTAAATATAAAAAATTGGATTTATCCTCGAAGTGATATTTTTAAATTAACAACTTTTTATGCAGGATTGAGGAAGTTGCTTCTACCAACAATTATAAGCTATTATTTCTAGTCTGATTAGATTGAGATTAGGTTTTCATACATTTAGGCTCATTCCCTTCAGATCCAATCTTAGGGTTTGGGATTTTCATATACTTTTTACCCTGTTTTCTGGTAAGAATTATGTTTTTCCCAATGATTGTCTTTTTATTTATGATCAAACCACTCTTCTTGGATTTATCCTTCTCAGGATTAGTGACATCATATTTCTTCATTGTATATGTCTTTCCAATAGTTTTGATGGATTCTTCATTAATGATGATAACCTTCTCTGTGATGGGAGGTTTATTCACTGTCTTAGACTTCAACCTAAACTTATTTTGAGGCCTTCTTCTTATTTTACTTACTAAAATTCTATACCTAGAGGTATCGTCTTCAGAGGAACTCGAGGCATGAGGATTGACCTCCAGGATAGGATCTTTAAGATGTATAGAATCTTCAAATTATTTTGTTGTTTTTACAAGTTGTTGGTCCTCCACTAAAACCCTAGGTTCTTCTAACCTCTTAGCCCCTTTCGAGTAAGTTTTTTGTGAAAAAGCGAAAGAGTGCTTACCTCCACCTAATCTATGAGAAGACCCATCTGTTTTTTGACTAGCTAATGTAGCTTTTACAGGCTCATCTGGAGTCTTGAAGCATGATTATCTTTTACCCTTGTTTGCAGTTGTGGATTGACCAACATTAGATAGCGTTTCTTGATCAGTCTTAACAATATTTCCATGTGATTGAGAAGAAGGAGAATGATTTTCCTTATCAAACCCCAATCCCATCAAGAATTGATCCCAAGTCTTTTGCAACTTCCCTAATTCATATTTATCAAGAACTTTAATCAACCCTTGATGAAAAATTCCATGAGGAGGGGTCTTGGATTTTTCTTGAACCCTCATATCCATCTTGTTGAGATCACATAAGAAATAACAAGGTAAATTCATCCTTTTAATCCCTACTAGGTGAAGTAGAAATCGAAGGTGGAATAGGAATACAATATAATAACGCCCCTCGCATGTTATGAATATCTTAACCATGAACAATGCTTTCATCCACTCATTGGAAATCCAATCCCTGGGGATTCCTTTGGCCCAATTAGGGTCTCTATATTCAGGATTTAAAAACTGATTAACGTCCCCTCCTGTAATCAACTTATTTTTAAACCACCTTTCGCCATCAGTGGGGAGGTTGCACAAAAAAAATATAGATTCTTCAGTAACCTGCATAACCAAGTTGATGATTCAAGCCCACTGTCTATCGAAACTCTCAACAAATTCCCTGTCTGTAGCGTAACGGTGACCATCCATCTAGGTAAAGAAAAGGTACCACCATGCCTAATCATAAATTATTTGGGTATATTCGTAAGCCTCCATGACTTTAGGCCCTTTAGGCCCTTTCTAATTCAGATGTCCACCTTTACCCATCTACACAATCATGATGTGAAGGCTAGATTCTTGGCTACAGAGAAGAGATTTTTCTATTGTGCAACGAGAATCAAGGATATTTGCTAGCTCTGCAGAGGAAAATTTAAATAAATTCGCTATTGTAGTTAAAATATCAAGGTGACAGTTTTGAAAACACATGAATAAGACAAGTGATCTGTGTAACCTTCTAGACAACTGATAGGTACACCTTTTTCGCATGCTATGGCTGACAACGAGTACTTTTCTAACTAATTTTTCATACTCATGATCTTGGAGTATGATCCACGTCTTCCATGACTTAACAAAGTTCTTAAATGATCATGGCTACGGACATGTGGAAGTTCCTATAGCGCCCAACCCAATTTGGTTTTTTCACTCTTGAGTGGATTAGACTTTGAATATGCAACTCATGAAGTTAAATAATAATGATGCATAAGTATTTATGTGACTAATGGCTCAAATGAAAAGACTTGAAACCATTTGATTTCATCAATTAATCATTTAAAAATGTGTCTAATTCCCTTTGTCCCCTTCTCACAACATTAAGTCCATCTCATTCATTCATTCTAGCATTCTTTTAGAACCCCTTAAGGTGAGATATTAAACCTTCAACATAATGCTAAATATTTTATAACTTATACAAAAATTTTAAATACCAAGTAGGAATGAATGAAGAATAAAACAAGGTAGAACATAGTAGGTGTTAACACCACCTAATCCAACTACCTTATTTTGGATGTTTTCATGTCAAGACATCTTTCAGTACTTCCACGACCGGTTTGGGGCCCTAAAAATAGTTTTTTTTTATCTTTCCATAGTCAAACTATAGACAGAATCAAAGTTTGATGGTGTAATGTGTAGTCTAAAATACCTTTCCAATGGGATATCGCATGCCTAAAACGGAGATCGTATGAAAAATTTACAACCTCGGGAAGTTGAGGTAAAAACTTATCCATTGGGGCCCACATGACTTTTGGCGTTTTATCTCCTATGGTTAGGTTTTTGGATGTATAGGGTTTTGGAATTCATGAGTAATGGTAAAAAGGCATTTGGAGCCTCATTGTAATCATTCTGCTCAGACGGATGCATGTAGTAGCCACATCTCTTCTTAGATATAACTACCACCATTCAAGCAAGTTGTTTCAGTTCTGCACTTTTAGAGTTTCAACCTATTTCATTTATTCAATAGAAGATATTGTTCACTGGATATATGTGTTCTCCATATCTCTGTGTTTATTGTATTCAGTCTTTTAATTAGTTCATCCTACTCCTAAATCTGGATCAGTGGTATCATAGCAGTTTGCTCTTCGTTTATTTTTCTTCGTGTGTGTCCATGATAAGATCTGGGTACAAGAAGTTGGGACTCGAACCATTCAATCCTTTGCAATATTGGTCACGCTGAGACTGATGACAACCCATGGGGGATGAAAATAAATATGATAGAGTAGGAGATCCTTTTAAAATGTTTCTCAAGGAATCCATTGCACAACAAAGGAATGAAATTATGGAAAAATTTACATAGATCCTTCAGCGACTGCCCATAGGAGAAGCATCTTCATCAAGAAGCCATGTAACCCCCTTCAAGTTACAGGTAAATGTTAATATTCCATTATTTGAAGGACTGATAGATGCAGATGTTGTAGATAAATGGTTGAATCTACTCGAAGGGTATTTTTCAGTGAACAATTTTCCCGATAGGGAAAATATTACTTTTTCACTCCTCAAGGTTGTCCCCCATGTTAAGGACTGGTGGGATACTTACTCTAATAAAAGGGCCATAGAGAAATCTGTAATATTTTCGATCACCCCTACATGGTATTCCTTCCTGGATGACATTAAATAACAATATTACCATGTTGGAACCTATAAGGACCAATACACTAGATGTACCATCCTGCGTCGGGAAAGGGATAAGAAAGTATCAGATTTCACCAATATTTTCCATACCCTGCACACCAAATTGTGTATCAACGCTACTTTTTTCATAGACACATTCAAACATAAATGGATTTTTTGGACATCGCATCATTGGGTACGGATTATAGATATGTTGTCAAGATCGAGCATAAATTTAAGCATAAGAGGTGAGAGTTTGGGTCTGCAAAATCCTCATATCCAAAGAAAGGTAAAGGCAACCCCAACCCATAGAACAAGGGACAGAGAAAATATGGCCACTCTCACAACAACTAGTCCAAGACGCAATACAAGAAGGGTAATGAAAAGTTGAAGAAGGAGATAGGAAAATGGTGTGAATACCATAAAATCCCTTAGTACAACACCAAATAATGTTTCTCCAAGAAGTCACTCATGGACAAGATGAAGGCTTCCGAGTTAGAGGTTGATTTCGACTCTGAATCAAATCTAGAAGGAGGGAAGAATATTATCACTACCACCAAAGTCTAACAAAGTGAACTAGAAGAACCAGAGGAAGGGGAACGCCTCTTTCACTCACATATGTGGGTAAAGGGGGCCCGATTCATTTCATTGTCAATAGCATCAGTCAGAAGAACCTGATCTCAATAGAGGTCATCAAGTGTCTAGACCTGGCTTCTCCAAGGAAGATATCTCTGTCTCATCCAACAGTGTCGTCTACCCTATGACATCAATCCTTTCAAAGATGAGGTATTGTGTGATATTGGTCCAGTTGAAGTTTGTGATGTTCTTTTAGGACAACCATATTTTTGGAAGCACCATGTTGTGTATGAGTCTAGATCCCACAACGTTATTATTACTTTGGGTAGATAATTGTACAAGATACTAGAGGTAGCGCCGCTTACCACTATTTCTTTAATCTCCGCTAAGAAATGCAGTAAGGTCATTTCACAGACCAGGAAGTTTGAATTCTTTGTGATCTATGCTCACATTAAGCCGAGGATCATCGCCACATCCATAGCCTATACACAAAGCCTCTCTTTGCAGCAGAAGCAAGTGGAAGGGATTGTTGAAGAGTACAGAGACTGTCAGGCTGCTATATTAAATATTTTTAATTACCTGAAAACACTGAATTGTCAAATCAGGGTAAGTGAACTTAGAGCTGCTACACTGTATGTGCTGGTAAGATTCTAATTCCTATATAAAGGTTATTCTGAGAAGAAAACATAAACTCACTCTTAAAAACTGAACCCTAATGATTATCTTGAAACTAATCATCTCTTGTTTAATTCATCAAAGGAAAACAATTATGAGCTTAAGTACAGGTACTTCTATTTCTAATCCAATGTAATATCCCAAGACTATCTACCATTATCTTAAACATCTAATCATCATCATATCTATCTAAGCCATAAAAGAAAGATCATTTTTGAAAATATTTTTAATCTAAACATCAAAAATAGTTTTGAATCTATCCACAGGTAGAACAAATAAATGTCCTATTTACCCTACTGGTACTGGAAGCTTCCTTTAATCCAACTGTAAACTAAATACCCTAACAGAACAAAGTAAATCTAAACTCGTACTCCTTTTGAATCATGACCAAATTTAAAACTAGAAACAGACTATAAGATGACTATCCTAACAGAACAGAGTAAGCTAACTATCCTAACAAGATAGAGTAAATCTAAACTCGCATTCCCTTTAAATCATGTTCA
Source organism: Picea glauca (assembly GCA_000966675.3). Lineage (NCBI taxonomy): Eukaryota > Viridiplantae > Streptophyta > Pinopsida > Pinales > Pinaceae > Picea > Picea glauca. The sequence continues at coordinate 674 of JZKD02S0976556.1, read as the reverse complement.
AATTAAAAACTAGAAACAAAGAAAATCTAGTGCATTCTTCAAGTTCTACGGGGATAAATAACACATTCAACATTCATCAATCTATGAGATGATATCACACTGAAATGATCCAATCCGAAGAATGGTTAAGCAAGAATCTAACAAAGTAATTCCCAAACTCAAATAAACTAACTTACATGCAGGTTCTAAAATATTGAAATAAACTAACTCTACTATGGAAAAGAGACAGTGACTTGAACCTGTTGGTGAGCCCAACCAAGAGGTGCAATCGCCTAAAATGAAACTAGAGATACTCAAATCATTCCATGCAAAAATTGTTCATACTTCACACTCCATAATTCATAAAACGACTCAAATCATTTAACAACAAATAACATAATGCATAGCAAATTTGTATTATCAGAAATCGTACAACATAGCATATTGTAACCAACATTTCTTGAGAGCGATCCTCCGTTTATATATATCCTCTCCAAAATAGTTTTAAACATAGGTGCATTAATCTAAACAGATCTCAGATCCCAAAATGACTCATAGTCAGTTAAAACGAACTTTGCAACTTCATGACATGCAATGTCAAGAAGTGTGGATCATAAAGAATTCTAATAAAACGGTTCTACAATCTTGCCCTGAGTCAACATATTGAGTTATGACTCAATCAATCATATGAATCG
>JZKD02S0976501.1:0-11108 GCA_000966675.3 Picea glauca | reverse complement strand
ATATATATGGTACAGATTATGATTATCACGGCACTAGTTCTGTTTTATTTAGATTTATCGCAACCTATAAAAGCATACACAAACATTTCTTATAGTTTTGTACTTAAGGTTATTTAACCTATAGAAATATGTAATAAACCCTTATGCATGCTTATACTTGAATTTGCATTCATACTTATACCAAAATATTCCTAATATGAATAAAATATCGAACTGATATTTTCTTTCCTATTGTGGTTCAAAGAGTACATCACATGAATAAGAATTTTTCACACATTCATCAACACCTTTAATAGACATAGTAGATTTCTTAACTTAATGAATAAATTCAAACTGTAAAGGATTATTCTACAATTCATTTCATTCTACCATCTATTAACCAATAAAATGATTCAACAAGGAGTAAGTAGATATACATATCTGAACAAAGTGTTGGGACAACAAATGGAACAACCAAGTTCCACCCAACCATAGAACATAACATCCAATCTACTCACTTTATTCACCCCCTAGCCTCACCATGAATCCATGAGGGCAAACTCCAATGCTCCTCTTTTGCTATAGTCCTCTTTCAGATCATAAATTCCCCTTGTCTCACACTTAGAACAGTGTTCATAACAAAAAATGATCTCCTTTCTATAGCATACTAAGTAGCTTCATGCCTCCTCCCATACGATGTATATGCAAAAGCATCTAGTGCCTAGGTCTTTTCCAACCTTTGGGAATTTTTGCATCTTTACAAATCCTTGATTTTCAGGGGCTTCCAATGGCCAAATTCCTCTTTTTCCACTTGTAAAATTCATCCCTGAGGTAGTTCAAGCTTGTTCCCCACTCATGGAGTCATGGTCAACTGATTTCAACCTGGCTGTTCGATTTGTTGTTCAACAATTAATACAAAAATATTTTTCTCTTACAAGTGTCATAGTCAAAGAGTTGGTTGGGAAATCAAATCTTTTCCCAATAGTCTGAATAATTAATTATAATTAATCAAATTTAGAATTTAGAATTTCCATAAATGGCTTTAATTTTCCAAATACGAATTTTTCAAAAAAGGAAATAAATTCTTAAGTGCATACAAACTTTAATAATAATTTATTTTTGGAGATATTACATTGGAATTGTAGACCTTTTAGTTTTTGATAATGCCAAGTATTTTTCTTCTCTTAAGCTAGCTAAATTCTCCCTAAAAAATATCAAGTTTAAGTATTTGACGAATTACTATCCACAAGGGAATGGTCTAGCAAAATCCACTAATAAGAACCTCATTAAAATCCACAAGAAGATTGTCAACGATAATAAAATAAATTGGCCTATTTCTCTTCATAATTCTCTTTGGGATGATAGAGTAACTCCCAAGTCATCCATTGGTAACTCCCAATTTTTCGTGGTTTACGGAAAAGAAGCCACAGTGCCAACCCATAATTTGCTACCCATCTTACAATCGTCCCAATCCATCCAAGACAAAGCCTATCCAGTAATGCAAGAAAAGTTAAACATGATGCTAAAACTTGAAGAAGGGAAAATGATAAGTTGAAATTGACTCAACACCGAGAAATGGTTAAAAAGTGGTTCGATAAATCAAATGTAGGCAATAAATATTTTCAAGAAGGAGATTTTTTTCTCAATTGGGACAACACTAATGAACTTAAAGGAAAACACTCCAAGTTTCAAAAACTATGGCTAGGACCCTTATGCATTCTTATACTTGAATTTGCATTCATACTTATACCAAAATATTCCTAATATGAATAAAAGATCGAACTGATATTTTCTTTCCTATTGGGGTTCAAAGAGTACATCACATGAATAAGAAATTATCACACATTCATTAACACCTTTAATAGACATAGTAGATTTCTTAACTTTACTCAATGAATAAATTCAAACTGTAAAGGATTATTCTACAATTCATTTCATTCTACAAGCTATTAACCAATAAAATGATTCAACAAGGAATAAGTAGATATACATATCTGAACAAAGTGTTGGGACAACAAATGGAACCGCCAAGTTCCACCCAACCATAGAATAGAACATCCAATCTACTCACTTTGTTCACCCCCTAGCCTCACCATGAATCCATGAGGGAAAACTCCAATGCTCCTCTTTTTCTATAGTCCCCTTTCATATCATAAATTCCCCTTGTCTCACACTCAGAACAATGTTCATAACAAAACTTGATCTCCTTTCTATAGCATACTAAGTAGCGTCATGCCTCCTCCCATATGATGTATAAGCAAAAGCATCTAGTGCCTAGGTCTTTTCCCACCTTTTGGAATTTTTGCATCTTTACAAATCCCTGATTTTCAGGGGCTTCCAATGGCCAAATTCCTCATTTTCCACTTGTAAAATTCATCCCTGAGGTAGTTCAAGCTTGTTCCCCACTCATGGAGTCATAGTTAGCTGATTTCAACCTGGCTATTCGATTTGTCCTTCAACAATTAATACAAAAATATTTGTCTCTTACAAGTGTCATAGTCAAAGAGCTGGTTGGGAAATCAAATCTTTTCCCAATAGTCTAAATAATTAATTACAATTAATCAAATTTCAAATTCGGAATTGCCATAAATGGATTTAATTTTCCAAATACGAATTTTTCAAAAAAGGAAATAAATTCCTAAGTGCATACAAACTTTAATAATAATTTATTTTTGGAGATATTACATTGGAATTCTAGACCTTTTAGTTTTTGATAATGCCAAGTATTTTTCTTCTCTTAAGCTAGCTAAATTCTCCCTAAAACAAACATCAAGGTTAAGTATTTGACAAATTACTATCCACAAGGGAATGGTCTAGAAAAATCCACTAATAAGAACCTCATTAAAATCCACAAGAAGATTGTCAATGATAATAAACTAAATTGGCATTTTCTCTTCATAATTCTCTTTGAGATGATAGAGTAACTCCCAAGTCATCCATTGGTAACTTCGAATTTTTCCTGGTTTACGGAAAAGAAGCCACAGTGCCAACCCATAATTTGCTACCCATCATACAATCGTCCCAATCCATCCAAGACGAAGCCTATCCAGTAATGAAAGAAAAGTTAAACATGATGCTAAAACTTGAAGAAGGGAAAATGATAAGTTGAAATTGACTCAACACCGATAAATGGTTAAAAAGTGGTTCAATAAATCAAATGTAGGCAATAAATATTTTCAGGAAGGAGATTTTGTTCTCAAGTGGGACAACGCTAATGAACTTAAAGGAAAACACTCCAAGTTTCAAAAACTATGGAGAGGACCCTTAAACATGCTTATACTTGAATTTGCATTCATACTTATACCAAAATATTCCTAATATGAATAAAAGATCGAACTGATATTTTCTTTCCTATTGTGGTTCAAAGAGTACATCACATGAATAAGAAATTTTCACACATTCATCAACACCTTTAATAGACATAGTAGATTTCTTAACTTTACTCAATGAGTAAATTAAAAACTATGAAGGATTATTCTACAATTCATTTCATTCTACCATCTATTAGGCAATAAAATGATTCAACAAGGAGTAAGTATATATACATATCTGAACAAAGTGTTGGGACAACAAATGGAACAACCAAGTTCCACCCAACCATAGAACAGAACATCCAATCTACTCAGTTTATTCACGCCCTAGCCTCACCATGAATCCATGAGGGCAAACTCCAATGCTCCTCTTTTTCTATAGTCCTCTTTTAGATCATAAATTCCCCTTGTCTCACACTGAGAACATTGTTCATAACAAAAAATTATCTCCTTTCTATAGCATACTAAGTAGAGTCATGTCTCCTCCCATATGATGTATATGCAAAAGCATCTAGTGCCCAGGTATTTTCCCACCTTTGGGAATTTTTGCAACTTTACAAATCCCTGATTTTCAGGGGCTTCCAATGGCCAAATTCCTCATTTTCCACTTGTAAAATTCATCCATGAGGTAGTTCAAGCTTGTTCCCCACTCATGGAGTCATGGTCAGTTGATTTCAACCTGGTTGTTCGATTTGTCATTCAACAATTAATACAAAAATATTTGTCTCTTATAAATGTCATAGTCAAAGAGTTGGTTGGGAAATCAAATCTTTTCCCAATAGTCTCAATAATTAATTACAATTAATCAAATTTCAAATTCGGAATTGCCATAAATGGCTTTAATTTTCGAAATACGAATTTTTCAAAAAAGGAAAAAAATGTCTAAGCGCATACAAACGTTAATAATAATTTATTTTTGGAGATATTACATTGGAATTCTAGACCTTTTAGTTTTTGATAATGACAAGTATTTTTCTTCTCTTAAGCTAGCTAAATTTTTCCTAAAAAAAACAACAAGGTTAAGTATTTGACGAATTACTATCCACAAGGGAATGGTCTATCAAAATCCACTAATAAGAACCTCATTAAAATCCACAAGATGATTGTCAACAATAATAAAATAAATTGGCACATTTCTCTTCATAATTCACTTTGAGATGATAGAGTAACTCCCAAGTCATCCATTGGTAACTCCCAATTTTTCCTGGTTTACGGAAAAGAAGCCATAGTGCCAACCCATAATTTGCTACCCATCTTACAATCGTCCCAATCCATCCAAGATGAAGCCTATCCAGTAATGCAAGAAAGTTAAACATGATGCTAAAATTTGAAGAAGGGAAAATCATAAGTTGAAATTGACTCAACACCGATAAATGGTTAAAAAGTGGTTCGATAAATCAAATGTAGGCAATAAATATTTTCAAGAAGGATATTTTGTTCTCAAGTGGGACAACGCTAATGAACTTAAAGGAAAACACTCCAAGTTTCAAAAACTATGGCTAGGACCCTTATGCATGCTTATACTTGAATTTGTATTCATACTTATACCAAAATATTCCTAATATGAATAAAAGATCGAACTTATATTTTCTTTCCTATTGTCGTTTAAAGAGTACATCACATGAATAAGTAATTTTGACACATTCATCAACACCTTTAATAGACATAGTAGATTTCTTAACTTTACTCAATGAATAAATTCAAACTGTAAAGGATTATTCTACAATTCATTTCATTCTACCAACTATTAGCCAATAAAATGATTCAACAAGGAGAAAGTAGATATACAGATCTGAACAAAGTGTTGGGACAACAAATGGAACAACCAAGTTCCAACCAACCATAGAGCAGAACATCCAATCTACTCAGTTTATTCACCCCCTAGCCTCACCATGAATCCATGAGGGAAAACTCCAATGGTCCTCTTTTTCTATAGTCCTCTTTCAGATCATAAATTCCCCTTGTCTCACACTCAGAACATTGTTCATAAAAAAAATTTGATCTCCTTTCTATAGCATACTAAGTAGAGTCATGCCTCCTCCCATATGATGTATATGCAAAAGAATCTAGTGCCTAGGTCTTTTCCCACCTTTGGGAAATTTTGTAACTTTACAAATCCCTGATTTTCAGGGGCTTCCAATGGCCAAATTCCTCATTTTCCACTTGTAAAATTCATCCCTGAGGTAGTTCAAGCTTGTTCCCCACTCATGGAGTCATGGTCAGCTGATTTCAACTTGGCTGTTCGATTTGTCATTCAACAATTAATACAAAAATATTCGTCTCTTACAAGTGTCAGAGTCAAAGAGTTGGTTGGGAAATCAAATATTTTCCCAATAGTCTCAATAATTAATTACAATTAATCAAATATCAAATTCGGAATCGCCATAAATGGCTTTAATTTTCCAAATACGATTTTTTCAAAAAAGGAAATAAATTCCTAAGTGCATACAAACTTTAATAATAATTTATTTTTGGAGATATTACAGTGGAATTCTAGACCTTTTAGTTTTTGATAATCCCAAGTATTTTTCTTCTCTTAAGCTATCTAAATTCTCCCTAAAAAAACATCAAGGTTAAGTATTTGACAAATTACTATCCACAAGGAAATGGTCTAGAAAAATCCACTAATAAGAACCTCATTAAAATCCACAAGAAGATTATCAACGATAATAAAATAAATTGGCATATTTATCTTCATAATTCTCTTTGGGATGATAGAGTAACTCCCAAGTCATCAATTCGTTACTCACAATTTTTCCTGGTTTACAGAAAAGAAGCCACAGTGCCAACCCATAATTTGCCACCCATCTTACAATCGTCCCAATCCATCCAAGACGAAGCCTATCCAGTAATGAAAGAAAAGTTAAACATGATGCTAAAACTTGAAGAAGGGAAAATGATAAGTTTAAATTGACTCAACACCGTGAAATGGTTAAAAAGTGGTTCGATAAATCAAATGTAGGCAATACATATTTTCAAGAAGGATATTTTGTTCTCAATTGGGACAATGCTAATGAACTTAAAGGAAAACACTCCAAGTTTCAAAAACTATGGCTCGGACCCTTATGCATGCTTATACTTGAATTTGCATTCATACTTATACCAAAATATTCCTAATATGAATAAAAGACCGAACTTATATTTTCTTTCCTATTGTGGTTCAAAGAGTACATCACATGAATAAGAAATTTTCACACATTCATGAACACCTTTAATAGACATAGTAGTTTTATTAACTTTACTCAATGAATAAATTCAAACTGTAAAGGATTATTCTACAATTCATTTCATTCTACGAGCTATTAACCAATAAAATGATTCAAGAAGGATTAAGTAGATATACATATCTGAACAAAGTGTTGGGACAACAAATGGAACAACCAAGTTCCACCCAACAATAGAACAGAACATCCAATCTACTCACTTTATTCACCCCCTAGCCTCACCATGAATCCATGAGGGAAAACTCCAATGCTCCTCTTTTTCTATAGTCCTCTTTCAGATCATAAATTCCCCTTGTCTCACACTCAGAACAGTGTTCATAACAAAAATTGATCTACTTTCTATAGCATACTAAGTAGTTTCATGCCTTCTCCCATATGATGTATATGCAAAAGCATCTAGTGCCTAGGTCTTTTCCCACCTTTGGGAATTTTTGCAGCTTTACAAATCCTTGATTTTCAGAGGCTTCCAATGGCCAAATTCCTCATTTTCCACTTGTAAAATTCATCCCTGAGTAGTTCAAGCTTGTTCCCCACTCATGGAGTCATGGTCAGCATATTTCAACCTGGCTGTTCGATTTGTCGTTCAACAATTAATACAAAAATATTTGTCTCTTACAAGTGTCATAGTCAAAGTGTTGGTTGGGAAATCAAATCTTTTCCCAATAGTCTCAATAATTAATTACAATTAATCAAATTTCAAATTCGGAATTGCCATAAATGGCTTTAATTTTCCAAATACAAATTTTTCAAAAAAGGAAATGAATTCCTAAGTGCATACAAACTTTAATAATAATTTATTTTTGGAGATATTACATTGGAATTCTAGACCTTTTAGTTTTTTATAATGCCAAGTATTTTTCTTCTCTTAAGGTAGCTAAATTCTCCCTAAAAACATCAAAGTTAAGTATTTGACGAAGTACTATCCACAAGGGAATGGTCTAGCAAAATCCACTGATAAGAACCTCATTAAAATCCACAAGAAGATTGTCAACGATAATAAAATAAATTGGCTTATTTCTCTTCATAATTCTCTTTGGGATGATAGAGTAACTCCCAAGTCATCCATTGGTAATTCCCAATTTTTCCTGTTTTACAGAAAAGAAGCCACAGTGCCATCCCATAATTTGCTACCCATCTTACAATCGTCCCAATCCATCCAAGACGAAGCCTATCCAGTAATGCAAGAAAAGTTAAACATGATGCTAAAACTTGAAGAAGGGAAAATGATAAGTTGAAATTGACTCAACACCGAGAAATGGTTAAAAAGTGGTTCGATAAATCAAATGTAGGCAATAAATATTTTCAAGAAGGAGATGTTGTTCTGAATTGGGACAACGCTAATGAACTTAAAGGAAAACACTTCAAGTTTCAAAAACTATGGCTAGGACCCTTATGCATGCTTATACTTGAATTTGCATTCATACTTATACCAAAATATTCCTAATATGATTAAAAGATCAAACTGCTATTTTCTTTCCTATTGTGGTTCAAAGAGTACATCACATGAATAAGAATTTTTCACACATTCATCAAGACCTTTAATAGACATAGTAGATTTCTTAACTTTACTCAATGAATAAATTCAAACTTTAACGGATTATTCTACAATTCATTTCATTCTACGAGCTATTAACCAATAAAAGTATTCAACAAGGAGTAAGTAGAGATACATATCTGAACAAAGTGTTGGGACAACAAATGGAACCACCAAGTTCCACCCAACCATAGAATAGAACATCCAATCTACTCACTTTGTTCAACCCCTAGCCTCACCATGAATCCATGAGGGCAAACTCCAATGCTCCTCTTTTTCTATAGTCCTCTTTCAGATCATAAATTCCCCTTGTCTCACACTCAGAACAGTGTTCATAAAAAAAATTGATCTACTTTCTATAGCATACTAAGTAGCGTCATGCCTCCTCCCATATGATGTATATGCAAAAGCATCTAGTGCCTAGGTCTATTCCCACCTTTTGGAATTTTCGCATCTTTACAAATCCCTAATTTTCAGGGGCTTCCAATGGCCAAATTCCTCATTTTCCACTTGTAAAATTCATCCCTGAGGTAGTTCAAGCTTGTTCCCCACTTATGGAGTCATGGTCAGCTGATTTCAACCTGGCTGTTCGATTTGTCCTTCAACAAATAATACAAAAATATTTGTCTCTTACAAGTGTCATAGTCAAAGAGTTGGTTGGGAAATCAAATCTTTTCCCAATAGTCTCAATAATTAATTACAATTAATCAAATTTCAAATTCGGAATTGCCATAAATGGCTTTAATTTTCCAAATACAAATTTTTCAAAAAAGGAAAAAAATTCCTAAGTGCATACAAACTTTAATAATAATTTATTTTTGGAGATATTACATTGGAATTCTATACCTTTTATTGTTTGATAATGCCAAGTATTTTTCTTCTCTTAAGCTAGCAAAATTTTTCCTAAAAAAAACATCAAGGTTAAGTATTTGACGAGTTACTATCCACAAGGGAATGGTCTAGCAAAATCCACTAATAAGAACCTCATTAAAATCCACAAGAAGATTGTCAACAATAATAAAATAAATTGGCATATTTCTTTTCATAATTCACTTTGAGATGATAGAGTAACTCCCAAGTCATCCATTGGTAACTCCCAATTTTTCCTGTTTTACGGAAAAGAAGCCACAGTGCCAACCCATAATTTTCTACCCATCTTACAATCGTCCCAATCCATCCAAGACGAAGCCTATCCAGTAATGCAAGAAAAGTTAAACATGATGGTAAAACTTGAAGAACGGAAAATGATAAGTTGAAATTGACTCAACACTGATAAATGGTTAAAAAGTGGTTCGATAAATCAAATGTAGGCAATAAATATTTTCAAGAAGGAGATTTTGTTCTCAAGTGGGACAACGCTAATGAACTTAAAGGAAAACACTCCAAGTTTCAAAAATTATGTCTAGGACCCTTATGCATGCTTATACTTGAATTTGTATTCATACTTATACCAAAATATTCCTAATATGAATAAAAGATCGAACTGATATTTTCTTTCCTATTGTGGTTCAAAGAGTACATCACATGAATAAGTAATTTTGACACATTCATCAACACCTTTAATAGACATAGTAGATTTCTTAACTTTACTCAATGAGTAAATTCAAACTGTAAAGGATTATTCTACAATTCATTTCATTCTACCTGCTATTAGCCAATAAAATGATTCAACAAGGAGTAAGTAGATATACATATCTGAACAAAGTGTTGGGACAACAAATGGAACAACCAAGTTCCAACCAACCATAGAACAGAACATCCAATCTACTCACTTTATTCACCCCCTAGCCTCACCATGAATCCATGAGGGAAAACTCCAATGGTCCTATTTTTCTATAGTCCTCTTTCAGATCATAAATTCCCCTTGTCTCACACTCAGAATAGTGTTCATAACAAAAATTGATCTCCTTTCTATAGCATACTAAGTAGTTTCATGCCTCCTCCCATATGATGTATATGCAAAAGCATCTAGTGCCTAGGTCTTTTCCCACCTTTGGGAATTTTTGCATCTTTACAAATCCTTGATTTTCAGGGGCTTCCCATGGCCAAATTCCTCATTTTCCACTTGTAGAATTCATCCCTGAGGTAGTTCAATCTTGTTCCCCACTCATGGAGTCATGGTCAGCTGATTTCAACCTGGCTGTTCAATTTGTCCTTCAACAATTAATACAAAAATATTTGTCTCTTACAAGTGTCATAGTCAAAGAGTTGGTTGGGAAATCAAATCTTTTCCCAATAGTCTCAATAATTAATTACAATTAATCAAATTTAAAATTCGGAATTGCCATAAATGGATTTAATTTTCCAAATAAGAATTTTTCAAAAAAGGAAATAAATTCCTAAGTGCATACAAACTTTAATAATAATTTATTTTTGGAGATATTACATTGGAATTCTAGACCTTCTAGTTTTTAATAATGCCAAGTATTTTTCTTCTCTTAAGCTAGCTAAATTCTCCATAAAAAAACATCAAGGTTAAGTATTTGACGAATTACTATCCACAAGGGAATGGTCTAGAAAAATCCACTAATAAGAACCTCATTAAAATCCAAAGGAAGATGGTCAAAGATAATAAAATAAATTGGCATATTTCTTTTCATAATTCTCTTTGGGCTGATAGAGTAACTCCCAAGTCATCCATTGGTCACTCCCAATTTTTCCTGGTTTATGGAAAAGAAGCCACAGTGCCAACCCATAATTTTCTACCCATCTTACAATCGTCCCAATCCATCCAAGATGAATCCTATCGAGTAATGCAAGAAAAGTTAAACATGATGCTAAAACTTGAACAAGGAAAAATGATAAGTTGAAATTGACTCAACACCGAGAAATGGTTAAAAAGTTGTTCGATAAATCAAATGTAGGCAATAAATATTTTCAAGAAGGAGATTTTGTTCTCAAGTGGGACAATGCTAATGAGATTAAAGGAAAACACTCCAAGTTTAAAAAACTATGGCTAGGACCCTTATGCATGCTTATACTTGAATTTGCATTCATACTTATACCAAAATATTCCTAATATGAATAAAAGATCGAACTGATATTTTCTTTTCTATTGTG
>JZKD02S0976478.1:223568-237540 GCA_000966675.3 Picea glauca | reverse complement strand
ATTCAATATTTTAGAACTAGGGAAAGAGTAGTATTCTGTCACAGTTTGTTCCAGATCCAGGTGGATCTGGGGAGATTGGTCTGTGTCCGCACTCACAAATTTATCCTTGAACACAGAGGCACAAACACATTTAACAAACTAATAACATGTTAGCTTCACTTGCTTCTAATTTCTATCATTTTATGTTTTAATGAAATAGGAAAGTTTTAGATTGGCTTTGACTATTTGTACATCTTTGTTTCATAACTTAGTTATTTCAAGTTTTATTATATTTATAATTAAAAAAAAAGAAAAAGAAAAATGTGCTTTCTTTATTTGCTTCTGAAAACAATTATCTTTACATTGATTTTGCAAGTTTCCATTAAAACTTGCAACCTGTAAATTTTGTTCATAAGTGATATTTTTATATTTTCTTTCCCTGCTTAAATACATTTATAACTATACATATACATATACATATACATATACATATACATATACATACACATATACATATATTATAGTTTTAACACTAGTTAGTTTATTTCCTTTCTTTATTTTAAAACCTTAGATTGGCTAACGGAGCCATTAAACCCGTCAGAACAGGTTACACCAAATGGCTTGGGTTATTTAGACAACCCTGGATCGAACCTGTTCTTCCAGTTAACAACCTGTCAAATTTGTCCGTCAACAAATGGCGCTAGAAGAAGGGCTTGAATTCAATTGATGGCATGTGGAAGTCGCAAGACTCCTCCCCCACACACTCGCTCCCTTGTTGTAATGTGTAGTCGCTCATACAACAACATTACACTGGAAACATAAACTACCTCAAACGATAATCCTAAGTTTCTCGTTGAACCAGTGACACCATCTCCTCAAGGGGATGACGTACAATAAATTGTTCGTCGGTCACTTATAAGGACACATAGTGCCTTGGCCCATATCAGACAACCTGGTAGGTCTCTTAATCAACCCTTATATTTCTTGGATATTCAAGAACAACTTGAAGGCACTAGTCTACTCTCAAATCTGCTAGGAGATAATACCACCAATCCTACCGAAACACCTATTCTTGGAGTCGGAGGGTCTGGTATCACACCTTCGCCTCCTTGTTCATCTCCATCCTCTTCAGGAGGAGAGTCATATAACGAAGGAAATTCCTCGTTTAAATCATCTCATCCTTCAACACCACCAACACCCATGGAAAAACAAAACAATCCCACCATACCTTGGCTCGATCAAGATGTCATGGCTATACCTAGACCTCAACACCCATTTCCAAAACACCCGGAGAAATGGTTGCCTAAATTTGATCCAAATTCCAAACAATCTGTTGAAGATCAAATAAAGAAGTTTATGTTGGCCATTAGACTCCAAAGTCTAGAGCATGAAGACGTAGTATGCAGACTCTTTCCTTATACATTCGAGGGCAATGCCTCCACGTGGTATTTTTCCCAACAGCCCAAAACCATTGTCTCCTGGGACAAGTTTGAAACTTGTTTCTTAGAGAAGTTTGGAGATGATAAATCTCTCGAAGTCTTGGTTATGGAGCTCTCCATCCTAAAAATGAACACTAAGGAGAAAGTAAAAGATTTAAAAAATAGATTTCTTACGTTAAAGAATCCAATTCCCACAGATTCAATGCTCGTTGAAAGTCTAATTGTTGCATATTACACCAAAGCTCTAACAACAACATAGAAATTTGGGTCAAAAGGTCTAAGAAGAACACACTACTGGAAGCCTTTGAGGAGGCAAGCCAAATCGAAAAGGATATATTAATCTTCAAAGATAATCTCAATAGTGAAGCTGAAACAACTTCATCCTCTAAAAAGAAAATAGAAATCCTTACTAGGCCTCCCCAAGCCAAAAGTCAACCTGAAACTTTAGACTTAGAAAGATTGCATAAATATTTCCAAAAAATATCAAACCAAGACATGGAATTGAAGAGATTAGACGAGGAGGCATCCTCGAGCAAAGGAAGTTTTAAACCTCCTTTCAGAAAACCTTTTCCTCCCAATCGGCCAAATCCGACCACTGAAGGTCTCAATTTCGAAATCTTGCAGTATGCTTTGCAAACTATTCTAGAAGCACATGATAATCCTGCTTCTTCCCCTCCTGAAAGTTTTGAAGACGTAGTTGAGGAAGAAGTACTAGAAGAAGAAGATTCATCTCCCAATATATTCGGTCACTTCTCTAATAGTATTTTCTAAGCAAATTTTGAAACTGTCCACCCCTACAACATAAGAAGCAAAACAAAAAACAAACCTTCTTCTGAAGTAATTAATAATGTGTTTCAAAATCAGTCGAAGCAAGCTGAAATTAAACAAAGTTTAGCAGCCCCTATTTTAGAATACGATTAAATTGAAGATCTAAAAAAACTAAGGGCTAATATTTATGTTTTCGAGTTGCTGAAATTTCCCCTTATTCTACAGAAAATGCTTCAAAGTATAGCAGAAAATAGTAAGAACAACAATCCTAGCAGCAAGAAAACTACATAAATTGGTTCTAAAACAACCAAAAAGATCCCAACTAAAACAACATCTAAACCTCTAGATAAAAGGGATTTAGCTGAAAAAATTGTATTAAATGTAGATAAAATTGTTTTAGGGACAGCGACAAAAAATCAATAGAATTCTATTGTTAACGCTCGTAAAAATGTCCTACCTTTCTTATTAACTTTTGAAATTTTTAATAGGAATGTACATAATTACATGGTATATTCTGGTGCATCATCAAATGTGATGCCTTTATATGTTTGTCAAAAACTCAACGCAGAAGTTCAACCTTCTAATCTCAAGATCATTCAGCTTGATCGGACAAATGTTAAGGTAATCGGTGAACTTAAGAATGTTCTAGTTAGTTTATCTTCTAATCCTAAGATTCACCAAATTATTGACATCATTGTTGTTGACATCCCTGAATTCTATGGTTTGTTTTTAAGCAGGGACTAGTCTAAACATTTGCATGGTTACATTGCCACAGATTGGTCTCATTTGTGGCTACTGGAAAATGGACAGCCCAATATAATTAGGATAAATCATGAATGCTATATCAAGCACACCGTGATGGATATAGATGATGCAAACAAACCTTTTACCGCATCTACTAATTCATTTGAAATGCAGCGTATAAATACCTTTTTTGGTAACTTCATGACCAAAAGTTCCCCTATCACTAATCCAAGGCAACAATCAAAAATTATGACTTATACTCAGTCATCAGCTTTTCCAAGTGTGCAAAACAATGTTGATGAAGCTCAGATCTGGTCGTTGTACTTTGATGGATCCAAATCCAAAGAAGGAGCCAATGCAGGATGTGTACTCATAGATCTCGCAAGTAATAAGACTTTCATTGCCTGATGATTAGAGTTCGAGTGCACTAATAACACCACCGAATACGAAGACATTTTACAAGGGCTTAGGAAAGCTATGGATATGGACGTTCGAAATTTAATTGTATTCGGTGATTCAGAAATCGTGGTCAGGAAGGTAAGAAATTCCATACATTTCTTGTCACCACATCTGAAAAGTTACCAAACTGAGGTATGGAGTTTAATGAAAACATTTTCATCATTTAACATAAATTCCATTCCTAGACTAAGTAATTTGGAGGTTGATATATTGGCTAATGTCGCTTCTAAAATATTTCCCGCATAAGGTCTTTCTCCTAATGCATTTTTGATCGAATTGTTGTTCAAGCAGAAGATCCTGAACAACATCACCAATTGGAGAGTGTTCAACGATGAACAATAGATCATCAACTTCTTACATATGGAGGACACCTTCCAAGGTGCAATCATTGACGAAGGCACTAAAGATGAAAAACTCCTCAACTTCACGGTAATATCACATCCTAGATATTATGAATCGACGTCCGATATGGTAAATGCTATCCCCAGATCCATTTTAAGACTAGAGAGGTTTTATGACTTACATGATAAGTTTAGAGGGCCAGTTAATTGTAAAAATATTTTCCTTTATAAAATTGTTTAAAGAATTTAAAGACATTTTTGCCTAGACATATGATGATTTGAAAACATTTGACCCTAATATAATACAACATGGCATCCCCATGAAACCACAAACTCAGCCTTTTCAGCAAAAATTAAGAAAGATGAACCCCAAATTAGAACCCAATGTCAAGAAAGAACTGAATAAATTACTAAATGCAAAGATAATTTTTCTGGTGAGACACACACAATGGGTGTCTAATATAGTTCCTGTAAGGAAGAAAAGAGGTGAAATTCGACTCTGTGTTGACTTTCGTAACTTGAACAGAGGGTCTGATAAATATAACTATTTCGTTCCTCCAATGGAACAAATCCTTCAGCAGGTATCTGGTTCAGAAAGACTATCTCTATTAGATGGTTTTTTAGGCTATAACCAGGTCCTCATGTGTCCCCCAAATCAGCTCAAGACCACTTTTCGTACCCCATGGGGGACTTATACCTATAGGAATATGCCTTTTGGGCTTATGTTGGGGCCATTTTCTAGAGAGAAATGGACATTGTCTTTTGTGGTCTCATAAATCAATCAGTAGTGATCTATCTTGATGATGTTACCATTTTTTATAAAAACAAGAAAGATCACTTGTCTCACCTTAGGGTTGTCCTAGAATGATGCCGCAAGTATGACATATCTCTCAACCCTAGAAAATCAGTCTTTGTAGTAGAGAAAGGCAAACTACTTGGGTTCATTGTCACACACCCACGATGGGCATAATTTTTTTTTTTCCTTTTCTCAAGGGACAGAATTCCCCGAATTCCTACAGGGGCCTAACATAGGCTATCTCTTCCCTTATCCTCCTCCATGTGACCACAACTCGCGAACATGGGATTAATTTAAACAACGCGTTGCATTTTGCGACTTCGGAACTCTTGATGCGAGGTGCCCTATCTCCTCCAACTCCCAAGTTCTGAAAGGGCTTAATGACCATTATCTCTCTCCTCTCATGTGACCATTTCCATGACCACATGCTTAACCTAAATGGTTCATCGCATTTTGTGACTTCAGGGATTTCGATGCAATGCGTCCCAACTTCTCTAACTCCTCCAAGTCCCGAAACCCGATTAGGGGCCTAGAAAGTACTATCCCTCTCACCTATGTTCACGGTGTGACCTTCCTCTAGGACTGGGTCCCAGCTCCCATATTTTTTGGGACTTCGTGATTCAGAGAATCATAAATAGTTCTTCCTTCCTTTCCAAATATCCAACTCTCAAAGATTTGATAGATCTAAACCATCTGCTAACCAATGACCCAGATTAAGTCGGCAATTTTCCTTCGGGACTTTAGGAAAGTCTTCACTTCCATTTTCCCGATGACCAAATCTCTGAAACTGTGACCAAGCTAAATCGACAGTTCACAGGTCTCTCTCTATCCAATGGCCTAGATTCAATTGGGATTTCTCCACTCGTGAAATTGGAAAAATTTTCCAACTCCTCCTCCTTGGAATCACGAAGTCCGAAGGTCCGAAATCCTTCCATTCTACAGATCAATGGCTCTGAGCCTCCCACAAATCAACGACCCAAATTTTGTCGGGACTTCGCATTTTGCGATTCAGAAGTTCTAACAACTCTGTTCTTTGACTTCCCTAAGTCGTGAGTTTTTGAAACACTGATCTTCCACCACACATCCTTTCTCGATGGTTGGTCCGAATGGTTTCACGAATTCTTACTTCACGAGTTTTTCCTCGTTTGCACCTCTGATCTCTCGATACCCATTTTCACGAAATGTATGGGTCTTCGCCATGTGTCCTTCTGGATCCAATGGTCCAAAATGATTTCACATTTTGTGAGTCCTTAAAACTCCACCTGTTGACTCTTTCGATGTGTGAGTAAGTGAAATTTTGATCGCCCTCCACGTGTCCCTTTCGATGGATGGTTCCAATTACATGGGGGATTTTAGGGCTTTGACGAGTCCACTCTCCCACCTACACAAGGGTTAAGATCGACGGTCAAGGTGGATCTCGATGGATCCTGGGATCTACGGTCCTGATTCCATCGCTACTTGTGAATACTAAAGGGGTTGAGGCATTAACGCCTGCGCTCCTCCTCTAGATCCATTGGTCCTCACAGACCTAGGATACTTTCAAAAGGATCTTGTCCATTCGTCTACCAAATTAAGGGATACTCCCTTTCGATAGTTGGATTTTCTATCCTTTCAGAACTTAGGTACGGAATTCAATTTCTTAGAGCTTCAAACTCCCACGACTCTGAAACCTTTGAGAGATAACTCCTTCTTGCACAAGATTTCCAAACCCGGATCACATAAACCTTTATATGGTTTTTGGGCAATTATCCCTAATTTTAGTCAGGTTTCTGGATAAGGGATTGGGTACCTTTCAAGGTCGCTAGGATACTGACCTGAATGAAGTGCCTTCCTAACTCACCGAGTTATGAGCTATAACACCAGGGCAGGGTATTCTCATGAGTTTACCATAGCAGTAGCCATACCAAGGAGCTTACTTCGACTCTGATACAAGATGCAATTCCCTAGGGGAGGTGCCTTCGAGGGATTAACCAGAACACCAAGAGAGTCAGGTAGATGGGATGATTCTCAGTGGAACGAAATCATGCTCCGGACTTACTCATTTTATATAGAAACCAACTATGGCATATAAGTATACACATGCATTCATTATTTCCAATCTAAATTAATAGGAAATCATACCATATAGAAACCACTTATGGGCATATAAACATGAGCATGTATCCATGATATTCAATTCAAAATACAAGGCCTAAAACACTTATCAGAACCACTAGGCATGATGCGACTTCTGAGAGGGGTGCTCATTTCCACCCAACCATAGGCTCAGTCCCTCCCAATGGATTTATTACTGGCCACCCCCGAGCTTAGGCCACTATGCTCTGATATTCAATCTCATACTTCCAACTCAACGAAAGTTGGGGATGAAGGTTACTCTCCTTCTCCCAATACAGGAATATATGAGGACGAAGGTTACTCTCCTTCTCTTGGCTCTGTCTCTATTTCCTATTATCATAACTCATTGTTTTTTCTGTCAATCCTTCCTCAGAGCTAAGAGTTTATGCTATCATCTCTGCCTCTTCACAGGCTACCCCCCTGTCCACCACGCTTCCCTTCTTTCCCTCGGAAAGGTTGTGTGTGGCTCGAATCCCCCTATCCATGGTCAAGTCCAGAATCCATCCCATGGGTAGTCTATCCCATCCCTCATTAACTCTTGAGGAGGCCCTTCTCACCTACCAGACCAATGGGAATTCATTTCTGGGTAGAGGGTTTTTCTGATATGAGCAACATTAACTCTAGTATGGTACTGGTTCGGTGGAGGTTTTCGCAACCATTCTAGGTTCCATCCACCACCTTTTTATTCGTGGTATTTATTTCTTAGCACATCCCCTCTCTCAGCAGTCATGCAACACATTTCCATTATCCATTAAAATAAAAGGATTTACATTCATCGACCTTTATACAAAGGTCCACCAAATTAAACATTCACACTTTGAGTTTGCCATAGTTCCTGGCCAATAAAGTTGTATTTACAGACTCAGGGAAACAGGGTGTTACATTCATAGTGTCCAAGGACGGAATGACTATTGACCAAAAAATAATCCAAGATATTTCTAAAATCTCCCCTCCCTCTTCCAAAAAATCCATGCAATCCCTCTTAGGCAAAATTAACTTCGTCAGAAGATTTGTCCCAAGTTTCTCAGAAATGGTAAGGTTTTATAGAATTTAATTAAAAAGGATGTTCAGTATCATTGGGGACCCCAAGAAAGTCAAGCTTTTGATTCTATTGGAAAATCAATAGTAAAATCTCCTTCCTTAATGAGCCCCAATTTTTCCCAAGATTTCACTCTTTACACTTTCATCTCTGATCGATCTTATGCTGCTATGTTGACACAAAAGAATACTGAAAGAAATGAAATACCCATTTCCTTCATGATCTTAGCCTTCAAAGGGGCATATATAAATTACCCAGCTGTGGATCAACATGCTTATACTATTTTTAAAGCAATGAAACACTTTTTGTCATATCTGCTGAAATCTAGAACTAAAGTCATCTTTCCTTACCCGGCTGTGAGAAACTTGTTGGTACGAAAGGAATTGGGTGAAAAATAGGCAAATTGGATGACATCGTTACAAGAATATGACCTCGAAATAACCCCTGCACAAATTGTTAGAGGTCAAGGCCTGTGTAAACTAGTTGTTGATTTAGTTAAAGAACATGAAAGCCAAATTAACACTCTAACTGTAAATCAACACAATGGAAAACAAATCAGTTGTACATAAGTTGCTTCCAATTCTTGGTATGATGATATCAAATTTTATTTAACACATGGATCCTCTTATCGCTATCTTGATCCTAAAAAAAAAAGAGCACTAATACTAAAATCTTCATCTTTCCAGTTAATAAATGATGTATTGTTTTGAAAGAATTTCGACAATGTTCTTATGTGTTGTTTGGAAAAGGATGAAGCAAGGAAAGTACTATATGAACTTCATGCAGGTGAGTCTGGTGGTCACTTTGATGGAGACACCACTGCTCACAAAGTGTTGAGAGCCGGGTACTATTGGCCCACATTATTTAAATATGCTCATGCATTGTGTCATAAATGCATAATCTACCAAAAGGCTACTAGACGAGTGAAAAAGGCGGCATTCCCTTTGCAACCTATTACTATATATTCACCTTTTCAGCAATGGGGTCTTGACATAATAGTACCAATTAACCCTTCTACCTCACAGCAGCACAAATATATCATTACAACAACGGATTATTTTTCCAGATGGTCTGAAGTTGTACCTTTAAAAGTGGTAAACACGAATCAGGTGGTATCTTTCCTTAATTCAAATATCATTATTAGATTTGGCATTCTCGAATGTTTAGTCTTTGATAACGCATCTTATTTCTCATCCCTGGATATGAATGTGTTCACTTTAGAAAAAGGGATTAAATTTAAATATTCTGCCAGCTACTACCCCCAAGGAAATGGTCTAGCAGAATCAACAAACAAAAATTTAATCAATATTATCAAGAGGACAGTTTCTGGAAATCACAATAACTGGCACAACGCACTATGTAATGCACTATGGGCTGATAGAGTAACACCAAAAACCTTTGTTGGTAATTCCCCTTTCTTTTTTGTCTACGAAAGAGAAGCAATTCTCCCTCCACATGTTCTGCTTACATCCATGCAATTATCGCAGAAAATTCAAGAGGAGGAATGCCCTCCCCTTGAAAGTAGAATTAACGCCTTATTAAAAGTAGAGGAAGTGAGAGCACAAGCGAAGAAGAAGTTGGATCAGCATCAACAGATTGTAAAAAGCTAGTTTGATTCAAACTCCTCTTCAGACAAAAACTTCGAGGTAGGAGACTTGGTTCTCAAATGGCATAAACCCCATGAGGGAAAAGGGGAACACACCATGTTCCAAAACCTGTGGTTGGGACTATTTGTAATCTCTGAAAAAATAGGTCCCAACTCTTTCCATCTACACAATTTGGAGGGACAGCCAGACACTTTCCCGGTGAATGGCCAAGCTCTCAAAAGGTATTTCTCCTGATGATTCCAGATCCACCTCTCTGTACATATTTTTCTATTTTGATTTCCTTTTGCCTTTTGATTTTGGTTCTTTTGATTTTGATTGTTTTTTCTGGTTTCTGAATAAATTTATATATGGGTCACCATTTAGTTCATGAAATAAAACCATAAGTCTCATTATAAAGCAGTAGTCGAGGTCATTTCAGAGCATCAGTGCTATAAATTGCTAAAACTCAGACTAGCTAAGGAAACTTTATGTTCAGAATAGTCTTCCTGGTTTCACTTTATAATCACGAGAAGATACGATCATCATTAAAACTCTTTACGATGTCCCTGTTTTTAAAGAAAACAACTCAAGTATGTTTTCGTGTCCTCAAAAAGTTTTTCTTATCAGAAAAATAAGTTCAGATCATGATGAAGGTCATCAAACAAGATTTTAAATTGAAAAATATAAAGTTGTTCAAAGTCTAAAATTTTCAGCATCACCCCGTTCTCCTGAAGATCATAAAGTTTATGTCAAATTGTCAATAACTTCTAGAGAGCTGAAAGCACTGCAAAGTGTGGGAAGTGTCTGTAAACCCGCCGAGATATTGAACAAGTCTACATGCAGTGGGTAAATTCATGCATGATGCCAAGGAAAATTTTTTGGGGTATTGAACAAGCCTCCTGGCAATGAAGCAATTTCGGGTTCAAGAAAATTATCAGGTATAACCTTTGGTATTAATCGTAAGATGTCTTTCATCTTGAATTGATAATTCTTGGATAGGGTAGAGGTGTCATAGTGGGTTAATTGACATCCCTATCGAGGATATGGATGCCTACTAGCAGCAGTGGCCCTACCAACAGTATTGGAGTCATTTGCCTAAACATCGTCTCTCTCATAATCAAAACTTGTCACTGGTTTGCACTTGGACTGAAACACATATGACACTAGACTCTGCTATTTTTTTATTTTGATCGGGATGCTTGATGTGTTGTCGATTGTTTCTTTAATTTTTCAATCATTCTTATCTTTCCTAACATGAACTCTCTGGTGATGCACAGATAATTTCTTCTCCTAGTAAGTCACCACTTTTGGCATCCCTACACGATTTCGTTATTTGAACAACAAACTACACTTTCTATAGTTGCCTTCACCTCATCTTGTAAATATTATCATTTTGAGATGATTACTGGATTATAAAAGATGTTCATTAATTCTTTAAAGTTTGCATTTTCGTTTTGTTTTCATGTTTGATTCATGACTGAAAGCATGAATCAATCATGAAAACTTAGATTCATATTATTTTTCCTATACAAGGCATTTTATTTAAAGGTCATCATGCTTATGTCCAATTTAAATCCAACACTTGAATGAATTATATTTGGAATGTTTTGGGTATTGATATAATTTTTATATGCTTAGATGGTCTTACATTTGAATTAAGATAATTTCGTTTTGATATATTTGAACCCGTTGCAAAAACTATGGTCATGCTAGTCATGGGAATTAATGTGCAACTATTGTACCCTGTACTTAATCCATCTTGCTGGAACAGTGAATTAATAATCCTTTCATTATGGGTTATAGGTTTTCATGCTCTGTACACAAGGTTTTCATTACTAGGAATGGTCAAGCATCAAGGCCGAACCCTTGATGTTCATACTATGATTACATGGAAGCTTCATTTAGTTTGTCTCCATTTTATCCATTCATATTTGTTTCTTTTGCTCCTACCATCCAAACCCATAACTATTTTGAGTCACCCTTGTTACAGTCCAGTCATATTTGTAATGGCTCTTGTTGCTCGATTGGAGCCGAATGGCTTCCATGCACTGATCTATCACGATGATGCAATTGAAGATTTAAAAGGTCAGGGTTGGGATGCCTTCATCAAAAGGTTCAAAGGTTATAACCTTCGTGTGGCTAAGGAATTTGCACATACTTTCTATGGGTGTAGGGAGAAAATTGGAGATATCCAGTTAGAGGTAACTAAGGAGTTTGTGAGTGAAGCCATAGGGGTTCCGTCCACCGGTGAGAAATGGTTCAAAAACTCAAAGATTGAAGAAGTGCCATGGAGCCTCTTCATGACCTCCAGGAAAATCAATTGCTGCAAAAAAGGTATCCCTATTTCTTTGGTTAAAGCTAGGTGGCATGGTCTCCTATTGATCCTCAAACAATTTGTGATCTATGAGGGTCGTTATGGTTTAATTTTTCTCTATCATATATGACTGCTTATGCATTTCATAGGTTTTCAATTAAATGTTCCCTTCTATCTATTGAGAAGCTTGTACAAAATGTCTAAAAGGTATAAGAGACAGAGCCTCGACTCTAGTATTTTTCACCACAGCTTGATTAAAATTCTGTTGATTCATTGTTTGACAACCGTGGGCGATTGTTGGGATGGATTTTTAACAAGGAATGTTTTTTCTCCAACCATTCTTGTAGAAACCCCTATTTCGGGTGAACCACTGATAAGAAAACAATTTGACATTCCAAATAACCAGAAAAACACTCTAAATAGAAACCCTTGAGACGAGGCAATGCACATTCAGTATTCACATGAGCAACAGGTTGTTGGTTTCGAGTTGAGTGAACCCTTTATGCATGAATTAGATGTTGGCCATAATGCCATTGTGAAACCCAATATCAAAAAATCTTGCAATCAGACAAAAACAAAACATGGCTCTAGGGTTTCATAATAAAAGAGTTGGTCACCTTATTTTGATAAAATTGAGGAATCGAACTAAACCTCATTTGAGCTCGATCGACCCAATCAAGGTCAATGAGGTCTCATATCCCGAAATTGAAGATTTCCTGGCTTTAGAAGACCCGGATTGTCAAAGATATGATCCTTCTCAACCATAAGAATTTGTTACTAATATTCCACCGTGTCTCGAGGGTCAGGGTGGGTTCGCTGGTATTAGGTGTGGTCAAGGTCAAATGACAGGTAAGGTCGATGCAACCAGACTTGACTGTGCACTCCACCAATAGGTTGATCCTTCAGTACATCGCGATGTTTGTATGAATTGGATTGAACGATATTATACTAATATTCCCAACCTTCAGGCTCGCATTAAAACACTCACAACTCAAAATGAATTACTGAGAAAATAAAATCTTGACCTCAGAGCAAATGCGAAAAGACAAGCTAAACGCCTTAAGAGGACAGGTAACATAGTGATAAAAAACGTAGACAGTGTTAATGCCATAATCAATTCCGAGCTACTCTTATCCATTTTTAGTTGTTGGCTGAAATGGTAAAATAGTTTTCCCTCTTATTACATTCATGTTATCTTTTTGAATCGAATCGGTTTGAAATTAGATTTTGTTTGATAAGATGAGATTGGCTACAAAATCTTTCAATTATGTAGCCAAGTCATTTTAAATAATAAATTTCAGAAATTAGTTATTAGAAATTGTCTAACTTATTCATGTTTTGTTTTCAGGAAATAGTAAATCTTGATGTTGATCATCTGGGAGAAACATGTTCGATTTTTCATTCAAATGATTAGTATTTATTTTTATGTTTTCCTTGTAAAAACTTTTATTAATTTTTGAGAAAAATGAACTCAGTTATGGGTGGCTATTAGCCCTCTATTTTTGTAATATTTTGATCTTATGAGATTCTATCCTATCCTAGGAGATAGGAAAATAGGATTTCAAAACACTTTAAATACTCTTATTTTTGTAAGTGAAGGCATCTTAGCTTGGAACTAATGATGGACGAATCATTATTAGAACTTAATGGAACAACTTATAGCATTTCGGCTTTAGACCACTATGAATGTTGTTTCATTGATGTTTTGTTTCTCTTATCTTGGGATATTAATGTGTTGTATAGCTTTAGTCTCAATGACATGTCATGTTCTATGATATTCATGCTATAAATGCCGTTCATGATTTATTGTTCCATATGTTGTGACTGTGATCATCATATCAATTTTAACATCGGGATTGTTCTTTGATGTTTAATTGATAGATAATAATGAATTTTTTACATAAAAGATTTCTCTGACTGCAATCATTCGTAATGATAAGATCACTGGATTATATGTGTTCACTATTATGTTCTTAAATCTCGGTTGCCAATACATTCCTTGAATTTATTTAGGAAAATTTTAGCATAAGCCTACTGCAGATTTCTTTCATAGGCGGGGCAACTGGATGCTCTTTTGTTTGTACAGAGGCACGGACACATTTAACAAACTAATAACAGGTTAGCTTCACTTGCTTCTAATTTATGTCATTTTATGTTTTGATGAAATAGGAAAGTTTTAGATTGGCTTTGACCATCTATACATCTTTGTTTCATAACTTACTTAATTCAAGTTTTATTAGATTTATAATTAAAAAAAAAAAAAATGCAAAAATGTGTTTTCTTTATCTTCTTCTGAAAACAATTATCTTTACATTGATTTTGCAAGTTTCCATTAAAACTTGCAACCTGTAAATTTTGTTCATAAGTGATATTTTTATATTTTCTTTCCCTG
>JZKD02S0976478.1:199894-217048 GCA_000966675.3 Picea glauca | reverse complement strand
TTGCATATAGAGCTGGTGCTCTTGTAGAGTTGTACTCTATTCAGTTGTTGCTGATAAACCCCAAGGATTGTAGTCCATAATAAAAATAAAATTGTACATACATCTTGTGTTCTTTATGTTCATTGTGGTGATGACTTGTTGATGATATATTGTTGATATATGTTGTTGATATGTGCTCACATCTAAATGGTTATAAATGACAACAATGGGTAATGAATAAATGTTGAATGCTAATTGATGAGTTTTTGTGCAAGAGGGAAGTTTTGGCAAAAAAAACCCCACACTCATTCACCCCCCCTCTAAGTGTGGTAGGTGTGTCCAACACCCTCGACCAAGTTTTGGGGAAACTTAGGTCAGTTTTGGCCCACTTTTGTACTTCGAAACGATGGTCGAAGAAGGAGTGCCCAGGTGGAGCTGAGATCAAGGATCTCACCGATTTTGAGGGTTATGTGGACCCAATAAAGGGTCCTCTAGGGTTTTTATAACGGGTTTATGGGATGTTGGCCCATGGGGTTTCCCCATGTTTAGGCCTTATTGTCAGGGTTTGTAAAATATAAATAAAGAAGAATGTATTGTAGAAGTAGCTAAGTGCAAGTAGTTTGAGTTGCTTTGTGCAAGGGAATATATGAGCGTTAATTCTTTGTGCTCGATAGAGAGTTGGCTATGTGCATTGACCTAGTTTTGGAAGGAGGATCTAGTGCTTAGTGCGTAAATCTTCAGGCTTGTGCGAAGATCAACTCTGTGGCTTAGTGCACATGAGTGAATGAATGTAATATTCTGGCGAATAATAAAGAGGAAAAGTGGTTTGTGGATGTAGCCCCACCCTAGGGTGAACCATGTATATCTGGTGTCTCATGGTTTTCTTTGTGTTGTGTTATTTATGTTATGAATCTGCTTAGTGATTTGATTATGATGTGTAATAGATAGATCCTTTGTTGCTTAAGTACTTTACTAGTGTTGAGGGTAAATGAATGCTATATTTAACTTATAATTCTAAGTGATAAGTTCTCAAGGTATATTTTTAGTTGTTGTTACTGTGTTGATCTATCTTTGATTATGTTCTACGGTGTCAATAGGGTTAATAAACTAATACATGTCACTTCCTAAGACTTAACAAAATATTTTGTGAAGTAATCTTATCACAGATTCGTGTCCCATCCTGGTTACAAACACCTGTGTCTTGTAACCCCCTCTACTTCTACCTCAGGTGAGACTTTTCCTTCTTCGCAGGTGTTGTCGAAAGGGCCGGTAGTCGAAGTTTTGTTGGTGCATTGTTAAGCATTGAACCCTAGGTCTTCCCCTGTGCCAACAATTCCCAACTTGTTCCCCAAAAAGTTTATATCTGCACAAGGTGGAATATAGTGAAATCTGATACTTGAGTTTAATGGTCACCAAGGGACAACTTCCAACAATTGTTTCCCCTATTATCTTTCAACTAACAACTAATTCCAAGTTTCTAGTCAATGACCAAGGGATACCATAGGATAAACCAACCTTTGTGAGCCTTGAAAATTTTTAGATTCCCACAAGAAACAACAATGAAGCTTGGATCCAAGAAACAAAGTCTTCCATGTGAAATAATTATGCTCCAAGAAAAAAGAAGAAGAAAGAGACTAATCCATAATCCCCTCAACCAATTGCAATGAGGGATAAAAAACTTATAGGAGAATATTGAAACCCAAGGAGAAAACCCACATGCTCTACACCATCCCATCTTTCCATAATTAATAATGTATACCTCTCATTGGCTTGGATGAATAACACAATGGGATACCTTATTTATCAAGTGAAAATGCATGTGAGTGTAGCTTTTCCACTTCTCTCTTGATGTTAATGTGGTCATTAAAGGTTGATAAGTGGTTTTATAATTTAGGGGGGGTAGATAAATTCCTCATCCTCATTGTTTTCCATACCAAACCTAATTGCATACCACATGCATTTTTTTCCATAACATTAGTTAAACAATGTATCCCTCACAAAGTATGATAGAATTCAACTGATTTGAATTCTTCTACAAATTTTTGAATTTGAAGGAAAACCATGTTCAAATGTGGTTCTTGAGGTAAGGTTTTAAAGACCATATAAAACATAACAACCATTGAATCCTCCACCATTGCTACCTTTTTTATCCCTATATTCTTCAAAGTGAAGATTCCTTATCTAAGGGCTAAGGATTTTTCTTGATTATTATAAGTCTCACCTATTTATCATGCAATTTTTTTTATTGAATTCCGTTGGGGTATAGGATGACCCCCCCTCCCCTCCACACACACCCACCAACCACTCCTCTACTTGGATTTCTTTATCACTGGGGTTATGGCACAATTTAATGGGAAATTAAGAAACAAGCAACTATTACACTTTCAATTACTCAGACAGAGTATAGAGTTGCAATTAATACTGGCTAAGAATATATTTGGATTGATATGGTCCTTAATGGGTTGGGTTTACCGTAAAAACAACCCATGGTTCTAAAATGGGATAATCAAAGTGATATCCAATTGATCTGTATTTAGGAGTAGAACGAGCTGATTAACAGACTGAATACAATAAACACATAGATATGAAGAATAACACAAATATCCAGTGAATAATATCTTCTATTAAATAATGAAATAGGATGAAATTGTAAAACTGCAGAACTGAAACACTTGCTCGAATGGTGGTAGCTATCTCTGAGAAGAGATGTGGCTTCTATGTGTATCCATCTCAAAAGAATGAATTACAATGAGGCTCCAGAGGCCTTTTTGATATTACTCACAAATGAAAAAACCCTAGACATCAAAAAACCTAACCCTAGAAGGTGAACACCAAACGTCATGTGGGCCCTATGGGTAAGTTGGTGTAATTTGGTACCCCAACTTCCCAGGGTCGTAACTTTTTCATACATCCTCTGTTTTAGGTGCGTGATAGCCCGTTGGAAAGGTATTTTAGATAACTACACATTCTGCCATTAAACTTTGACTTTGTCTTCAATTTGACTGTGGTGAGCCAAAAAAACAACATTTAGGGCCCTAAAACGACCTAAAAGTACAACAAGATGTGATGACATGGAAACATACAAAATAATCCAGTTGGATTAGGCGAGAGGCAACTCGTATCCACCTGGAGGATGTGTGGGGCTTTAGACAACCCCAAAAGTGTGGAACCCACAATTACAAATCAATATAGAATAACACGATGAACAAAAAATGGACACGAGGATCCAATTGGAATAGGTGGGTGGCCACCAATATCCACCTGGATCAATCCTCCTCCGTTAGGAAGCAATGGTTTCCATTGCGTTGATTTCCCGATCAGGTGAGGAAAATTTTGTTGGATTTGGCCCTGGGTGAGCCACTTGCCTTGGTGTAGGAGTTTCCCTGCCTTGACAACCCAATAATGTTATATCCGCTGCTGGAAAGTTCCCTTGACATGTGTGTCCACTATCTGATCAATGGATGCTTGTTCCATGCATTCAGGGTTGAGCTATGTTGGTGTCAGTTGTTCTGTAATCTCAAAGGTATCCAATAATGGTGGAAAATATGGTTGAAGGAGGTCCACATTGAATACTGGATGCAGACCAAGGAAGGGTGGAGTGTTGAGCTCAAAATCATTGCTACCCATGGCCTTGGTGATAGTGTAAGGCCCATAATGAAGTGGGTGAAGCTTTTTATGGGTCTCGGTGAGATGCTCCTTCTACAAATGTAACTAGAATTTGTCGCCACCCTGAAACTGGTCTGGTACCCTATGTTGATCATGGTGCTACTTGTACTTAGCATTTGATTTATGAAAAATATCATCGACCTATTGGCGGATGTGTTGAATCCGCTCAATAAATCTGGTGGATTTGTCAATCACAGACTGATCAGGGGAAGAGTCTGTCTGTGCGATGGCAAGAGGAAGTGAAACATCAATGGGTCCCAAGGGTTGGAATCCCAGACCCACCTAAAATGGGCTATGGACGGTGGAAATATGGAGAGCCCTATTGTAACTGTATTGGACATATGGGAGACTCTAGTCCCATGTATGTGGATGCTTACAATTGTACATTCGCAAGATGTGCACAATCATCTGATTGACGACCTATGTTTGGCCATCGGTTTGGGGGTGGAAAGAAGTGGATTTTGTGAGCTTGGTGTCCAACTGAGACCGGGGACTCGACCAAAAGATGTTGAGGAACCTACTGTCTCAATCAAAGATGATGGTCTGTGGTATCCCAAAGTGGACCCACACTCGTTCGAAGAAGAACTTGGTAGTATCTGTTGCTGTGACATTCTTCTTACAGGCTGTGAGGATGGACATCTTCGAAAACTAATAAACGACCAAAAACATGCATTCATTTCCTTTCTTAGTGGATGAAAATCCAGACATGTAATCCATTGAGATGGATTCCCAAGGCTTCTCGAGAATAGGAAGAGGGATGTATAAGACTTTCAATCTCGAATGGTTGCTGCAGATCGAGCAAGGAGAGTACTAGATCTGAGCACAAGAGATGCTTCATATCATTGAATTCTCATTACTTCTCCTCCCCCCACACTAACTTGGCCCTACCACCTCCCTTGGTCACATGGCTAAGGGCCCATGCAATATGGGAGAATCCCAACACGAACCGTCAGTAGAAGTTGGCTAGTCCTAAAAATCTTCGAAGATCGGTTAGTGTGGTTGGGGCTGGCCAGTCATGGATGACTTGGATCTTAGCTGGATCAACATGTACCCCATTCTCATCAACAATGTAGCCCAAGTATTGGACCCTATTCATGCCAAAAGAGCATTTTTCCAAGTTGGCATAAAGCTTGTGCTTCCGCAAAGTGCTCAAAACCTGTTGAATATGCTGCATGTGCTCCTCTCACGTTCTATTGAAGATGAGAATGTCATCCAAATATACTAACAAAAAATATTTGGTGAAGGGTCTCAATACATCATCCATCAATCTCATGAAAGTGGCTGGTGCATTTGTTAAGCCAAAGGAAATGATTATCCATTCGTACAGACCTTCTTTAGACTTGAAGGTTGTCTTCCATACATTAGTTGGTTCGATGGGAACCTGGTGGTAGACAGACTTTAGGTCAATATTTATGAATAACTTTTCCCCCTTGAGTTGGTCAAGAAGGTCATCAATCCTAGGATTGGGGTAGTGGTTCTTGACTGTGATTTTACTGAAGTCTTTGTAATCAATGCAGAGTCACTAAGTCTCATACTTCTTCTGCAGTAGTACAATCAAGATTCCACAAGGGGAGGAGTTGGGTATGATGTGTACCTTTTGAATAAGCTCTCGAATATGACGCCTGATTTCGTCATTCTCCATAAGTGAGCACCGATAGATTGGTCCATTAGGTAGAGGTGCACCAGGGGTCAGATCAATTGGATGCTTGACTTGGTAGTGTGTTAGTACCCCTGTAGGTGAGGAGAAGATGTCTTTATATTCTTCCATGATCCCGTCCACTTGTTGTTGCTGCAAATAGAGGTGTTGTGTAGAGTCCAGGGATGTGGCAAGGACCTTCTACTTATTGTGAGCACGGATCACAAAGAAGACAAACTTCTTGGTCTGTGAAATGACCTTCCTGCATTGCTTAGCATAGATTAAAGAAATGACAGTAAGCGACGCTACCTCTGTGATCCTGTACAATTGTCTAACCAAAGTAATAATAACACTGCGGGGTATTGAATCATACACATCATGACGCTTCCACAAATATGGTTGTCCTAAAAGAACATCACAAACTTCAAGGGGTGAAATATCGCACAATACCTCATCTTTGAAAGGATTGATTCTGTAGGGCAGAAACCATAGTTGGTTGACACATATATCTCTTCCTTGGCGAAGCCAGTCAATGGTGTAGGGTTGTGGGTGGGTTTTCATTGGCAATTCCAGCTGCTTGATGAACTTTGTTGAAATTAGGTTCTTCTGACTACCGCTATCGATAATGAAATGAAGCGGAGCCCCCTTCACCCACATTTGCAAGTGACAGAGGCATTCCCCTTCCTCTGGTTCTTCTAGTTCGCTTGGCCAAACTTTGGTGGTAGTGACAGTGGCACTAGGTTCAACATCGATAATTTGCTTCCCTCCTTCAGGATTTGACTCAGAATCAAAATCAACCTCTAACTTGGAAGCCTTCATCTCGGCCACGGGGGACTACTTGGAGCGACATTCTTCGTTGTTGTGCCAAAGACTTTTATGGTACTCACACCATTTTCCCATGTCCTTCTTCGTCTTCTCATTTCCCTTCTTGGGTTGTGTCTTGGATTGGTTGTCTTGAGGGAGGCCATCTCGACTTGGTCCCTTTCTATGTGGGTTGGGGCTTCCTTTTACCTACTTCGACTGTGAGGGGTTTTCATATCCAAACTCTCACCATTTTATGCTTAAATTTCTACTCAATCTTGAAAGCGTATCTATAAGTCGTTCCCAATGAGGCGATGTCTAGGAACTCCATTTCGGTTTGAATTTGTCTATGCAAAAAACTGTGGTATTTGAGCACCAGATGATGCTGAGAGTATTTGATACCCAATTTGGTGCGTAGGGTATGGAAGATATTGGTGAAATCTGGTACTGTCTAGTCCCTTTCTTGACGTAGGGTGGTCCATCTAGTGTACTGGTCCTCGTAGATTCCAATAGGGTCATACTGTTCTTTAATGGCGTCCTGGAAGGAATCCCATGTAGGGGACACCACAAACATTGTAGATTCATCCATGTCCCTTTGCTCAGAGTAAGTATCCCACCAGTCTTTAACATGGGGAACGACCTTGAGGAGTGCAAAAGTGATCTTTTCCCTTTCAAAAAAATTGTGGACCAAAAAATATCCTTTGAGCAGATTCAACCATTTATCTACAACATCTGCACCTATCGGTCCTTAAAATAATGGAATATCAAAATTTACCTGTACCTTGAAGGGGATTGCATGACCGCTTGATGAATATGCTTCTCCCGTGGGCAACCGTTGAAGGATCTACGTGAAGTTGTCCATCATTTTGTTCCTTTGTCGCCCGAGGGCTTCCTTGAGAAACATTTTAATAGGATCTCTTGCTCCATCATCTTTCTTTTCATCCTTCGTGGGTTGTTGTCGGGCTCGACGTGACCGATATTGTAATGGCTCAATTGGTTCAAGTACCAACTTCTTGTACCCAAATCTTATCGGGGATATGCACGAAGAAAAATAAATGAAGAGCAGACCACTCTGATACCACTGATCCGGATTTAGGAACGAAAAGAACTGATTAACAGAATAAATACAATAAATACAGATATATGAAGAATAACACAAATATCCAGTGAACAATATCTTCTATTAAATAATGAAATAGGCTGAAACTGTAAAACTGCAGAACTGAAACACTTGCTCGAATGGTGGTAGATATCTCTGAGAAGAGATGTGGATGCTACGCACATCTGTCTGAGAAGAATGGATTACAATGAGGCTCCAAAGGCCTTTTTTATATTACTCATGAATGCCAAAACCCTAGACATCCAAAAAATTAACCCTGGAAGGTGAAATGCTAAAAGTCATGTGGGCCCTATGCGTAAGTTGGTGTAATTTAGTACCCCAACTTCCCAGGGTCATAAATTTTGCATACAACCTCCTTTTAGGCATGTGATAGCCCGTTGGAAAGGTCTTTCAAAGAAATACACATTCCACCGTCAAACTTTGACTCCGTCTATAGTTTGACTGTGGAGAGCCAAAAAAACAACGTTTAGGGCCCCAAAACAGCCTTGGAAGTACGACAAGATGTGCTGACATGAAAACATACAAAATAATCCAGTTGGATTAGTGAGAGGCCACTTGTATCCACCTGGAGGATGTGTGGGGCTTTAGACAACCCCAGCAGTGTAGAACCCACAATTACAAAGCATTATAAAAGAACATGTTGAACAAAAAATAGACACGAGGAGCCAATTGGAATAGGTGGGTGGCCACCAATATCCACCTGGATCACCAATTGTGTAAGAATCCTACCTTTTATGCATTCACCAAACATATTGAGGTGAATCATCACTATATTGCACAACTCATTTAAGATGGTGTTATTTAGTTAGAATATTGCATTAAATTATAAGATCATACTAACAAACCCAAAATATGAAAATGATTGTGGACCCATTGAGTAGTTCTTACAATTCTAGAAACAAAATTGAAAATCATGCTTATATAAATCCTAATAAACTGACCTAAAATGAAGATAAACATTTAAAAAACCTAGGCTTAAAGGATGACATGCCCATTAAAGAATTATTTCTTGACTCTTCTTGTAGAGTTGGTTCTAATGTTTCATTCTCCTTTACTAGATATACATGCAATTATTTAACTATATCCTCCTCCTTGACTATTGCTCTAACTGAACCAATGGGAATCCTTGGGAAAGATGAGAGGGATTGAGAACTCCCAGTAAGTCCTAAA
Source organism: Picea glauca (assembly GCA_000966675.3). NCBI lineage: Eukaryota > Viridiplantae > Streptophyta > Pinopsida > Pinales > Pinaceae > Picea > Picea glauca. The sequence continues at coordinate 208,676 of JZKD02S0976478.1, read as the reverse complement.
ACTAGTTGATATAACATTTTACAAACAACTTCCAATTTCTCAAATTGTTGGCTTTGTCGAACCACAATTGTTGATAATTTAACATTTTTTTTCCCATATGAGATTCCAAATGAGAGAGAAAGTTGTTACTTTGAATCATCATATTTTCTCAACTTGCAACTGGTTTGCATAGGAGTGGTAACTGGTTTGCAATATTCCATTCCGAACCTCTTTAGCATTTCTTCGATATACTTAGTTTGATAAATAAAATTTCTTTGATTGGTTTGACATATCTGAAAACCCAAAAAGAAGGATAGTTCTCCGAGTAATGACATTTCAAATTCATTCTACATACCCTTTGCAAATTTCTGTCTTAACTTGTCATCAGTATTTCCAAAAATAATACCATCAACTTAAACTTCAATTAATAAAATACTATCTTGAGTTACCTTGATGTAGAGGTTGTTGTTAGCACTTCCTTTTCTGAACCCTTCCTGATGTAGATATTTATCTAGTCTAGAGTACCATGCTCTAGGAGCCTGTTTTAGACCATACAAGGCCTTCTTCAATTTACACACATAATCTGCATTCTCTGACAACTGAAATTCTTTTGGTTGTTCAATGTAGACTTCTTCTTCAAGTTCCTCATTTAGAAAAGATGATTTCACATCCATCTGATACACTTTAATATTCTTGGAGCATGCATAAGATAAAATCAATCCGATTGCTTCCATTCTGGCAACTAGGGAAAATGTCTCTTCAAATTCGATTCCTTCAACTTGTGCGTATCCTTTACATACCAATCTAGATTTGTTCCTTGTAACCTGTCCATTTATTTCTGAAAACCCACTTTGTGCCAATCACATTCTTATTCTTTGGTCTTGGAACCAATTCCCAAGTGTCATTCTTATCTATTTGATCCAATTCTTCATCCATGGCCTTATTCTAGAATTCATCCTTGCTAGCCTCTTCAAAATTGTTTGGTTCAATCATAGATAAGAGTGTTAGGTGCATTTGTTCTAGTGAACAGATTCTTCTTCTAGTCTCAACTCCTGCATCTTTGTTTATGATAATCTAATCTGAAGGATGACTCTTCCGTACTCGTTTTCTAGGTGTCTTTGGAGGCACTTGTTGAACTTCATCTTCTACTTCTATCTGATCTTTTTCATCTTTTTCTTCTTCTTTGTAAAGTTTTTCAACTGACTCATTTTATTCTTCTTTTAATTCTCGTCCACTTGTTTCATCAATTGTTACATTGATATTTTCCACAACTTTGTTCAACCTCATATTGTAACACTTGTATGCTTTCCTTGTACTTGAGTAACCAACAAGTACTCCTTTGTCCACACAAGAGTCAAACTTTCCCATCCTACCATCTTCTCTTTTGATGTTGAATTTGCTTCCAAATACTCTCGGGTGCTTCACATTTGCTAGTCTTCCTTTCCATAGCTCATAGGGAGTTTTGTCATTGTTGTTTCTAAGCATTACTCCGTTTTGAATTTGAACTGGTGTATGCACTACATGTGTCCAAGAAAAAATATCTATCAATTTGGAATCCATTTGTATTGTTCGAGCCATTTCCTATGTAATTGTCATCCATTATGATAATGGTCCTTTGTCTCAGAACCAATCTATGAATCCATGCTCTCGTCCACTGTCATATATATTTCCAAACCTGCTAAGTGATTTTACGAATCCATCTATGTCCATACTGTTGAAGACTCTACTGCACAATTGTCCATAATGCTGACCCATTTATCACTATACTATCATGAAGTCTTCACTACTACAATTGATTAATCTATCAAATTTTACTTCTGCTAACTAACTTATCCAGATATTTCTACTCAAACTCTACAAGCTGCTTGAAGAATGGTCATTTGGTTTGCCACAACTATTGCATAGACTCCCCCTATCTAATATTCAGATTACCTGGGAGTCTCTAAGTCGGATGGCTCAAAACAAATCCTTCTTTGATGTGTATTCATCATCATCTTCATTGGTAGATTCATCATCTCTCTGAGCTCTGACTTCTTTATTTATGTCTATGGATTCATATTTCACTACAATGCTTGAAAGTACAATCTCTTGAACATGTTCCTTATTTACCTGTCCTTCTTTTCTTTCAGTTATTTTCCAAACCTTTTTGTATCTGACATCTTTTTCTATAGAATTTTTTTCATCTCATTTTATTGTCAATCTTGTGATCTCTGGGACCTTGTCTTTGTTCACATGTTCTTCGTGTTTTCTTATCCATAATTTATTATATCTTATATCAATGTTCTCTTTCATGGAAGTATCAACCATGCTTCTACAATCATTAGCTATGTGTCCATATTTATGACATTTGTAACATTCAATGTTACGTGGGGCCACATAGGCACTTCTTGATGAACATTTATTTTATAATCCCTCCAATATGCAACCTTATGTCCAAAATTAGTACAATAAAAATAATGACCATAAAATAAATTTGCATACATAGGAGTGAATGATCTTCTTTGTGGTGTAGTCCTTCTGAATTTCCGCCTTGACTGATCATGACCATCATTGAAGCTTATTTGTGGCTTGAACATGGATGGTTTTTTTGAAGATGTAGCTTCAATAGTTTTCTTAGATTTTGGTTGATCATGATTCCTTCCTTTGAGTACTTCTACATAACTCTTTCTATTTTCTTCATTCTTCTTTTCTAGCAACCTAGAGTGCTTCTCTTCATTCTTTATAACTGATGTGGATGTTTCTGTCTCTTCAACGTTCTTATTGAGCTTCACGATTTTACTTCTCAATGTAACAACTTCTTCTTCAAGCTTCTCAACCTCTTCTTCTTTCTTCATTATCTGAGACTCTGTGATTTCTTCTATTCTTTTCACTTCTTCAAGCTGAATTTTTAATGTGATTATTTCTTCTTCAAGTCCTTTCTCTTCTTGAGCAAACTTTGCCTCAAACTGGTTTAGATCATTAGTTCTTTCCTTAAGATGATCTGACAATATCTTCTCTCTCATTTCTTCTTCTTCCTTATGTGTTTCTATGCTGGCTTCCAAATACTGCTTTTGATAGTCAAGATTTTTTTCGATCTTTCTAGCTTCTTCTAGCTGAGTTTGTAAGTTCTCGATGACCTGTTGTGCTTCTTCAAAAATGTGAACACCTTCCTTTTGTTTCATTAATTCATTCATGAGTGACTTGTTTTCTTTTTTTAGTTCATCAAAAACACTAATCAATTCTGCTTCATAATTGTCTTCTTTTTCAATTAGTTTTTCTATCTCATTTCCTTCATGGCATTTTATTTCAATATGTCCGCATTTTTCAAAATTAAAGAAAAACAACATAACTCTGGTGATTATGTACTCTTCATGTTATGAATCTGTTTGACATGGTGAACATAATTCTTCTTGATTTGTATCTGCATCTTCTTTGACATTTTCTGAATCTACGATGGGTGAAGAATATATGTCATGTAACTTATCCCAAATTTATTTGGATGATGAACATTTACCATCCTTTTTTCTTACCAAATTAGGTAATCCTTCCTAGATGAAATCCATTGATATTTTGTTATTCTTCTTCAAATCCTTCTTAGCTGCAACCTTTTTTCTTTTTGAACTATCGTATCCTGTAACGACTGATAGCCAAATACAATGCCCATGTTCTTGTAAAAATACTTTCGTGCTTCTGCTCCACATCTCACACTTTAACCCATTCTGACCATTAAACAATGGTTCCCCATTCTTAGAATAATCCATTATCTCCTTCTAGTGGTTAAACTTACTTATGAAGGAACTGTCTCTAATACTAATTGTTGGATTACTGAGAGGGGGGGTGAATCAATAATAGAGCAATTAATCCTTTTAAACCACAAAATGCAAGTGTTATATCAATGCAACATTATCATCCAATAGTTGCAAAGTAAATAAACAATGAACAAATGAATAATCATACACATACACAGTACACCGATGTTTTTACGTGGAAACCCAAAACGGGAGAAAACCACATAATGTTTTTTCTTATATGTCTTTAAGAATTACATTCATTGGAAGCACCAACTTCCTTTATTTTCCAGTTGCAACTGGAAGGAGGCTTCAACCCCCTAGTTTCTCAGGCTACAACTTGAGGGAATCTCCAACTCCCCAATTCTCTAGCTACAAACAGAAGGAGGCTACAACCTCCTATGTTCTTTGGCTACAACCGGAAGGTGGCTACAACCACATGTCCTTGCCCCGTCCAACCGACCTGTCATAGAAGTAGAATGATGGAACCATTGTCACACTATCACTGTGAGATATATTGTTGTAAACCTGTACCAATCAACCTACACCAAACAACCTGTAACAACCTGTGCCAAACAACCTATAATCAACATTTACCATAAACAAGTGCATCAACCATGCACCAACCTATACCTCAACCTGTACCATCAACGAGTGCATCAACCATGCATCAATCATGCATCAAATACACATGACTCATCAAGATGTACCAACATCATCAACTATACACCTCATGTATGTGCCAACTCATCAACTACTTGTTTCAACCATGTACCCAACATGTATCTCAACCAAAAGACCTCATCAATTTCATAATCTAAATATGATTTGTAACTTTGTAATAAAACTAGTGTATATGATCACATACCTGCAAACCTTGCTTAACTTTAACAACAAGAGACTAGCATTTTCATCAAACTTTACTTTAGTCTCACATGACTAATTTTGGATTAGTCAACAACCCTAACTTGAAATAATCATAACTATGTACCCGTAATGAATAAAGATATGAAAATAGTACACAATGTTCTTCAATGTATTTTATGCAATTCCTCCAGTTTTCACTATTTGGAACCTCTCAGAAAATGAGTTATAGAAAAAATGGAATACCTTGTTGAATTCTGGATTATTCTAGAGAGAGAACTTGTAGAGCGTTCCCCGCATGGAATATTTGTTGTATGGATCTGAAAATGGTAGATAGAATACTAAAGACTGTACTCTAACCAATACATTTGTTCTTACTGAATTTGGATCTGGTATGAAGAGGTTATGACATTTTAACCTGAAACACATGTTTTAGACTAGTTTCAGGACTAGCCACAAGATCGAACTTGTAGAGAATTCCCCACACATAATATTTGTTGTATAGATATGAAAATGGTACAAAACATACTACAGAATGTACTCTAACCAATACATTTTGTCTTACTTAATTTGGATCTGTTATGAAGAAGTTATGATGTGTTTACGTGAAACACTCGTTTTAGACTAGTTTTAGGACTAGCCACAAACCCTATTTTCCACGGAGTGTAACTCCAAAAATACAACAACCCACAAGCTGAATTTTTTATCACAACTACTTGGATATGTTTCCTCGACGACCTCCAGATTTCGTGGTCTGAATCATTATAGAAAAAAAGTTATTGCGAAAATGGTGAGATGGCCTGTAAATAACATACCTTAGAAAGCATCAACAAAAGAATTTATCCTCCCTTGAATTTCGACCTTATTTACTTCACCTTCCCTCTGAAATTCACCTTATATATCCTTTGGTTACCTCAGTCACTTGTAGATATTCAATATGCTCAAGTGTTATTAAAACGAGAGACCCTTGCCTCTTATTTATACTTTTATATAGCTTCCTCAAGGGGTTACCTTCTAACCATCTTAAACCACTTTCCCTATTTTAGGGCTAACCCACTTCTAACCACTTGTCCACTTAGTAATTTCTCCATTAACTTTATTATTTAAATAATTTCTNAGTCTTTAACATGGGGAACGACCTTGAGGAGTGCAAAAGTGATCTTTTCCCTATCAAAAAAATTGTGGACCGAAAAATATCCTTCGAGCATATTCAACCATTTATCTACAACATCTGCTCCTATCAGTCTTTAAAATAATGGAATATCAAAATTTACCTGTACCTTGAAGGGGATTGCATGACCGCTTGATGAATATGCTTCTCCCGTGGGCAACCGTCGAAGGATCTGTGCGAAGTTGTCCATCATTTTGTTCCTTTGTCGCGCGAGGGCTTCCTTGAGAAACATTTTAATAGGATCTCTTGCTCCATCATCTTTCTTTTCGTCCCCCACGGGTTGTTGTCAGGCTCGACGTGACCGATATTGTAATGGCTCAATTGGTTCGAGTCCCAACTCCTTGTACCCAAATCTTATTGGGGATATGCACGAAGAAAAATAAATGAAGAGCAGACCACTCTGATACCACTGATCCGGATTTAGGAGTGAAATGAACTGATTAACATAATAAATGCAATAAATACAGATATATGAAGAATAACACAAATATCCAGTGAACAATATCTTCTATTAAATAATGAAATAGGCTAAAACTATAAAACTGCAGAACTTAAACACTTGCTCGAATGGTGGTAGCTATCTCTGAGAAGAGATGTGGATGCTACGCACATCCATCTGAGAATAATGGATTACAATGAGGCTCCAAAGGCCTTTTTTATATTACTCATGAATGCCAAAACCCTAGACATCCAAAAAATTAACCCTAGAAGGTGAAATGCTAAAAGTCATGTGGGCCCTATGCGTAAGTTGGTGTAATTTGGTACCCCAACTTCCCTGGGTCATAACTTTTGCATACAACCTCCTTTTAGGCCTGTGATAGCTTGTTGGAAAGGTCTTTCAAAGAAATACACATTCCACTGTCAAACTTTGACTCTGTCTATAGTTTGACTGTGGAGAGCCAAAAAAACAACGTTTAGGGCCCCAAAACAGCCTTGGAAGTATGACAAGATGTGTTGACATGAAAACATACAAAATAATCCAGTCGGATTAGTGAGAGGCCACTTGTATCCACCTGGAGGATGTGTGGGGCTTCAGACAACCCCTGAAGTGTAGAACCCACAATTACAAAGCATTATAAAAGAACATGTTGAACAAAAAATAGACACAAGGAGCCAGTTGGAATAGGTGGGTGGCCACCAATATCCACTTGGATCACCAATTGCGTAAGAATCCTACCTTTTATGCATTCACCAAACATATTGAGGTGAATCATCACTATATTGCACAACTCATTTAAGATGGTGTTATTTAGTTAGAATATTGCATTAAATTATAAGATCATACTAACAAACCCAAAATATGAAAATGATTGTGGACCCATTGAGTAGTTCTTACAATTCTAGAAACAAAATTGAAAATCATGCTTATATAAATCCTAATAAACTGACCTAAAATGAAGATAAACATTTAAAAAACCTAGGCTTAAAGGATGACATGCCCATTAAAGAATTATTTCTTGACTCTTCTTGTAGAGTTGGTTCTAATGTTTCATTCTCCTTTACTAGATATACATGCAATTATTTAACTATATCCTCCTCCTTGACTATTGCTCTAACTGAACCAATGGGAATCCTTGGGAAAGATGAGAGGGATTGAGAACTCCCAGTAAGTCCTAAAACTAGTTGATATAACATTTTACAAACAACTTCCAATTTCTCAAATTGTTGGCTTTGTCGAACCACAATTGTTGATAATTTAACATTTTTTTTCCCATATGAGATTCCAAATGAGAGAGAAAGTTGTTACTTTGAATCATCATATTTTCTCAACTTGCAACTGGTTTGCATAGGAGTGGTAACTGGTTTGCAATATTCCATTCCGAACCTCTTTAGCATTTCTTCGATATACTTAGTTTGATAAATAAAATTTCTTTGATTGGTTTGACATATCTGAAAACCCAAAAAGAAGGATAGTTCTCCGAGTAATGACATTTCAAATTCATTCTACATACCCTTTGCAAATTTCTGTCTTAACTTGTCATCAGTATTTCCAAAAATAATACCATCAACTTAAACTTCAATTAATAAAATACTATCTTGAGTTACCTTGATGTAGAGGTTGTTGTTAGCACTTCCTTTTCTGAACCCTTCCTGATGTAGATATTTATCTAGTCTAGAGTACCATGCTCTAGGAGCCTGTTTTAGACCATACAAGGCCTTCTTCAATTTACACACATAATCTGCATTCTCTGACAACTGAAATTCTTCTGGTTGTTCAATGTAGACTTATTCTTCAAGTTCCTCATTTAGAAAAGATGATTTCATGTCCATCTGATACACTGTAATATTCTTGGAGCATGCATAAGATAAAAGCAATCAGATTGCTTCCATTCTGACAACTGGGGAAAATGTCTCTTCAAAGTCGATTCCTTCAACTTGTGCATATCCTTTACATACCAATCTAGATTTGTTCCTTGTAACCTGTCCATCTTCATTCAATTTATTTCTGAAAACCCACTTTGTGCCAATCACATTCTTATTCTTTGGTCTTGGAACCAATTCCCAAGTGTCATTCTTATCTATTTGATCCAATTCTTCATCCATGGCCTTATTCCATAATTCATCCTTGCTAGCCTCTTCAAAATTGTTTGGTTCAATCATAGATAAGAGTGTTAGGTGCATTTGTTCTGGTGAACAGATTCTTCTTCTAGTCTCAACTCTTGCATCTTTGTTTCTGATAATCTAATCTGAAGGATGATTCTTCCGTACTTGTTTGCTAGGTGTATTTGGAGGCACTTGTTGAACTTCATCTTCTACTTCTATCTGATCTTCTTCATCTTTTTCTTCTTCTTTGTAAAGTTGTTCAACTGACTCATTTTATTCTTCTTTTAATTCTCATCCACTTGTTTCATCAATTGTTACATTGATGTTTTCCACAACTTTGTTCATGTAATGTCCCCCACCTCTTAGAGAGGTGATGAGGAGACTCAGTGGCCTGGGCACCCCCACTAGGTCATAGTCTCACACTGAGGGGGGGAAAAGTCAAGAAGTTAAAAGTTAT
>JZKD02S0976478.1:156554-199884 GCA_000966675.3 Picea glauca | reverse complement strand
TATGTATGTATGTATGTATGTAAGCAGGGAAAGAAAATATAAAAATATCACTTATGAACAAAATTTACAGGTTGCAAGTTTTAATGGAAACTTGCAAAATCAATGTAAAGATAATTGTTTTCAGAAGAAGATAAAGAAATCACATTTTTGTATTTTATTTTTTTTAATTATAAATCTAATAAAACTTGAATTAAGTAAGTTATGAAACAAAGATGTACAAATGGTCAAAGCCAAGCTAAAACTTTCATGTTTCATTAAAACATAAAATGACATAAATTAGAAGCAAGTGAAGCTAACCTGTTATTAGTTTGTTAAATGTGTTTGTGCCTCTGTACGAACAAAAGAGCATCCAGTTGCCCCGCCTATGAAAGAAATCTGTAGTAGGCTTATACTAAAATTTTCCTGAATAAATTGAAGGAATATATTGGCAACCGGGATTTAAGAACATAATAGTGAACACATATAATCCAGTGATCTTATCATTACGAATGATTACAGTTAGAGAAATCTTTTATGTAAAACATTCATTATTATCTATCAATTAAACATCAAAGAACAATCCTGATGTTAAAATTGATATGATGATCACAGTCACAACATATGGAACAGTAAATCATGAACGACATTTATAGCATGAATATCATAGAACATGACATGTCATTGAGACTAAAGCTATACAACACATTAATATCCCAATATAAGAGAAACAAAACATCAATGAAACAACATTCATAGTGGTCTAAAGCTGAAATGCTATAAGTTGTTCCATTAAGTTCTGCGAATCATTCGTCCATCATTGGTTCCAAGCTAAGATGCCTTCACTTAAAAAAAGAAGAGTATTTAAAGTTTTTTGAAATCCTATTTTCCTATCTCCTAGGATAGGATAGAATATCATAATATCGAAATATTACAAAAATAGAGGGCTAACAGCCACCCATAACTGAGTTGATTTTTCTCAAAAATTAATAAAAAAATTTACAAGGAAAACATAAAAATAAATACTAATCATTTGAATGAAAAATCGAACATGTTTCTCCCAGATGATCAGCATCAAGATTTACTATTTCCTGAAAATGAAACAGGAATAAGTTAGACAATTTCTAATAACTAATTTATAAAATTTATTATTTAAAATGACTTGGCTACATAATTGAAAGATTTTGTAGCCAGTCTCATCTTATCAAACAAAATCTGATTTCAAACCGATTCGATTCAAAAAGATAACATGAATGTAATAAGAGGGAAAACTGTTTTACCATTTCAATCAACGACTAAAATGGGATAAGAGTAGCTCGGAATTGATTATGGCATTAACACTGTCTACGTTTTTTATCACTATGTTACCTGTCCTCTTAAGGCGTTTAGCTTGTCTTTTCACGTTTGCTCTGAGGTCAAGATTTTCTTTTCTCAGTAATTCATTTTAAGTTGTGAGTGTTTTAATGTGAGCCTGAAGGTTGGGAATATCAGTATAATATCGTTCAATCCAATTCAGACAAACGTCACAACATACTAAAGGATCAACCTATTGGTGCAGTGCACAGTCAAGTTTGGTTGCATCGACCTTACCTGTCATTTGACCTTGACCACACCTAATACCAGCGAACCCACCCTTACCCTCGAGACACGGTGGAATATTAGTAACAAAGTCATATGGTTGAGCAAGATCAAATCTTTGACAATCCGGGTCTTTTAAAGCCAAGAAATCTTCAATTCCGGGATCTGAGACCTCATTGACCTCGATTGGGTCGATCGAGCTCAAATGAGGTTTAGTTTGATTCCTCAATTTTATCGAAATAAGGCGACCAACTCTTTTATTCTAAAACCCTAGAGCCATGTTTTTTTGTTTTGTCTGATTGCAAGATTTTTTGATATCGGGTCTCACAGTGGCATTATGGCCAACATCTAATTCATGCATAGAGGGTTCACTCAACTCGAAACCAATAGCCTGTTGCTCATGTGAATACTGACTGGGCATTGCCTCATCTCGAGGGTTTCTATTTAGAGTGTTTGTCTCGTTATTTGGAATGTCAAACTATTTTCTTATCAGTGGTTCTCCCGAAATAGGGATTTTTACAAGAATGGTTGGAGCAAAACCATTCCTTTTTAAAAATCCATCCCAACAAGCGCCCACGGTTTTCAAACAGTGAATCAACGGAATTTTAATCAAGCCGTGGTGAAAAATACTAGAGTCGAGGCTCTGTCTCTTATACCTTTTAGACATTTTGTACAAGAATCTCAATAGATAGAAGGGAACATTTAATTGAAAACCTATGAAATGCATAAGCAATCGTATATGATAGAGAAAAACTAAACCATAACGACCCTCACAGGTCACAAATTGTTTGAGGATCAATAGGAGACAATGCCACCTAGCTTTAACCAAAGAAATAGGGATACCTTTTTCACAACAATTGATTTTCCTGGAGGTCATGAAGAGGCTCCATGGCACTTCTTCAATCTTTGAGTTTTTGAACCATTTCTCACTGGTGGACGGAACCCCTATGGCTTCACTCACAAGCTCCTTAGTTACCTCTAACTAGATATCTCCAATTTTCTCCCTACACACATCGAAAGTATGTGAAAATTCCTTAGCCACACGAACATTATAACCTTCGAACCTTTTGATGAAGGCATCCTAGCCCTGACCTTTTAAATCTTTGATTGCATCATCATGATAGATTAGTGCATGGAAGCCATTTAGCTCCAATCAAACAACAAGAGCCATTACAAATATGACTGGACTGTAACAAGGGTGACTCAAAATAGTTTTGGGTTTGGATGGTAGGAGCAAAAGAAACAATTATGAATGGATAAAATGGAGACAAATAAAACGAAGCCTCCGTGTAATAATAGTATGAACATCGAGGGTTCGGCCTTGATGCTTGACCATTCCTAGTAATGAAAACCTTGTGTACAGAGCATGAAAACCTATAACCCATAATGAAAGGCTTATTGATTCACTATTCCAACAAGATGGATTAAGTACAGGGTACAATAGTTGCGCATTAATTCCCATGACTAGCATGACCATAGTTTTTGCAACGGGTTCAAATATGTCAAAACGAAATTCTCTTAATTCAAATGTAAGACCATCTAAGCATATAAAAATTATATCAATACCCAAAAAATTCCAAATATAATTCATTCAAGTGTTGGATTTAAATTGGACATAGGCATGATGACCTTTAAAATAAAATGCCTTGTATAGGAAAAATAATATGAATCTAAGTTTTCTTGTTTGATTCATGCTTTCAGGCATGAATCAAACATGAAAACAAAATGAAAATGAAAACTTTAAAGAATTAATGAACATCTTTTATAATCCAATAATCATCTCAAAATGATAATATTTACAAGATGAGGTGAAAGCAACTATAGAAAGTGTAGTTTGTTGTTCACATAATGAAATCGTGTAGGGATGCAAAAAGTGGCGACTTACTGGGAGAAGCAATTATATGTGCATCATCGGAGAGTTCATGTTAGGACAGATAAGAATGATTGAAAAATTAAAGAAACAATCGACAGCACATCGAGCATCCCAATCAAAATAAAAAAATATCAAAGTCTAGTGTCAGATGTGTTTCAGTCCAAGTGCAAACTAGTGACAAGTTTTGATTATGAGAGAGACGATGTTTAGGCAAATGACTCCAATACTGTTGGTAGGGCCACTGATGCTAGTAGCCGTCCATATCCTCGACAAGGATGTCAATTAACCCACTCTGACACCTCTACCCTATCCAAGAATTATCAATTCAAGATGAAGGACATCTTACGATTAATACCAAAGGTTATACCTGATAATTTTCTTGAACCCGACATTGCTTCACTGCCAGCATGCCTGTTCAGTACCCCAATGAAGTTGCCTTGGCATCATGCATGCATTTACCCACTACCTGTAGACTTGTTCAGTATCTCGGTGGGTTTATAGATACTTCCCACACTTTGCAGTGCTTTCAACTCTCTAGAAGTTATTGACAATTTGACATAAACTTTATGATCTTCAGGAGAACGGGGTGATGCTGAAAATTTTAGACTTTGAACAACTTTATATTTTTCAATTTAAAATTTTGTTTGATGACCTTCATCATGATCTGAACTTATTTTTCTGATAAGAAAAACTTTTCGAGGACATGCAAGCATACTTGAGTTGTTTTCTTTAAAAACAGGGACATCGTAAAGAGTTTTAATGATGATCGTATCTTCTCGTGATTATAAAGTGAAACCAAGAAGACTATTCTGAACATAAAGTTTCCTTAGCTAGTCCGAGTTTTAGCAATTTACAGCACTGATGCTCTGAAATGACCTCGACTACTACTTTATAATGAGACTTATGGTTTTATTTCATGAACTAAATGGTGACCCATATATAAATTTATTCAGAAACCAGAAAAAACAATCAAAATCAAAAGGCAAAAGGAAATCAAAATAGAAAAACATGTACAGAGAAGTGGATCTGGAATCATCAGGAGAAATACCTTTTGAGAGCTTGGCCATTTACCGAGAAAGTGTCTGGCTGTCCCTCCAAATTCTGTAGATGGAAAGAGTTGGGACCTAGTTTTTCAGAGATTACAAATAGTCCCAACCATAGCTTCTGGAACATGGTGTGTTCCCCTTTTCCCTCGTGGGGTTTATGCCATTTGAGAACCAAGTCTCCTACCTCGAAGTTTCTGTCTGAAGAGGAGTTTGAATCAAACCAACTTTTTACAATCTGTTGATGCTGATCCAACTTCTTCTTCGCTTGTGCTCTCACTTCCTCTAGTTTTAATAAGGCGTTAATTCGACTTTCAAGGGGAGGGCATTCCTCCTCTTGAACTTTCTGTGATAATTGCACGGATGGAAGTAGAGCATGTGGAGGGAGAATCGCTTCTCTTCCGTAGACAAAAAAGAAAGGGGAATTACCAACAAAGGTTTTTGGTGTCACTCTATCAACCCATAGTGCATTAAATAGTGCGTTGTGCCAGTTCTTGTGATTTTTAGAAATTGTCCTCTTGATAATATTGATTAAATTTTTGTTTGTTGATTCGGCTAGACCATTTCCTTGGGGGTAGTAGCTGGTAGAATATTTCAATTTAATCCCTTTTTCTAAAGTGAACACATTCATATCCAGGGATGAGAAATAAGATGTGTTATCAAAGACTAAACATTCAGGAATGCAAAATATAGTAATGATATTCAAATTAAGGAAATATACCACCTGATTCGTGTTTACTACTTTTAAAGGTGCAACTTCGGACCATCTGGCAAAATAATCCATTGTTGTAATGATATATTTGTGCTGCTGTGAGGAAGAAGGGTTAATTGGTCCTATGATGTCAAGACCCCACTGCTAAAAAGGTGAATCTACAGTAATAGGTTGCAAAGGGAATGCTGCCTTTTTTACTCGTCCAATAGCCTTTTGGCAGATTATGCATTTATTACACAACGCATGAGGTCTTTAAATAATGTGGGCCAATAGTACCCGGATCTCAACACTTTGTGAGCAGTGGTGTCTCCACCAAAGTGACCACCAGCCTCACCTACATGAAGTTCATATAGTACTTTCCTTGCTTCATCCTTTTCCAAACAACACATAAGAACATTGTCGAAATTCTTTCGAAACAATACATCATTTATTCACTGGAAAGATGCAGATTTTAGTCTTAGTGCTCTTTTGTTTTTAGGATCAAGATAGCGATAAGCGGATCCATGTGTTAAATAAAATTTGATATCATCATACCAAGAATTAGCAGCAACTTATGTACAACTGATTTGTTTTCCATTGTGCTAATTTACAGTTAGAGTGTTAATTTGACTTTCATGTTCTTTAACTGAATCAACAACTAGTTTACACAGGCCTTGACCTCTAACAATTTGTGCAGGGGTTATTTCGAGGTCATATTCTTGTAACGACATCATCCAGTTTGCCCGTTTTTCACCGAATTCCTTTTGTACCAACAAGTTTCTCACAGCCGGGTAAGGAAAGATGACTTTAGTTCTGGATTTCAGCAGATATGACAAAAAGTGTTTCATTGCTTTAAAAATAGTATATGCATGTTGATCCACAACTGGGTAATTTATCTCTGCCCCTTTGAAGGATGAGCTCATGAAGGAAATGGGTATTTCATTTCTTTCAGTATTCTTTTGCATCAACATAGTAGCATAAGATCGATCAGAGGTGAAAGTGTAAAGAGTGAAATCTTGGGAAAAATCGGGGCTCATTAAGGAAGGATCTTTTACTATTGATTTTCCAATAGAATCAAAACCTTGAATTTCTTGGGGTCCCCAACGATACTGAACATCCTTTTTAATTAAATTCTATAAAGGCCTTACCATTTCTAAGAAACTTGGGACAAATCTTCTGACAAAGTTAATTTTTCCTAAGAAGGATTGCATGGATTTTTTGGAAGAGGGAGGGGAGAGTTTAGAAATATCTTGGATTATTTTCGGGTCAATAGTCATTCCATCTTTGGACACTATGAATGTAACACCTTGTTTCCCCCAGTCTGTAAATACAACTTTATTGGCCAGGAACTATGGCAAACTCAAAGTGTGAATGTTTAATTTGGTGGACCTTTGTATAAAGGTTGATGAATGTAAATCCTTTTATTTTAATGGATAATGGAAATGTGTTGCATGACTGCTGAGAGAGGGGATGTGCTAATAAATAAATACCACGATTATGAATAAAAAGGTGGTGGAGGGAACCTAGAATGGTTGCGATAACCTCCACTGAACTAGTACCATACTGGAGTTAATGGTGCTCATATTAGAACAACCCTCTACCCAGAAATGAATTCCCGTCGGCCTAGTAGGTGAGAAGGGCCTCCTCAAGAGTTAATAAGGGATGGGGTAGACTACCCATGGGATGGATTCCAGACTTGACCACGGACAAGAGGATTCGAGCCACACACAACCTTGCCGAGGGAAATAAGGGAAGCATGGTGGACAGGGGGGTAGCCTGCGAAGAGGCAGAGATGATAGTAGAAACTCTTAGGTCCGAGGAAGGATTGAAAGAAAAAATAGTGAATTTTGATCACAGGGAATAGAGACAGAGCCAAGAGAAGGAGAGTAACCTTCGTCCTCATCTATTCCTGTATTGGGAGAAGGAGAGTAACCTTCATCCCCAACTTTTGTTGAGCTGGAAGTACAAGATTGAATCTCAGAGCATCGTGGCCTAAGCTTGGGGGTGGCCAGTGATAAATCCATTGGGAGGGATTGAGCCTATGGTTGGGTGGAAACAAGCACCCCTCTCAAAAGTCGCATCACGCCTAGTGGTTCTGATAAGTGTTTTAGGCCTTGTATTTTAAATTGAATATCATGGATACATGCTCATGTTTATATGCCCATAAGTGGTTTATGTATGGTATGATTTCCTATTAATTTAGATTGGAAATAATGAATGCATGTGTATACTTATATGCCATAGTTGGTTTCAATATAAAATGAGTAAGTCCGGAGCATGATTTCGTTCCACCGAGAATCATCCCATCTACCTGACTCTCTTGGAGTTCTAGTTAATCCCTCGAAGGCACCTCCCCTAGGGAATTGCATCTTGTCTCAGAGTTGAAGTAAGCTCCTTGGTATGGCTACCACTATGGTAAACTCATGAGAATACCCTGCCCCGGTGTTATAGATCATAACTCGGTGAGTTAGGAAGTCACTTCATTCAGGTCAGTAGCCTAGGGACTTTGAAAGGTACCCAAGCCCTTATCCAGAAACCCGAATAAAATTAGGGATAATTGCCCAAAAACCATCTAAAGGTTCATGTGATCTGGGTTTGGAAATCTTTTGCAAGAAGGAGTTAGCTCTCGAAGGTTTCAGAGTCGTGGGAGTTTGAAGCTCTGAGAAATTGAATTCCGTACCTAAGTTCTGAAAGGATAGCGAATCCAACTATCTAAAGGGAACATCCTTTCATTTGGTAGATGAATGGACAAGATACTTTCAGAAGTATCCCAGGTCTGTGAGGACCAATGGATCTAGAGGAGGAGCGCAGGCGTTAATGTCTCAACCCCTTTAGTATTCGCAAGTAGCAATGAAATCGGGACCATAGATCCCAGGATCCATCGAGAGCCACCTTGACCATCGATCTTAAACCTTTTGTAGGTGGGAGAGTGGACTCGTCAAAGCCCTAAAATTCCCCATGTAATCGAAACCATCCATCGGAAGGGACACGTGGAGGGCGATCAACATTTCACTTACTCACACCTCGGAAGAGTCAATAGGTGGAGTTTTAAGGACTCACAAAATGCGAAATCATTTTGGACCATTGGATCCAGAAGGACACGTGGTGAAGACCCCTACATTTTGTGAAAACAGGTATTGGGAGATCAGAGGTGTAGACGAGGAAAAACTCGCGAAGTAAGAATTCGCGAAACCATCTGGATCGTCCATCGAGAAAGGATGCGTGGCAGAAGATCAATGTTTCACCAACTCACGACTCAGGGAAGTCAAAGAACAAAGTTGTTATAACTCTCGAATCACAAAACACGAAGTCCCGACAAAATTTGGGTCATTGATTTGTGGGAGGCTCAGAGCCGTTGATCTGTAGAATGGAAGAATTTTTGTCCTTTGAACTTCCTGATTCCAAGGAGCA
The DNA here is from genome assembly GCA_000966675.3 of Picea glauca. Taxonomy (NCBI): domain Eukaryota; kingdom Viridiplantae; phylum Streptophyta; class Pinopsida; order Pinales; family Pinaceae; genus Picea; species Picea glauca. The sequence goes on along the minus strand of JZKD02S0976478.1, from coordinate 191,312 downwards.
GGAGTTGGAAAAGTTTTCCAATTTTGCAAGTGGTGAAATCTCGATTGAATCTAGGCCGTTGGATAGAGAGATACTTTTGAAATTTCGATTTAGCTTGGTCACGGTTTCAGAGATTTGGTCATCGGGAAAACGGAAGTGAAGACTTTCCCAAAGTCCCGAAGGAAAATCGCCAACTTAATCTGGGTCATTGGTTAGCAGAGGGCTTAGAGCTGTTAGATCTTTGAGAGTTGGAGATTTGGAAAGGAAGGAAGAACTATTTGTGATTCTCTGAATCACAAAGTCCCAAAAAATATGGGAGCTGGGACCCAGTCCTAGAGGAAGGTCACACCGTGAACATAGGTGAGAGGGATAACACTTTCGAGGCCCCTAATTGGGTTTCAGGACTTGGAGGAGTTAGAGAAGTTGGGACGCATTGCATCGAAATCCCCGAAGTCATGAAATGCGATGACCCATTTAGGTTAAGCATGTGGTCATGGAAATGGTCACGTGAGTGGAGAGAGCTAACGATCATTAAGCCCTTTCAGAACTCGGGAGTTGGAGGAGATAGGGCACCTTGCATTGGGAGTTTTGAAGTCACGACATGCGATGCATCGTTTAAATTAAGCCTATGGTCGCGAGTAGTGGTCACATGGAGGAGGATAAGGGAAGAGCTAGCCTGTGCTAGGCCCCTATAGGAATTTGGGGAATTCTATCCCTTGAGAAAAGGAGAAATTTTTTTTATGCCCGTCGTGGGTGTGTGACAATGAACCCAAGTAGTTTGCCTTTCTCTACTGTAAAGACTGATTTTCTAGGGTTGAGAGATATGTCGTACTTGCGGCATCGTTCTAGGACAACCCTAAGGTGAGACAAGTGATCTTTCTTGTTTTTAGAAAAATGGTAATGTCATCAAGATAGACCACTACTAATTGATTTATGAGACCACGAAAGACAATGTCCATTGCTCTCTAGAAAGTGGCCCCGACATTTATAAGCCCAAAAGGCATATTCCTGTAGGTATAAGTCCCCCATGGGGTATGAAAAGTGGTCTTGAGCTGATCTGGGGGACACATGAGGACCTGGTTATATCCCAAAAAACCATCTAACAAAGATAGTCTTTTTGAACCAGATACCTGCTGAAGGATTTGTTCCATTGGAGGAACGGGATAGTTATATTTATCAGACGCTCGGTTCAAGTTACAAAAGTCAACACAGAGTCAAATTTCACCTCTTTTCTTCCTTACAGGAACTAGATTAGACACCCATTGTGTGTGTCTCACTGGGAAAATTATCTTTGCATTTAGTAATTTATTCAGTTCTTTCTTGACATTGGGTTCTAATTTGGGGTGCATCTTTCTTAATTTTTGCTGAAAAGGATGAGTTTGTGGTTTCATGGGGATGCCATGTTGTATTATATTAGGGTCAAATGTTTTCAAATTATCATATGTCTAGGCAAAAATGTCTTTAAATTATTTAAACAATTTTATAAAGGAAAATCGTTTTACAATTAACTGGCCCTCTAAACTTATCATGCAAGTCATAAAACCTCTCTAGTCTTAAAATGGATCTGGGGATAGCGTTTACCATATCGGACGTCGATTCATAATATCTAGGATATGATATTACCGTGAAGTTGAGGAGGTTTTCATCGTGAGTGCCTTCGTCGATGATTGCACCTTGGAAGGTGTCCTCCATATGCAAGAAGTTGATGATCTGTTGTTCATCGTCGAACACTCTCCAATTGGTGATGTTGTTCGGGATCGACTGCTTGAACAACAATTCGATTGAAAATGCATTAGGAGAAAGACCTTATGTGGGAAATAGTTTAGAAGCGACATTAGCCAATATATCAATCTCCGAATTACTTAGTCTAGGAATGGAATTTATGTTAAATGATGAAAATGTTTTCATTAAAAACTCCATACCTCAGTTTGGTAACTTTTCAGATGTGGTGACAAAAAATGTATGGAGTTTCTTACCTGCCTGACCACGATTTCTGAATCACCGAATACAATTAAATTTCGTACGTCCATATCTAGAGCTTTCCTAAGCCCTTGTAAAAGTTCTTTGTATTCAGCGGTGTTATTAGTGCACTCAAACTCTAATCATCAAGCAATGAAAGTCTTATTACCTGCGGGATCTATGAGTACACATTCTGCACTGGCTCCTTCTTTGGATTTGGATCCATCAAAGTACAACGACCAGATCTGAGCTTCATCAACAGTGTTTTGCACACTTGGAAAAGTTGATGACTGAGTATAGGTCATAATTTCTTATTGTTGCCTTGGATTAGTGATAGGGGAACTTTCGGTCATGAAGTTACCAAAAAAGGTATTTATTCCCTGCATTTCAAATGAATTAGTAGATGCGGTAAAAGGTTTGTTTTCATCATCTATATCCGTCACGGTGTGCTTGGTATAGCGTTCATGATTTATCCTAATTTTATTGGGCTGTCCATTTTTCGGTAGCCACAAATGAGACCAATCTGTGGCAATGTAACCATGCAAATGTTCAGACTAGTCCCTGCTTAAAAACAAACCATAGAATTCAGGGATGTCAACAACAATGATGTCAATAATTTGGTGAACCTTAGGATTAGACGATAAACTAACCAGAACATTCTTAAGTTCACCGATTACCTTAACATTTGTCTAATCAAGCTGAATGATCTTGAGATTAGAAGGTTGAACTTCTGCGTTGAGTTTTTGACAAACATATAAAGGCATCACATTTGATGATGCGCTGGAATATATCATGCAATTATGTACATTCCTATTAAAAATTTCAAAAGTTAATAAGAAAGGTAGGACATTTTTACGAGTGTTAACAATAGAATTCTGTCGATTTTTTGTTGTTGTCCCTGAAACAGTTTTATCTACATTTGATACAGTTTTTTCAGCTAAATCCCTTTTATCTAGAGGTTCAGATGTTGTTTTAGTTGGGATCTTTTTGGCTATTTTAGAACCAATTTCTGTAGTTTTCTTGCTGCTAGGATTGTTGTTCTTACTGTTTTCTGCTATACTTTGAAGCATTTTCTGTAGAATAAGGGGAAATTTCAGCAACTCGAAAACATAAATATTAGCCCTTAGTTTTTTCAGATCTTCAATTAAATCGTATTCTAAAGTAGGGGATGCTAAACTTTGTTTAATTTCATCTTGCTTCAACTAATTTGGAAACACATTATTACTTACTTCGGAAGAAGGTTTGTTCTGTGTTTTGCTTCTTGTGTTGTAGGGGTGGACAGTTTCAAATTTTCTTAGAAAATACTGTTAGAGAAGTGACCGAATATATTGGGAGATGAATCTTCTTCTTCTGGTACTTCTTCCTCAGCTATGTCTTCAGAACTTTCAGGAGGGGAAGAAGTAGGATTATCATGTGCTTCTAGAATAGTTTGCAAAGCATACTGCAAGCTTTCGAAATTGAGACCTTCAGTGGTCGGATTTGGCCGATTGGAAGGAAAAGGTTTTCTGAAAGGAGGTTTAAAACTTCCTTTGCTTGAGGATGCCTCCTAGTCTGATCTCTTCAACTCCATGGCTTGGTTTGATAGTTTTTGGAAATATTTCTACAATCTTTCTAAGTCTAAAGTTTCAAGATGACTTTTGGCTTGGGGAGGCCTAGTAAGGATTTCTATTTTCTTTTTAGAGGATGAAGCTATTTCAGCTTCACTATTGAGATTATCTTTTAAGATTAATATATCCTTTTCGATTTGGCTTGCCTCCTCAAAGGCTTCCAGCAGTGTGTTCTTCTTAGACCTTTTGACCCAAATTGCTATGTTGTTGTGTAGAGATTTGGTGTAATATGCAACAATTAGACTTTCAATGAGCATTGAATCTGTGGGAATTCGATTCTTTAACATAAGAAATCTATTTTTAAAATCTTTTACTTTCTCCTTAGTGTTCATTTTTAGGATGGAGAGCTCCATAACCAAGACTTCGGGAGATTTATCATCTCCAAACTTCTCTAAGAAACAAGTTTCAAACTTGTCCCAGGAGACAATGGTTTGGGGCTGTTGGGAAAAATACCACATGGAGGCATTGCCCTCGAATGTATAAGGAAAGAGTCTGCATACTATGTCTTCATGCTCTACACGTTGGAGTCTAATGGCCAACATAAACTTCTTTATGTGATCTTCAGCAGATTGTTTAGAATCTGGATCAAATTTAGGCAACCATTTCTCCGGGTGTTTTGGAAATGGGTGTTGAGGTCTAGGTACAGCCACGACATCTTGATCGAGCCAAGGTCTAGCGGGATTGTTTTTTTTTCCATGGGTGTTGGTGGTGTCGAAGGCTGAGATGATTCAAACGAGGAATTTCCTTCATCAGATGACTCTCCTCCTGAAGAGGATGGAGATGAACTAGGAGGCGAAGGAGGGATACCAGACCCTCCAGCTCCAAGAATAGGTGTTTTGGTAGGATTGGTGGTATTATCTCCTAGCGGATTTGAGAGTGGACTAGTGCATTCAAGTTGTTCTCGAATATCCAAGAAATATAAGGGTTGATTAAGAGACCTACCAGGTTGTCTGATACGGGCCAAGGCACTATGTGTCCTTATAAATGACTAACGAACAATTTCTTGTACGTCATCCCCTTGAGGATATGGTGTCACTGGTTCAATGAGAAACTCAGGATCATCGTTTGAAGTAGTTTATGTTTCCAGTGTAATGTTGTTGTATGAGCGACTATGCGTTACAACAAGGGAGCGAGTGTGTGGGGGAGGAGTCTTGCGACTTCCACGTGCCATCAATTGAATTCAGGCCCTTCTTCTAGCGCCATTTGTTGACAGGCAAATTTGATAGGTTGTTAACTGGAAGAACATGTTCGGTCTGGGGTTGTCTAAATAACCCAAGCCGTTTGGTGTAACCTGTTCTGATGGGTTTAATGGTTCCGTTAGCCAATCTAAGGTCTTAAAATAAAGAAAGGAAATAAACTAGCTAATGTTAAAGCTATAATATATATATATATATATATATATATATATATATATATATATAATTAGTTATAAATGTATTTAAGCATGGAAAGAAAATATAAAAATATCACTTATGAACAAAATTTACAGGTTGCAAGTTTTAATGGAAACTTGCAAAATCAATGTAAAGATAATTGTTTTCAGAAGCAGATAAAGAAATCACGTTTTTGTGTTTTCTTTTTTTTTAATTATAAATCTAATAAAACTTGAAATAACTAAGTTATGAAACAAAGATGTACAAATGGTCAAAGTCAATCTAAAACTTTCCCGTTTCATTAAAACATAAAATGATAGAAATTAGAAGCAAGTGAAGCTAACATGTTATTAGTTTGTTAAATGTGTTTGTGCCTCCGTATGAACAAAAGAGAATCCAACTACCCCACTTGTGAAAGAAATTTGCAGTAGGCTTATACTAAAATGTTCCTAAATAAATTCAAGGAATGTATTGACAACCATGATTTAAGAATAGAATAGTGAACACATATAATCCAATGATCTTATCATTATGAATGATTATAGTCAGAGAAATATTTTATGTAAAACATTCATTATTATCTATCAACTAAACATCAAAGAAAAATCATGATATTAAAATTGATATGATGATCACAGTCACAACATATGGAACAGTAAATCATGAATGACATTTATAGCATGAATATCATAGAACATAACATGTCATTGAGACTAAAGCTATACAACAGATTAATATCCCAAGATAAGAGAAACAAAACATCAATGAAACAAAATTCACAGTGGTCTAAAGCCGAAATGCTATAACCTGTTCCATTAAGTTCTAAGAATCATTCATCCATCATTGGTTCCAAGCTAAGATGCCTTCACTTACAAAAAGAAGAGTATTTAAAGTTTTTTGAAATCCTATTTTCCTATCTCCTAGGATAGGATAGGATCTCATAAGATCAAAATATTACAAAAATAGAGGGCTAACAACCACCCATAACTGAGTTGATTTTTCTCAAAAATTAATAAAAGTTTTTACAAGAAAACAAAAAAAGAAACACTAATCATTTGAATGCAAAATCAAACATGTTTCTCCCAGATGATCAACATCAAGATCTACTATTTCCTAAAAACAAAACAAGAATAAGTTAGACAATTTCTAATAACTAATTTCTAAAATTTATTATTTAAAATGACTTGGCTACAGAATCGAAAGATTTTGTAGCCAGTCTTATCTTAGCAAACAAAATCTAATTTCAAACCGATTCGATTCAAAAATATAACATGAATGTAATAAGAGGGAAAACTTTTTTACCATTTCAACCAACGACTAAAAATGGATCAGAGTAGCTCGGAATTGATTATGGCATTAACATTGTTTGCATTTTTTATCACTATGTTACCTATCCTCTTAAGGTGTTTAGCTTGTCTTTCCGCGTTTTCTCTGAGGTGGAGATTTTATTTTCTCAGTAATTCACTTTGAGCTGTGAGTGTTTTAATGCGAGCCTAGAGGATGGGAATATTAGTATAATATCATTCAATCCAATGCAGACAAATGCCACAATGTACTGAAGGATCAACCTGTTGGTAGAGTGCACAGTCAAGTCTAGCTTCATCGGCCTTGCCTGTCATTTTCCCTTGAACACACCTAATACCAGTGAACCCACCCTTACCCTCGAGACACAGTGGAAGATTAGTAAAAAAGTCATACGGTTGAGAAGGATCAGATCTTTGACAATTTGGGTCTTCTAAAACCAGGAAATCTTCAATTTTGGGATCCGAGACCTCATTGACCTCGATCGGGTCGATCGAGCTCAAATGAGGTTTAGTTCGATTCCTCAATTTTCTCGAAATAAGGTGACCAACTCTTTTATTTTGAAACCCTAGAGCCATGTTTTTTTTTTGTCTGATTGCAAGATTTTTTGATAACGGGTTTCATAGTGGCGTTATGGCCAACATCTAATTCATGCATATGGGGTTCACTCAACTTGAAACCAACAACCTTTTGCTCATGTGAAGACTGACTAGGCATTGCCTCGTCTCAAGTGTTTCTATTTAGAGAGTCTGGCTCATTATTTGGAATGTCAAATTGTTTTCTTATCAGTGGCTCACCCGAAATAGGGGTTTCTACAGGAATGGTTGGAGCAAAACCATTCCTTGTTAAAAATCCATCCCAACAATCTCCCATGGTTGTCAAACGATGAATCAAATTTTTTTTAATCAAGACATGGTGAAAAATACTAGAGTCGAGGCTCTGTATCTTATACCTTTTAGACATTTTGTACAAGCTTCTCAACAGATAGAAGGACACATTTAATTGAAAACCTATGAAATGCATAAGAAATCGTATATTATAGAGAAAAACTACACCATAACAACCCTCACAGGTCACAAATTGTTTTAGGATCAACAGGAGACCATGCCACCTAGCTTTAACCAAAGAAATAGGGATACCTTTTTTCGCAGCAATTGATTTTCTTGGAGGTCATGAAGAGGCTCCATGGCGCTTCTTCAATATTTGAGTTTTTGAACCATTTCTTGCCGGTGGACGGAAGCCTTATGGATTCACTCACAAACTCCTCAGTTACCTCTAACTGGATATCTCCAATTCTCGCCCTACACCCATCGAAATTCTCTACAAATTCCTTAGCCACACGAAGGTTATAACCTTCAAACCTTTTGATGAAGGCATCCCAACCCTAACCTTTTAAATCTTTGATTGCATCATTGTGATAGAGCAGTGCCTGGAAGCCATTCAGCTCCAATCGAACAATAGGAGCTATTACAAATATGACTGGACTGTAACAAGGGTGACTCAAAATAGTTATGGGTTTGGATGGTAGGAGAAAAAGAAACAAATCCAAATGGATAAAATGGAGACAAACAAAACAAAGCCTTTGTGTAATCATAGTATGAACATCTAGGGTTTGGCCTTGATCCTTGACCATTCCTAGTAATGAAACCCTTGCATACAGAGCATGAAAACCTATAACCCGTAATGAAAGGCTTATTAATTCACTGTGCCAGCAAGATGGATTAAGTACAGGGTACAATAGTTGTGCATTAATTCCCATGACTAGCACGACCATAGTTTTTGCAACAGGTTCAAATATATCAAAATGAAATTCTCATAATTCAAATGTAAGACCATCTAAGCATATAAAAATTATATCAATACCCAAAACATTCCAAATATAAGTCATTCAAGTGTTGGATTTAAATTGGACATAGGCATGATGACCTTTAAAAAAAAAATGCCTTGTATAGGAAAAATAATATGAATATATGTTTTCATGTTTGATTCATGCTTTTAGTCATGAATCAAACATGAAAACAAAATGAAAATGCAAACTTTAAGGAATTAATGAACATCTTTTATAATCCAGTAATCATCTCAAAATGATAATATTTACAAGATGAGGTGAAGGAAGCTATAGAAAGTGTAGTTTGTTGTTCAAATAATGAAATCATGTAGGGATGCCAACACCTCTATAGTTGGGTGCTTTCCTCCTGGAGCTTTGCCTGAATATCTACTTTCTCGCTTCCATGGGAAGCTACACTATCATGTGTTGCTCGTAATTTTTCTAGGACTTTGTCTTTCTCCTTTTACAAGGCTTCTATATCCTTCTCCTTCTCTTCCTAAGCTCTATGGAACTGATATTCTGTTGCATCAGCAAGCCTGCTTAACTGGGCTAGTTCGTCCCCCAATTATGCAGTCTATGGTGAGGAAGGCACAGACGACACAGTAGGTACTGCGCAGATCAAGCGAACAAGTTGTTGAACTTCCTTAAATTCTCTCTCAATCTTTCCGTGTAACTCCTCCTGCTTCTCTCGGTATCTCTACAACATGTCTTAAGAGGAATCCTCCATAGCTCTATGGACCAGAATGACGTCCTCCTCAATGAGAGTGGCCTCCAAATGTGGCTTTTTGGCGCACGTTTTCTTCCTTGCTGAAGGTTTCTTCGGAGAAACTTTCCTATTTTGCATTGTCACTATCCCAACAGGGGGATCTTCATGTGGTGTAGCTTCGCCTCCTCCTTGCTCTTCTTCTCCTTCATCTCCTCCTCCCTGTCCTTCTGCTTCATCTTCTCCTCCTCCTGGTGAGCTAGACCGGTTATCTCGAGAAGTGTTGTCCTCTTCATCACTCTCTATGTCCTGGACTTCATCCTGCTTTTTCTGCTTCTTCTTCCCATTGGACTGTCTGACATGTTCAAATCGTGTAACTATCATGATTCCTATGGTGTCAGTGTCAGATAATTCTACATCGGTGATAGCTACAAGAAATTCCTCTGGCCATTCCTTTGTAATCTACTCCATATCTTCTTCTGTCAGCTTGTAGTATGATTGTAATTCTTCCCGGTGCTCATCTCTTCGCGTGGTGATGTAAATGAAATGGGGATCAGCACAAAACTTCACTATGGGTCGGTACTGATGCAAAGTGCGTGGTGTCATACGCAAGAATGATTCAATGGTGACCCTTAACTATTGATAGTATCCATGGAACACGACATTGGATTGCCACTGTTTCATCATGTCGTTGATATACCACAGGGTGGAAAACCGAGCAGCTAAGGGCTCCGTAGGTTCGATCTTTGAGAAGGTAGCTCCTTCGGGCATCTTCCAAGACAAAAATGTGATCAAGATGATCAACCAACTGTAATGAAATTCATATCCCAAGTCCTGGGCTCCACGCCAATCCTTTTATAATTCATTGATGAGATAGTTCGCCCAGTTCATCTGCATGCCCTCCACACACTTTCCTGCGAGGTCCACCACGAACTCGGTGACATGTGTGGGGTGGTTCTTCCTCACTAGCATGCCATCTAAGAGTTGGAAAGTGAGGTGCACTACTCCATCCTGTATATAGGTTACCTTGTAACCTAGCTTTCCTTTTTATACCTCTCTATAAGCTTCCTTGATGTGTTGTGCTAACGAACGGTCTGAGTCCTTCCCTGGATAAAAATGTTGAGGGTCAGGACCCTTCACACTTAAACCTGTGATCCTATGGATCAGTGCTGGATCCACAGTAATCCTTCTGTCAAGCCATATATATCTGCCATGATAACATGATAGAAGGATTTTAACATAAGCGTTAACCTCTTGGTGGCAGCCAAAATGCGAGATATTCATCACGTTCAACACAGTGGACAGCACCAACCCCTTAATCCATGGTTGTGAGATGAGGCGAGGTTTCTTTCTGGTAGTCTTCGTTAAGTAGCGGTGGGGAGATAACATGGCATCGTTCTTTCGGTCTCCTAAGTTGAAGTCATTGTTCTTCAACAGCGGGATCTATCCTAACTGACTTTTGACTATGTGAATTCCTTTCGAAATGTACGTAGTGAACACGGATTACTCAAAATATTAAGGGATACTATCACATTTAACAGCGCTAGCCAAAGGTGGAATATATTGAGGTAGGATTGACAATATTTTCTTCGCATTAGCCATATCACCATGGTGCTTGCTTCTATGTTCCATTACAAAGTTGACACGGGAAAAATGATCGCCAGTCGAAGGGGAAGACTGTAGTCCCCTAGTCGATGACCCATGGATACCTTCAGATATCGATATGTCAACCATTAGCTTTTTAATAACTTCCTTGACAGACTTCTCCAATTCGCTAGGGTCACCCGACATTCTAACTTTTAACAAACAGGCGGGGTAGAAAAATAGATAGGTGGGGTAAACAAACGGACATGCATGGTCTAGTTTCAGATAGCATAGCTTGACACTTGGAAAATTATCTTCTTAGCTCACTCAATCAAGTGTAATGAAAAGTGGTCCCAGCACAATGACCGATGAGTTAAATAAGTGGGGTATCATGACAGATCTTCCAATGGCTAGGAAATGCTTCCATCAATGTAAATCTATTCGTTATGGCACGGTCTCAACGTCTAAAAGTGGTCCATAAGTCCATAAATGTGTTTTTATAAATGTTCCAGAGTGTCATTCTAATGGTCGGGGTGCCTCCATTGGTCATCTAACTTCACTAGGGAGAAGTCCAATTCTATGCGGACCTACTGTTCCAACGAGGTTCAAATCCTTCGAGCCTACCTCCTGCGAGGTTCCAGTCTGCGAAGTATTCCATCTGGTTTCTATAAATTCTTGTACATTTTGCAACTTAGCTTTCTTTTTGTTGAGCTTACTTGCCTTATTTTCTATTATCGGAGTCTCACTAACTATTTCTGGAATCCTCTTTCCATTTTTATTCTTATCTTCCCCTAGTGTAGTGGCTTCGCACTGTTGAGGTGCCCTCAAGGATTCTGAAGTTAATATCCCTTTTCTTAACACTTCTTGAGTGGGAATACTTCTTTCTTGAATAGATAGGTTCTTCAAGCCTTCTTTCATTCTTTCAACCTTGATAGATAATTCTCTTTCTTTCTGTCCCTCCTGCATTGTTACTTTGTTATGTTGCTTCGACTTATCCTCTCACTCTTCTATTAGTCGGTCTATTTTTCTAGCTATGAAATCCCTTAATTATTGCTTTTTCGTTTCTGTAGCTTCTTCCTATGTGTTGGCACAAATTTGTTCAGACCAGGGTTCTTCTCAGGTTACCAACAAAAGGCACCATGTAGTCTAGAGTGCTGGCATTTTCATCCCCTCCGAAGAGGAGAAGTCTCACCCGAAGCGCTGCTGAGATAGATAGATATGGAAGGGTAGGGAGAAGACTAAGGAAGATCCATAGAGCATTCAAAACTTGCTCCTATTCTTGCGCAATCAACATTGTTAGATCGGAAACATCTAAATGCGTGAACCAGACCTAGTTGCATAGCGAGCAACAATTAAACATAGAATCATCAACTAGAAATCATAAGCTATGCAGACACACTGTAAAGAATGTGCAAGCATGTAAAGACACATCATATTTTTAAAATTTATCCCTTCATCATATTATCTTAGAGATCTTTATTACATCACAGACTCAGAATTACATAGAAATGTTTAGTACAGACTCTTGACTTCAGACCTCAAACACAGAGTTCTGATTTACCAGCTGGAAGATATCATTCATTCCATACTCTACTCTTCTTGATTACAACAATTAGCAACCAAATAACTAGCAACCAACCAACTCCCAAAACCATTGGGTGGTTCCAATAGACATGAACCAACCCGACCTAACCAACTGACTAACTCTTTTACAATTATATTATGTCCTATATATAGTTGGGTTATGTCTTCTTGTTCTATTGCAACTGTTTGTTGCTTAGATGAGGTTGCATTGACTTCTGCAACTATTTTCTGTTATTCTTCCTTCCAGCCTCTGATGGAGGTTGCGTGACTCATGCTTAATTAAAACTTGTGCAATTCTTTCTCAAAACGAAGGGCCCAACAGGCTCCAACCACAATCCTTGACTCGTCCTTGAGTCAAGCACTTGGTTCTTTCACATTCTCTAGGATCAATTGTTGTTTTCCCTTGTCTGGATTTTCTTTTTCTTTTAGTTCTTTTGTTTGTGCCTTTTCTTCCTTCACCTCTTCAAATGAAGGGCCCAATTCTGGAACCATCTCTAATGCTCTGTGCTCTACTCCATGAAAGCTTTCAGCTTTGTCCTACCATTTCAGGGCGAGGAGTGATTCTTTTGCTAGGAACTGTTGGGTCGTCTCTTTGTTGTACTACTTTGGCTTGGCTGCAACCAACGAGTTCCATTCAGATTCGGCTGTTATGTCAACCTGGTGCATCTACATATAGGCAGTTTGAATTATCGATCGAAAATTGCATAGCTCTTTCTTGGCTAGGGACTCTGCTTCATAGAGTGAATTGAGTTTGTTGTCGACCTACTAGCATTGATCGAACTTTTTTTGCTGCTCCATGGGGTCCATTGTGACCTCAACTTCCTCGTTCAACACCTGGATCTTTGTGCACAGTCCCTCCAAGACTTGATTTCATTGAGTGATGATGCCCATCCAATCGCTGACTTCCTTGAAGATTCTGGTGCAGTTTGTTGTCTTCTTATGTAGTGTCGCTTGGGCATTGTTTCCTTGTAGTATGATCCTCCACATTTGTTCCTACAGCTACCGAGGCTATTGTTCTGCTTCTTGCTGGAATTGTTGTAACTTTGCTTGTATATGCTCCGTGTGTGTCACAAGTTGTGTCCATGTCTCTTTTAACAGCTTGATTTGTTGCTCTGGTTCTCTTATCTTGCTAGCTTCAGGTAGGTCGGGTGCAACCCTCCGAATCTTCGACCAGGCTTCGGCAAGTTTTTCCTGCACTTTTTCCAGTTTGCACTAGGCTCGGAGCCGATCACATTTTTCCTCTGTTCTACATGTTTGTGCATATAACTGTTCTTTTCTGGCGAGCTTGGTTGAGCTCTCAGTGTCCTGGAGTCTTTTCTCTAGTTGGTCTGTGGAGGCTCTGATTAGTCCGAACAATTGTGATGCTAGCCACTGTACCAGGTTGGTGGATGACGGAGCTGCATCAGTGGGTGCTCTTGTTTGTAAAGGGATTCCACTAGCCATTGAGTGGTCCAAACGGGTTTCTACTTCCTCTTCCGTCGGTGGCACTGGTGCAATCCTCAATCTTAGATCTTTGGGCAGAAGTGTCAGGTTCTATGTTCTAGTTATGCAGAGCTTCATCAAGTCTGCACATTGTTGGGGGTTTTGGAGGACTTGCTACATTTGCTTTTGCATGGTTGTCATATCCTGGTCCATTGTTGAGTCTGGCTCATTGGGCGCATCTGGTATATCCGTGTCCTCTGGTACTTCTGCATCATGCATCGTGATTTCTTGGGTATCCTCACCCTTGGGTGGTGAGGTGATTTGCTGGTTACGGTTGGATTTCGACTCTGCTCTGCTTCTAACAACTTCTTCCTATGTGGAAGACTCAGGTTGTTGTTCTTGCTTTCTCAGATTTGGAACATCTAGCATTGTACTTTTCTCTGAGACTTTGGGGTCGGGGTTGGGGATTTCTGAGTTGGGCTTGGGGGATTCTCTGGTTGTCTAGTTGAGTGGCATCTGCTCTAAGGTTGTGGCCTAATGTGGAGTGGAAGTGAGGAGATTTGTTAGTTGGGGTGGTGGTGGAGGCTTCTCAACAATGGGTGTTGATGGGATTGTTTCAGGGTCCGGGTCATCTTGGATGTCAATGATGGTGGTGGCTTTGGTCATGGAGTGAGTCCGGGGAGCGACAAATGAGAGGGGTTGTGGGTTCATGGTTTTGTTCGAAGAGACCCCTGTTTTGGGCCTTTTTCCTGTCAGTTCAGTGGCAAGCATAATGCCCAGTATCTGGTTGACCTGCCCACCTGATAGCATGGCATTGGATGGAGTTGTGGGGGGGGTGGTCTTTTTCTCCGTTCCAACTACAGTGTTTTTTCTTCTTCCTCAGAATCGGTCTGTACCGAAGCATCTAGATTTCTGCTCGGGGCCTGAGCTCGGTCCCTCTCCTACTGCCTTGTATTTTTTCTTACTTAGCTTGGCTGAAAAAATGTAATGCATTTGTGATTTGTGTGGGTTGCGTTTAACTCCAGGCCATGACATGACCTCCTTTTTGAATGCTTCCTCATCCAAATAGAATGGTAGTAGTCCTATATGGAAATTTTCTAGGATGGCATGTCTCGGCCAGACACATGTGTTGTGTCAGTTCATGCTAAAGGAAATATTCCTCGTGTTGTGATTGAGGATCTCCTACGGGATGCGCGACCGCTGTGTTGCATCTATCATAGCATTATACCATTTGGCGAATGCTGCGTTGTTGAGTGTTGTATTCTCCGAGTCTGGTCTGGCCTACCATGGCTCAAACATTTTCACCAAGCACCCTTTATCTGGTATTGTTGGTTGTCTTCCCACCGGTGACTGCCATTTGAGCATCGTGAATGCCACAAGCAGGTATCCATAGGTAAATGTGCCTCTTTTCTCTTGTGCATCCTCGCAAGCTTTGAGTAGTTCCTCTAGCAAGAAGCTACACCAGTTGAATATTGCTCTCTGATTGCAGAATTTGGTAACTGATAGCACATCTAAAGTGAATTCTCACTTATAATAGGACCTCATAACCTTGCTAGCTATGATGTAGCAGCTAGTCCGAACTGTTTCAGGTAGTATTGGATCAATGACTGTTGTGCGTCCTCCTCTCTTGGTATTGAACTTCCTGTAAAGGTTGAGCTCGGATTTCTTCTTCCCATGCTTAATGGGTCCCTGAAATCCCTTCAACACATCCTCTCCTTCAGAGGATATTCTAGTAAGTTGTTGGATATCTTGTGCATGGAGTGGATATCTCTTATCCAACCATAGGCTTCTGTCGTGCACTCTACTTATCAAGAACTTCGTGTAGTGTGCAATTTCACCGGTGGTGCCAAAGACTGGTAAGTCTCTCAGGTTCATTATGGTGGAGTTGAATAGGTTGATGAACTCCTTTTTTTGTATAAATTGCATATCTCTTGTTCCATCTGGCGCGAGCTACCAAAAAACGTCTGGGTGCATCTGTGGAAACAGGGTTGAATTCATGAGGTCAAGGTCCAGTAGCTTGACCTTTTTTGTCTTCCCTTTGAGATCACATATAATCTCAACTCGGGAATCAAAAATCTCGTCTGGTACTGCTTCTTTAGTCATGGTGCTTCGACTGGTTGTTTCCCTTGGCATGAACACGTCTATGGTCGTTTTTAGAACTAAGGCGTTGTTTGCAGTTTTGGCAATGGTCCTAACTGGTTTGCATGGATGAGTTCAAAAATAGCTATGCTTGTTTTAGAAACAATACTTTCTCGGTTTAGTTCTAAGATTCTTATGGCTGGCTTAACGAGTGAGTTTAGCAATAATTGCACGTCCTCATGATTGTATCGATGCAACAAGGTGTGATTTTTCCGACGGGGCGGTTTAATCAAGTTAAATCTGATTAGGGGATTTTGGTATTTACTTGTCTCAGTGGAATACGGACGTGGACGAATTGAGACCTTTCTGTTTGATGGGTGGGTGTCCTGGTGCGAAGTTATGGCATCTTGGAATAATGCGGCTTTATGGATTAACGGGCGACAGTGAAGGTACTGGTCTGACAATAAATTGTGTGATTGGACTGGGTGTGCATGGCCTTTAACTCAGATTGGATTTGGGTGCATGGCCCCTCCGACCACAAAGGTTGTCCCCGTAATTTGTGATGACTGTCATTAGTGGACCTTTCATACTTCAGGTTATGTACTATTGTGTCGTCAACACTGTATCAACCAACACTTAAACAACACAATTGATCTATGTGATATGGTGCAACACTGCACACATGGACATTATTAACATAATTTACAAAATTTTTAGAAAGAAAAACAAAACTCAAATCTAACTATTGTACAAGCTCCAATGGATTGGAGTGACTTCTCTTCTTCTTAGTTTTAGGAGAGGTAGGGCTTCAGGAAAGCGCCATTCACCCATCCCAGTCGTAGCACACCATCTAGTTGCACAAGTCAAACTGCTCATGATGGTTGGATCTCTGCAACTATGAAGGGTCCCAACCAGTGCATACAAAGCTTGCCAGGATGCTTCTAGTATCGGATGTCATAGAGTAACACCTTGTCCCCTTGTATAAATAGCTTGGTTTTAATGTGGAAATCATGCCAAGATTTCTGTATTTCCTTTTCAACTGAGTGATGGAAGTCTGCCAGAAATCTGGTTTCTTCAAGTTCTTGTAGCTCCGAAAGTCTCTGTGCCACTGATTCTTCATCTATTGTACGTGTGGCTTGTGCAATATACAGGCTTGGGGTGATGAACTCTGCGGGAACCATTGCCTATTTTCTGTAAAAAAGATGGAAGGGTGTGTATCTGTGGAGTTTCTTCGTGGTTGTTCTGTAGGCCCATAATACCGCTGGAACTCTATCATCCCAGTCCTCTTAGTTTGCGCAACAAACTTTTGTTAGTCCCTTTTCCAGGATTTTGTTGATGTCTTCGACTATTCCGTTGGGTTGTGGGTGGTATGGACTGCTCTTGTGATGTTGAATCAAAAATTATGCGGTAAGTGTTGCTATAGTGCTGCTAATGAAGTGAGCTCACTGATTACTAGTTAGGCTCCTGGGACATCCAAAGCGAGTAATGATATTCTCGAAAATGAACTTGGTGGCCGTATCCATCGAATAGTCCTATACCACTGCTGCCTTTGCCCAACGAGTAAGGTAGTCGGTTGCAGTAATGATGTACCTTGCCTTCGAATGTTTAGCTATGGGGTTGATTGGCCCAATGAAGTCAACTGCCCATTTCTCAAATGCTTGTAGCGCTCTAATGGATTGTAATGGAAGTTCATCTCAGTGTGATGGCATGTCCACTCTTTGACAAACATCACACGATCTGGCGTATGCTTTTGCATATTTGAAAAGTGTTACCCACCACAGTCCTACCTGTAGAAATTTTTGTGCCATTGCCTTTCCTCCTACATGTCCTCCTACAATTCCACTATGGCATTCCCAGAGTATATCCTGCCTTTCGTGATCTAGGACACATCATCTGAGGATGTTGTCTAGCCCTAGTTTATACAATTTCTCGACAATTAGTTGATAATCTGATGCTCTGACGACCATATGGCGTTTCTAGGTTGCGGAATATGTTTCAGGGCATGCTCCTGTGCTGAGAAAGATTGCTATGTCCTCCAGGTATTCTGGTATGGCCTTGATCCTAAATAAATCTGTATCTAGGAGCTGGTCATCAACTGCTCCGCTGCTTTCTCCTTACGCTAGTCTGGATAGATGGTTGGGTCCAATGTTGCATAGTCTTGGTTTAATGATGACTTCAAAGGAAAATTCCTGAAATAACAACAACCATCTGCAAATTCTCCCTTCCAACATAGGTTTGTTAACTAGGTATTTTAGTGTTGAATGATCAGTAAAGAATTTAAAATGAGATCCTAACAGACAATGTCTAAATTTATGTAAATCATAGATCATTACTAATCCTTCCCGTTCTGTTTTTGTGTAGTTGCGTTCTGCTTGCGATACCTTTCGACTTGCAAAGTAGATAGGGTGATCCATAGCTCCATCTCTAGGCTGCGCTATGATAGCTCCTAGATCAATTCCTGAAGCATCTACATGGACATGAAATTATTTATCCCAGTTTGGGAATATCAGGATCGGTGTTGTAATGAGCTTCTCCTTAAGTGTCTCAATTGATTTTTCACATTCGGGAGTCCATTGGAATGTTTTAGCCTTTTTCAGGAGGTTGTCCAAAGGTGCAGTAATGTTAGCATACCTCTCAATGAACCTGCGATAGTAGCCTGTATGTCCTAGTGTGGAGCGCAACTATCTAATGCTTGTAGGTGGCAACATATTCATAATGACCTCAACTTTAGCTGGGTCTACCAATACTCCTTCTTGGCAGACTATGTAGCCCAACAAATTTCCATGTGGCACACAAAAGATTTAATGAGATTTAATGAGATTTGTGACTCTCGGCATTTGTCAAACATTAGTCTTAGCAGTGCTACATGTTCCTTAAGCAGACTATATATTGTCCAATCATCCATATAGAGTTCTATAAATTTGTGAATGAATTCCTTAAAGGATGCTATCACAATCCTAGTGAAAACTACATGAGCATTCTTTAAACCAAATGGCATCACATTGTATGCAAAAGATCCCCATTCAATAATGAAGGTGGTTTTCCTCTTGTCCTCTTCAGCAATCCTAACTTGATGGTATCCTGAAAATCCGTTTGTAAATGAGTATGCTTCCTTCCCCACAACCTGTTCTAGGAACTCATCGGTGAAGGGTGTTGGGAAAGGGTCGTGCACATAGGCAGAGTTGAGGCTTCTGTAGTCCACATAGACTCTAATATCCTCATTGTCTTTCTTGCTCTGAATGACTATCAGGATGACCCATTCTGCTTTTTCTACTGGAAAAATGAGACCAGCTTCTAGCATTTTATCAATCTCCTTCTTAACTTTCTCTTTTACTCTCAAGTTAAGATGGTATGGCCTATGTCTGACAGGATTGGATCCTAGTTTTAACTCTATATTCATTTCTCCCATAACTCCTTTGATTCCCTTCAATTCTGGAAAAGTCTTTGGGAACAAATCCTCATATTCCCGAAGTAAACTTTGTATTTCCTGACTGGTTTGATCATCCCAGTAATCGTCCACCAAAGCTATTTTGGGTTTCTCTTTGGTCCCTATGTTGAGTCTCTACAGTTTTAATGGGTGATTTTAGGAGCTATCGGTCTAGCTAGGTATGGTGTTTTGGATTTCTCTGTTCCCCTCAGTCTCTTTGATGGCTAGGTTTCTTAGTTCTCCTAATTCATCTAGGCTTTCTGAAGCTTTGTTAATCTAATAGCATTATATGGGATTTTCGATCAAGGGTAATTGGATTTTAGTCTGAAGTTCTTGGATATGCTTGGGACCCACTACAAATTCTGATCTCTTATCACGATTGGTTGTAAAAATAAGTTCTTTAATCTTTTGCAGGATTAGTTCAAGCTTAGGGTACTTACTTGTAAAGGAGAAGTCTTTGCAAAATTGAGCTGCCAGTGTTTTCCAATCGCTGGTCTGTCTTCTGGTTTCCTCATGTATGAGCCAAGCTTTTAGGATTGGGCCTAGAGAGTGGGGAAATACTTGAATCCAGAGGTGAGAGGGTATCTCCGCAACCTACCACTGTGTCATGCACTGTTGAATGTGTATTCTAGTGCCTGATTCTCTGATGAACGGTTGCGCAACATGGAGATCCGTCTGCGTTTCTGATTCCAGCTGCTCTTTGTGCCTGAACCTATACTGGATATCTTGCTTCACCTCGTCCCAAGTTCTGAGTGCATCTTTGTGTGTGGCCCACTATCAAACAGGGGTGTTCTAAAAAGCTATATGTAGTACTGAGATTCTTTGATCTTCTCCCACAATTTCTTCCATATACTGCCAAAAGTTGTCTAGATCTGCAATGCTGTCATATACTGGGTGTCTCCTAACCTCGGTCCCAATCCATTTGGTCATTCTGACAGTTGCGCATATTCTTGAGAATATTTCATACGAACCTTGTTTCCAACTATCAAAAGCCAGTTCTGAATATTCGTCTACTGATTGTATACTTCTCCAGCTTATTGATCCATCCGTAATTGGGTTTATATAATCATTTCTTGTCCCAACTATTATGGTGTACAACTGGTCTAGGTATTCTCCTTCCATATTATTGTTTGTTGGTTCTGTGTACCTGGGTCCAAAGTTTGAACTACCTTGATTCCCTCAGCTTCAAAAGTCATGGTGTCTTTCTTTAAGTCAATTACTACATAGTTTTCGTAGGCCCAATCGATTCCAAGTAGCACAGGGTAGGGGTCCTTGTCTCCCATGATCTCAATGACTTCAAAGTCAGCCACTGGTTTTTCTCCTGCTACATTAATTTCCACGTTCTCTAGTATTCCTATGGGAAAGATACAGTATTGGTTTTCCATTCTTAACTAAATTGGGGAATATGTCAATCTTGGTTTTCCTAAGGCTTCCCAGGTCTTATTGGGCAAAATGTTCACATCTAACCCTAGATCCAACATGAGGTCCTTAATTTCAAAGTCATCTAACTGGGCTATCAGTCAGAATTCTTTTCCCGATCTTACTTTTCTTCTTTGCACTCTCTAAGTTCTCTTCTCAGGAAGGTTAGCTTGAATCCTAGATTCTGAAGTTTCTTCATTCCCTAAGACTAGATACAACGCATTGTGCAATTTCTCTGTCAGTTGATCATTCCCCAGAATGTCAGAGAAAAATCGAAACCAGAGTTCAACTGTGTTTTGAGGTTGCTCAGGTTGTCTTGGTATGCCTACAGGGTTTCTGGGTGCAGGGGGTGAAGCAGGTTCTTGTGCTACTTTAGGATATACAACTGGCTGAGGGGGATCCTCTTGCATTTCACAACTAGGAATGTTCTGGATGACTTCTATGGCATCTTTAAAGAACATGTTTTTCTTTTGGGGGTCATACCTATCTCCCTTAGGTGCTTCTTTCTGAATCTAAGGTAGAGTATCAACATCAGCTCCTGTCTTCGCGCCTCCTCGAGTGACTATGTTAAGATTTGGTAATTGTCCCTTAGAAATATTTTTTATCTCTGAACTGATAAGGTTAGTTCCTCTCTGTCGTACCCTGTCTTCCCATTTTTCAATTGGCTCTGGGCAGTCTTCGGTTGTGTGTCCATTGGTTCTGTAGTGACAGCACCATGGCCGCCTTGGATGAGGACAATCTCTAGCCAAATGACCTTGTTCATCATAGTTATAACATCTACTCGGTCCTCTTCCACCAGTTCTTCCTCCTCTGAAATATCCTCCAGTTCCATCTCCTCGACCTCGTCCTGGTCCCTGAGGGTTCTCATTTACCCTGAATTTTGTTTTGTCTAGCCTATCCACAAGCACATCCAATGCCCTAGATTGATTGGTAGTATGTGTGGTAGATGCGCAAAACTCACAGTGGACTATGTTTGGTACTGTCGAATATTTCTGCATGATGGGGCACTGTCTCGGTCCATGGTCATGGGTTCGACAAATCTCACAATATTCTGCTGTTGGTGCTACTTGTCCTCCTAGGAAAGCATGATAAGTGGTGGGGTGATGGAATGGTGGGTTTGTTTATATGCACAACTCCTCTTATACGTCTTGGTGGGGTTATCATCAAGTTCTGAGGAGGTCCCATTCCTCTCATTCGTGGACATTCATTTGCCAAATGACCTTCTGTATAACATCTGGTGCACCAAACCTGTGGTCATCCCGGTCTCGGTATCATCAGCTCCTGAATATTTTCGGTAAATGCTGATATTTGTCCTTGTAATTGCACTAGATTCATATCTACTGGGGGTCAGGTTACTCTCAAGCTTCCAGGGTATCCTGCCATGGCTTCAATCTTCATTGATTGTTCCAAGGCATCTGTTAATGTGGCTATTCGTTGTTGTGTTAGCAGAATCCGATTTAGGGGTAGAAGTCCCTGAATGTACCACTCTCTTTGATGTTCTTCATGGATTGGGTGTGCCAACCTCCCTATGGCATCTTTGAACTTCTCGCTATACTCCCAAGCTGATTCGCCTTCCCTCTGCTGGATCTCACGCAACTCAGATAGAGCCTGTTGTTCTGACTGAGGCAGTTTGAACTCTATTATGAACCTCGTCTGTACCTGGTCAAGTGTGAACGAATGACCTTGTGTCCCTGACACTCCTGGTTCAATGATATTCATGTGCCATTTGAGAGCGCGACCTCTCAAGGTAGTCTAGAATTCACCCAACTTGTTCGCATCTGGTGTCCCTATAGATCTCCAGATGGCTTCACACAAGAACCAGTGTTGTTCAATGTCTTCATCTCCCTTACCCAAAAATTTTGGGTATCGGGCAATTGACCCTCCCGCATGGCTGGCCATTGTTGATCATGTTGTTCATATCAGTATGAACCCTAACGATCCTTCTTGTGATCTACCAGGGGATCCTAATATCCTCCCTGTACTCGCACTTCCAGGTTGTGACTGGTTAGCTAATTGTACTTGAACAGAATTTGCATGAGAAGGTAGTGTCAAACTTACTGCTTGTATAGAAGGAACTTGGGGTATGCGTGATTCGGGGCTGGCGTCAATGGATTCAGGGCAATTTTCTTTGATCTGGGGGGTCTTGTTAGCTTCCACTTGGACAATCTCTTCGGCCAGATTCTTGACCTCTCCTGTTATTGGGGTTGAATCTTCTCTTTCTCCTCCAAGATTCATATCGGCTTCCTCCTCTCTTACATCCATGCTTTCTCCTTCTCGTCCTGGCTCCTGGGAACTTCTTGCTCTCCTTTCTTCTCTCTCATTTAATCTTTGACTGGCCAGTCATTCTTGTCTTCTCATCCTCTGTAGTTCTTCCATCTGCCTTTCCTCTATTTCTCCCGATCCTCCTTCTCTCCTCAACTTTTCAGACTGTCTTGCAGCTTTCTTGATCTTGCCGCACCACCACTTCTCAACTATGGTGGCTCTCTTCAAGGCTCTCTCATCTCTTGAATCCATTTCTTGTTGTTTTCCCCCCATTTTTCAAAGAACCCTTCCCCTCTCTCATGCCATGACTCTCACCCCATCTCGCCCTACCCCAAGAGAGGGTGTTTACGTTGCCATCTCAGTCGGGGACATAATCAACATCCCTTCCTCCACCAAGAAGGCATTAATCCACAGGGGGATCTCTCTTAAAATTCTTCCCCTTACGCCTTTATTGAAATTTTCTTTTGCCCATGAGAAAGACTGGTGGTTCTTAGCTGCAAATTAAATTATGTATCCTTCTATCGTGGTAGTAACCCAGAAATCTACGGCTCATGTGACTGGCCAATCCAACCTCTGGAGTGCTGCTAACTTGTTGGTATCCCACACGCAAATCTTCTTGACCCGTCCCTGGAACTCTGGAGCTTCTTGGAGCCTCTTGATCGAGTGAAAAAATTCTTCCAGGAATTTAACCCAGAAAATCTTGTACTGGACGCTTGATCTTTCTCAGTAAAAGATCGCTTCTCGAGTAGTTCCCACCGATTTTCTTCTTAGTTTCACTTCTTTCCATCTAAAGGAATTACAGTTTCTTTCCCACCATTTCTCAATGCCATATCTATGGATCAGCGGTAGCATTCTTCCTACAGGTTCCCTTTTAATACGGGTCCCAACAATGGAACCATTTTGTTGGTGCAAATTTGTTTAGACCAGGGTTCTTCTCAGGTTACCAACAAAAGGCACCGTGTAGTCTAGAGCACTGGCATTTTTATCCCCTCTGAAGAGTAGAAGTCTCACCCGAAGTGTTGCTGAGACAGATAGATGGGGAAGGGTAGGGAGAAGACTAAGGAAGATCCATAGAGCGTTCAAAACTCACTCTTGTTCTTGCACAATCAACATTATCATATCGGAAACATCTAAATGCATGAACCATGCCTACTTGCATAGCGAGCAACAGTTAAACATAGAATCATCAAATAGAACTCATAAGCTATGAAGAAACACTGTAAATCATGTTCAAGCATGTAAAGACACATCAGATTTTTAAAATTTATCCCTTCATCATATTATCTTAGAGATCTTTCTTACATCACAAACTCAGAATTACATAGAAATGTTCAGTACAAACTCTTGACTTCAGACCTCATACATAGAGTTCTGATTTCACAGCTGGAAGATCTCATTCATTCTAGACTCTACTCTTCTCGATCACAAAAACTAGCAGCCAAATAACTAGCAACCAACCAACTCCCAAAACCCTTGGGTGGTTCCAATAGACATGAACCAACCCGACCTAACCAACTGACGAAATATTTTACAATTATATTATGTCCTATATATAGCTGGGTTATGTCTTCTTGTTCTGTTGCAACTATTTGTTGCTTAGCTAAGGTTGTGCTGGCTTCCGCAACTATTTTCTGTTATTCTTCCTTCTAGCCTCTGATGGAGGTTGCGCAACTCATGCTTAATCAAAACTTGTGGAATTGTTTCTCAAAACGAAGGGCCCAACACTATGCTTTCCTTTTGATCTGATCCTTCTCAATCCAAGTCTTACCTAGCAATAGTGGGAAAGGGGCGTTGTCCCCAACAAACCTAATGACTTCAAATTCTTCTTCAGTCGATGTTCCATGAACAATAATCGGTGCAGTAGTAACTTTTCCACATAAGGTTATCATTTTTCCCTTAAACAATCCTATCCTTCCCAACGAAGGTACCACAATAGGCTTTCCCAAAATTTCCCAAGTTTCTTATGTCATAATATTCACTTGTGTTTCTTCATCCAAGACAGAGTCTATGTCAAAGTCTTCTATTCTTGTACTTATGCATTTTTTTGCTTTCAGGATTTCTGGTAAATTGACATCTTTCTGAACATCCATCGTTTATTTCAACTGTAATAACGTAGTATGAACTTCCTCTAACCTTTTCTCTTTATGACTTTCTAACATGCCCTTAGTCTCTTGAATTTATTCATAGTTTTCTTGTCTCATGTTCATCCCTTCAACTTTAGCAATAATCCTTGGACAATCCTCAACCTCATGACCAACAAACTTAAAACAAAGACAAATAGGGCCTACCTCAAGACATTCCTTAGCAAGATGTCCCGACCTTCTGCAATTACAACACAATGTCAATCCTCTTTTTCTTTTAAATGTTCCCCAACCTTTTTTGTTCTGCGCATCTCCCCTAGGATCATAGTGTTGGACCTGCAATCTGCAGTAAAATCTTTCTAGGTTCCTGCATCCACTTATTAGTCCAAAAACTCTTTCTATGCATAGGAAAAACATATCTTTCTTCATTTCCATTAAATTTACTCAAATCAACTCTTTCTTTCAACTGCACCCTAGCCTTCAGTCTAGGACAAAATCTATTAAACATACTTAAGTTCATGCTTTCAAAATAAAAAAAATTAATGATCTTTCTTTTTCCAAAGCACAAAGCTTGTTTCTTTAGAATCTTACCTTTTTTTCTTCAGATCAAATTACTTTCTTAGCACAAAGCTTTGCAATTCAAGTAGAGTATTGCACACTTCAACAACAGATCTATGCACAAAGCTTCTCTTTGGTTCCCAACAATCACAGTTTTAGGTCCTGGCAACAGAACCATTTGTTGGCACAGGGGTAGACCCAAGGTTCAATGCTTAACATTGCACCAACAAAACCCTGACTACCAACCCTTTCAGCAACACCTGCGAAGTAGGAGAAGTCTCACTCGAGATAGAAGCAGGGGGGGTTACAGGACGTAGGTGTCTGTAACCAGGCTAGGACACAAATATGTGATAAAAGTACTTCACAAAATATTTTGTTAACGCTTAGGAAGTGACATGCATTAGTTTATTAACCCTATTAACATCGCAGAACATAATCAAAGATAGATCGACAGAGTAACAACAACTGACAATATACCATGATCACTTAGAACTTAGCATTATAAGTTAAATCTAGCATTCGTTTACCCTTAACACAAGTAAAGTACTTAAGCAACAAAGGATCTATCTATTACACATCATAATCAAAGCACTAAGTATATTCATAAAAGAAATAACAAAGCACAAAGAAAACCATGAGACACCAAATATATGTGGTTCACCCCAGGGTGGGGCTACGTCCACAAACTGCTTCACCTCTTTATTATTCGCATCCTCCTTATAAAACTAGGTCAATGCACATAGCAAAATCTCTATCAAGAACAAAGCATTAATGCACATAAATTCTCTTGCACAAAGCAACTCGAACTACCTGCACTTAGCTACTTCTAGAATACATTCTTCTTTATTTAAATTTTACAAACCCTTTCAATAATTCCTAAACATGGGAAAACCCCATGGGCCGAAATCGTATAAACCCATTACAAAATCCCTATAGGACCCTTTACTGGGTCCAAATAATCCTCAAAATAGGTGAAATTTGCGATCTCAGCTCCGCCTGGAAGCTCCTTCTTCGACCATCATGTCGAAGTCCAAAAGTGGGCCAAAACTGACCAAAGTTTCCCCAAAACTTGGTCGAGGGCCAACATGAATGTAGACCCTTCCATTATGTTATTATTAGTGGGAAGAAGGAAGATTTCCCATTTCATGTATGGCAACAAAAATGCTTAATTTTCTAATGTTTTTTTAAGTTTGTAATTTTACTTAGACAATATATAAGGATTTACACAAGCCAAATAGTTAATGGTGGCACTAGAATCTTGAAAATAGGAAAAATAGAAAATAGTTTTATGAACCTTTTGAAGTTTTTGGAAGTTATTTTGGACAGTAATTTCCTCCTTATATTTGTATTAAAAATTTGGACAATATGGCCACAACTCCCACTTTTTATTTAATACAAAAAAGTAATCTTTTATGTTTAAAAAAAAGAAAAAGAAAAAAGAAACCAAAAGTAGACTATCTAAATTGAACCTAATGGTTACTTATCCTAAGAATCCATTATAGCAAGGAAGAATCCATATGTTCCTCGAAGGAAAAAGAATTATTATTGATTATTAATTGATATGTTCTTGAGATACAATGGGCGTGCATATAAATACACGTAGGGGGTTATAAGTCATGTGCTTAGAAAAGGGAATGACTTATCATTATTACATATTAATGACTACATTACATAATACTTTTCCTATGACTATTATGATATGATATTTATTTATTACATTCTAATAAATGATCTAATATACCTTAGGTATATTACAAGTCTTTCCCCCTTAAAAATGATTTGTCCTCAAAGCGTGGGTATGGAAAACTTATTTTGATAAAATAAACCATCTTCTTGTGACTCTTTCTTATTTGATAAGGACGAGGACATGAGATGATATGATATTCTATGATTTGAACAATATTGTCGCATCGAAAAAGGACCAATCCAACCTAAATGGATACTTTCTGGAACTCTATGATAATAAGACTCTAGATTTGATCTTCTTTTTTGTTGACTTTGAGATGTATTAATGGCCACGTGCTTCAATCTATAAGCACAACACTGACATTGATATGTTTATTCTTGTGTGTTACATTTTATGTAATTAGTGTGCCAATGTGGTAGCTTGATAAGTTGATCCTCTTTAATATTTGGTTTAAACTCCTCATGATATAGTTGAGTTGTCATCTTTGGTTTAAAATCCTCATGATATAGTTGATTTATCATGTTGATATTTGATATTTTTGTATTCACTGGAGCATCAACAACTTTATCAATGGCAATGGATGGAAATTCACATATATGTTATGATCCAACGCCTTAAAAAATGATAAAATTCAATGATTATGGTCCACTTTGAGGGGGAAACCTCATTTTACAATATATCCAATTCAAAATACAATATGAGATCATATCAAATAATCCTAAAACTAGGTCTCCTTGGTATATATACATAAAAATATAACACAAGAAATGTAATAATTCAATAAGGGATTTAATAATGGGTTTTATACATAACATGGGATTTTTATGGGGCTTTGTCTAGGGCTTAACATGCCCCTCCCCTTCAAACAAGTGTTGTCCTCAACACTTGACAACCATGGGTGTGTATGCATGAAGAAATCGTCTTCCCATGTCTCCTCTTGCACTGGTAGGTTCTTCCATTTGATGAGGTATTTAGTGATTGCTCAATTTTGCATCTTCTTAATCCTTATTTCAAGGATTGTTTCTGGTTCTAGTATGATTTCCCCTTCTCCATTCATCTGTGATAAAACAATTTTCACTGGGATCTTGTCATTGGCTATATTCTTTAAGCAAGAAACATGGAAGACTAGATGTGCAATGTACACTTCCTTGTCACGGATGAATAGCATGGGAATGATATTGAACAGGTGGAAGAGCCTTAAGAATCTCTCCAAATACTTTGGAATGATTGTTGATAACATTTTGGAGATCTATTGGAGAAGAGGATATAGATGTTTAAACATCTATTGAGATCAATTGTGCAATTACACCATGGTGTCACCTTTTGAGTAATTTTGTCATCTTGTTAGAGCTTATCACTTTAGAGGGTTTCCCTTTGGTATATCTAAGCTCAATTTCCTTTCCTTCTGAGGAAAATCTCATGAAAAGATATTGAAAATTAAGGGCCATTATTCCCAATGATTGTAACCATTGGACCCCTAATACAACATCAACACCACCCATTTGGATGCCAATCATGGGACTATCCAATAAATACTCCCCCATATTGAGCTTAATGCTATGGAACTTCCCAAAACAATTTATGGTACCTCCATTCGCACTCATTAGTTGGAACTTTGGTGCCGGATATACAAAGCAATTGAGATATTTTTCTAATTTACAACTGATGAAGTTGTGGGTACTACCAGAATCAATCAACATTCTCACCTTTTTATTTTTGATATATAACCTTCTATATTGAGGGTTTGTGGAGTATTGATGTCAGCCAATGCATGGCAAGATATCTTTGGAGTAGTCTCTTATAGCTCTAGATCTTGTGATGGTTCCAATTATTGATCTTCTTCTTCTTCATTGTCTATGTAGAATACTTTATTCTCACTACATTTATTCCCCTTAATGTACTTGTTGTCACAATTAAAACATAGTCCCTTTGATCTTATTTCATCCTTTTGTTGAGGTGTCAACCTTGTCAGTTGAGGTATGGTTGTCTTATGAACCCCAAAACGATCTTTGCTTCCTATGTATGCTCCCATGGTAGACTTGTGTGTAGCCTTGTTATTGGCTTGAATACAATGAGTAGATTGCATAGCATGTTAAGGTTAGTGGTAGCATCATATAGGTATTTCTACATAGGTCTATGTGTCTAGACCTGTGGAAATTGTTCAAATTCTTCTACTCTTGAATTTACTTTAATTAAAGGAATTATTAAAGTAAATTTTTTTTATAAGTTAATTATGTAATTAGTTAATTGATTTATTTGAGGAAATTGTTAAAAGTACTTAGCATGTAATATTAGCATGCAAACTTTGCTCGCAAGTGAGATTAGAAATAGATTGTAACTCACGATTATAAAAGCAAGGCTAGGAGAAGGAGGAAGATACTTGACACTTGATACTTTTGATTCTTGAGAGTAGAGGATTTACTTTCGAGAGATTTGAATCACAAAGGACTGTGATTAAATATATTGGATAAGTGGAGAAGGACTCTCATCTATAGATCAGGTCAAGGATAAGAGAGAATAGAGGAAACACATGCAGGTTTTTTCTAGAGGAAAACACAACGAAGAGTCACACCGTACAGAGTTTTCTGTACAAGTTTTTCGTATGTGTACACAGGTCTCAGTGGAGAAAGTCACATACATACACAGGTTTCCTAAAGAAAATTAACATACACCTTAAAAATCATGCAGTTATGGGTCATTCAACACGTCATACTTTGTCAAGTTTGTTTGCATTTGTATTTCTCTTAGTGGGTCATTATCCCTATTATGTGAGCCCTGATTTTAGCATAATAAAATCATTCTCAGCACTGGTTTTCCTTTGGGGTTTTTCCAAGGGTATTTTACTTAAAAATATTGGTGTTCTTATGTGCTTGATTTGGTTTCCTAGTTGATGCTTTCGCTGCATATTTAGTCGATTACTCAGTTGTTCTTTTGAGCTAATTGTCGGGTGTTGAGTAGGAGAGAATTTCAACATGGTATCAAAGCAAGTTATCTAAAGGGGGGAGACCAAGCCATATGTCAGATCCATAGCATATTCATAACCAAGAGGTGAAAATCAAAATATGGATTCCATGGAAATAGTTGTACTGAGGTAGGAATAATTTTTTATTTGTTTACTGAGGTGTACATAGGTCACATAAAGCATAGTCGTGTACATATGCCGGTTTCTTTGAGCATAATCGTGTATATGTGGGTTGTAGTAGCAACTTTTGTTTACATACACGGGTTGCAATGGTGGAAGTCATGTACATATGCGGGTTGTAGTGGTGACATTCACGTACAACTTCGTACATGTCAGTACATGACAATTTTTCAGCAGTGGGTTATTTCCAGGGCAGTTTATCAAGTCTTAGGGATGGAAAAAACACCATTGAGGGTTGAAGAGAGATTGGATGGAGAATCCAACTTCCTATCTTGGAAAATAAGAGTAACTTTGGCATTGAAGGAGTATGACCTTTGGGAGTTAGTGGATAAATCAGTTACTCCATCGACAAATCCAACAACTTTAGATGCTCACAACAAAAAGGATATCAAAGAAAAGAGGGTCTTCCTATACTATGTGAAGGATCATATAATCCCTCACCTAAACAAAGACATACAAAGATATGTTTTATGCCTTGGTAAGTTTATTCTAAAGAAAGAACATGAATAGGAAAATGACCTTAAGGAACAAACTCAGATCGGTGCAGATGTCTAGATCCAATAATGTTACAAGATATATCATGAGGATCACACATGTACGTGATCATCTTGCATCCATAGGGGAGAAAATGGAGTATGTATGAGCTCATGACTGTGGCACTGAATGGTCTTCCCAAGTCATGGGAACCATTTGTCAAAGGATTTTGATCTCGGGAAAATATCCCATATTGACATCGACTTTGGGATGATTTCATCCAAGAAGAGACTCTAGAGGAGTCGAAGAGTAGCAAGTAGGGAGGTAGTGAAGAGAACTTGTCTCTTCTCGGTAAGACAAGCAAGGGAAAAGGAAAGGGTTCTAGAAAGAAGGGTAATAGTGATGGAGAATCATCACATCTAGGGAAGAAGAAGGACTTGAGTAAAATCAAGTGTTTCTTATTTCATAAGAATGGACATTATGTATCTCAGTGTCTGGAGAAGAAGAAGAAGAACAAGGGTAATGGAAAGAGGTAGGTAGTAGCATAAACAGAGATGTAGTTTGATGAGTTTGCAACAAATTTTGAGAAGGATTACTCAATGTTTTCTTTCCTTTCTATCAACACATCAATAAGGAGTGTCTGGTTCTTGGACAGTGGTGCATCTCGTCATATGACAGAAGCACGGGAACTATTTAGTAGTCTGACAGAGAGTGACATGGATATTCATGTGCAACTTGGTGATGAAGATAGATATGCAATGAAGGGAGAGGGAATAGTTGTGTTCCATATTTATTCAGGAGGTTCATTGGATGCCCATGATGTTCTTTACGTACTAGGTTTGAAGAAGAATTTTCTTTCATTCTTAGTTATGGAGGACAAGGGTTTTATCATTACTTTTTTGAGAGGGAAGGTACTCATACATCCAGAGAAGCCCATATTGGATAGCGTAGTAATCGTTGGGGTTAGAGAAGGAACTTTATATAGGTTGTAGGGAAATCCTGATCAATCCTTGGTACACGATAGTGACAACCTATTTGAGATGTGGCACAGGAGGTTGGGACACCTGAACTACAAGGCTACACTAAAAGGTGTTGCCTATTCTGAGGGGGATTGTTACAGGTCTTCCAAAGTTCAGGATTGAGCAGCATGGAGTGTGAACATGGTGTGCACCTGGCAAGAATGCCAAGGCTATTTTTCCTAGTAGTGAGAGTAGGTCCAAGAGGATCTTGTATCTTATTCACTGAGATGTGAGTGGGTTGATGTCAGTAGCATCATTATAGGGATCATCATACTATGTGACGTTTTTTGATGATTTCTCCAGGAAACCCTGGATCTTATTTATGAAGGCTAAGGATGAGGTCTTCAGCCGGTTTAGAGAGTTCATGGTGTTAACTCCCAAAATAGCACCATTATTTTGCTAACTTGTCACAAAGGTTTGATTAGAGTTTTTGAATTGCGAATGGAAAAATGACACTTAAACTTGCAGGCAATTTTTCGATCCCTTCCTGAGCTCCAATTTAATATCTGACGACACCATTGGAAAGCTGAGATTTTGTAGATGTCGATCGACTATTTACATGTGAAAAATGGAATTTTTATGACCGAGAAATTCAATTTTGAAAATCTGTCCGCTTTCAACAGCACAGAAGGCAGAAATTTTTGACTCGTTTGCTGTGGAAAGCGGCGCTTTCAACAGCACAGAAGGCATAATTTTTGACCCGTTTGCTGTGGAAAGCCTGTAACGGCCAGAATGTCACGATTTTCGCCCAGATTTGAAATTTTTGAATTAAAAGCAGATGAAAACGTTGGGATTAGACAGGTGGTAGATTATTCCATCAAATCTAAAGGCTATTTTGAGAAAGACAAGTCAAAAGAGGAGTCTTTGGTCAAGTTTGGTCATTTTTGAAGGCAGAATTTTAGGGAAGAATAGACAACTCATCAAATTGGAATTTGTGGAGGAGCCTTGGAAGGCTAGTCATCACTTCACCAAACTGTTAGAACAGATGTTGGACCAGCACATGAAGATCACCCTCATTTTGAGGACTCATCTTTACATTTGTCTAAATTAGTTTTCTTTACTATTTTTAGTATAACCAGATCCATGATTTGAGGATCTGAAGACTGTTTGTAAAGGCTATAAAGCCTAAGAACTCAGACATAGAGAAGGTTCGATTCTGGACAGAGATATACTTCTTGTGCTCAGACTTGTTATGCTAATATAGATCACAATTTTCTTTTAGTTTTGATTGTCAGTTTTCCATTTCCCTTCTGCACTGTTATCTGTGTTGTCATGCTTTTAATGGTTGTTATCCCATTATCTAGCACATAACCTGGTGACAAGTTTATTGATTGTCTCTTAGACCCTGTTATGCATTGGTTTAGTTACAATTTGTTCTCCATCCACCTTTAAGCTACTTGCTGATTAATCAACCCTTAAAAGCACTGTCTATTTGTTTATCATATCCATGTTTGAATGCTATGAAATGTATTGAGTTGTCCCATTGACCCATATTCATAAAACACAAAAACATTTTTACTTGAAGTTACCAAGCACCTCTGGTCTGCAACCACAGAGGGTTTCTTGGAGTGATAACACATGGCTCAATGAGAGAACCAGAAAGGTAAGAATATCAAGGTATTGAGGTCAAATAATGGGAGAGAGTACACCTCCAATGACTTCAAGGATTTATGCAAGGAGGCAGGGATCAAGAGGGATATGATAGTCTCATACAACCATCATTAAAATGGGGTTGTAAAGATAAATAATTAGTCCATCATCGATTATTCCAGGGCTATGATACAGGACCAAGAGTTTCCTATGTTTCTATGCACAGAGACATGTAACACAATAGTGTATGTGTAGAACATAATTCCTCATAGGATATTGGGGTACAAGACTCTAGACGAGGAATTCTTAGGGGTGAAGCCAGAGATAGGACATTTGAGGATCTTTGGTTCTCCAATTTACTTGCATGTGCATGTGGATAAGAGGGTGAATTTGGGCTTCAATACTGAAGGGTATATTTTTTGGATACAGCGAGACCTCAAAGTCTTACAGGATCTTCATTCCAGCACAACAAAAGATATTTGTGAGTATATATGTCAAGTTTGAGGAGAACTTGGCATCTAGGAGTACTCAAGAGTCATCAAAAGTGATAGAGGAAAAGGAGCAGTAAGCTCTGAAGGATGAGAAACAATTGGTAGTTCAGACATCAGGTGGAGAGGAGGAGTTAACCCCTTCATGTCCTATCAGGAGACCCAGATGGATATTACATACATTGAAGGATATTGGTGAGGATCCTAGGAGTGCGGTTAGAGAGCGTAGGCCTCCAAAGAAGTTTTTGAACTATATGGTACTTATAATTAGAATTATTGATGTTGGGCCTTCCATGTTTAAGGAAGCAGTAGATCAACACGTATGGCAAGATTTCATGGTAAAGGAGTGCACCTCTATTATGAGGAATGTTGTTTAAGACATAATGCTGAGACCGAAGAGGAAGTCAATTGTGATTTCTAGGTGGCTTTACAAGATCAAGCATGTTACATATGGTATCATAGAGAAGTTCAAGGATATTATTCTGGTGAGAGGGTTCTCCCAGAAAGAGGGAGTGGACTACGAGGAGACATTTTCTCCAGTATCCATCTATGATTCTATTCGAGTTGTTATTTATATTTCTTAAATTATGAGTTGGAGGATACGTCGGATGGATGTGAAAACATCATTCCTCAATGGGATCATTGAGGAGAAAGTATACATAGAGAAACCTGAGGGATTTGAGGTACACGGGAGGGATTCTCATGTGTGTAGGTTTAATAAATCCTTGTATGAACTCAAACAAGCACCTAGGGTGTGGTATTCTAGGATTGATGGATACTTGCAGAGTATGGGCTTTACCAAGAGTGAGGTGGATCCTAACTTATACTTCATACTTGTTGGAGAGAATCCTCTCATATTGGTTTTGTACGTTGATTATTTGTTTCTCACAGGTGCAAAGGATATTGTTGTAGGGTGCAAAGACAATTTAGCTAACAAGTTTGAGATGAAGGAGATTTTCTTGATGCATTATTTCTTGGGGTTAGAGGTTTCTCAGGTATTGAGAGAGATATTCCTTGTGTTGGTTGTGGAGCTTGATTATCTTCCTGATTTAGAGGTCTTTTACTTTCAGCCATGTTTATACCCCATGAAGTATTTACACCCCAGAAGCATGTACACTCTTCCACGCAGGGGAGTGCAGAGGGGGGGTACCCCCTCTGCGGGGTTCGGGGGGGCTATCCCCCCGGCTGGGG
>JZKD02S0976478.1:102789-114911 GCA_000966675.3 Picea glauca | reverse complement strand
AAAGGAGGTTTCCCCCTTGAAGAGGCTTATTATCTGAAATTATCTCTTTTTCAAGGCGTTGAGTACCTTTCCTGAAGTTTTTCTATGCTATATTGATGTTTGGTTCTTAACATATTCTATCATGGTGATAATGTATCTTGCCCCTATTCTTTTGGCTGGTGGGTTAATTGGTCCCACAAAGTCTATTGCCCATTTTTCAAATGCCTGTAATGTTACTTGTGGTCGTAGTGGCATCTCGTCTCTTCTATTGGGTTTGCCTACCCTTTGACAGGCATCTCATCTCTAATAGTACTCTTTTGAGTCCCTGTGAATCGTTTTCCACCATAGTCCTATGCGTAGTACCTTCTGTGCGGTAGATTTTCCGACATAATGCCCTCTTGTGATTCCCTCATGGGCTTCTGCTAAAATTCTTGGTCGTTCGTGCTCTAACACATACCTGCGCAAGATGTTATTTGCACCCATTTTGTATATATGTCCTGCAATCAGTTGATAGTAATCCGCACGGACTACCAGATTCTTCTTTTGAGAAGTGGTATATTCTTGTGGCACAGTACCTATAGTCAAGTACTGAATGATATCTGCGAAGTATTCTTCAACAATCTGTACTGAGAATAACTGTGCATCTGGAAAGTTTTCTTCTAAATTCATAGTCTCTTATCCATTTGTGACCCTGGACAGGTGGTCAGGTCCTACATTTAGTTTTCCTGGTTTAACTATTACTTCAAAATCAAATTCTTGAAATAGTAGTAACCATCGACAAATTATCCCCCCCAACATTGGCTTGTTGACTAGGTATTTCAAGGCTGAGTGATCTGTAAACATCTTAAAGTGTTTTCCCAATAGGTAATGTATGAACTTTTGTAGTGCATAAACCATGGCTAGGCCTTCTCTTTCTGTCGTGTTATAATTTTGTTCTGAGTCTGATAACATTTTGCTTGTGAACGTTATTGGGTGATCCAAGTCTCTCGCTCCTGGTTGCGCTAAGATAGCTCCAAGTTCTATCGTTGATGCATCTACATGCACATGGAATGTATTTTCCCAATTTAGAAATATTGTTGGCCCTTGACCAAGTTTTGAGGATCCTTGGTCATGTTAGACCTATTTTTTGGGACTTCGACAAGCTGTCAAAGGTGGAGTGCAAGACGAAGCAGAGATCGCAATATCTCGGCCCCTTTTTAGGGATTTTTGGGTTTTGGGCTTATGTAACGAGTATGGGGATGTCAGCCTATGGGTTTACCCATGTTTAGGCCTGATTTTGTAATGTATAAATAGATGTTAGGCGATGTAGTGAGTATGAAATGGCTAAGTTCCTTTTGGATAGATGCAAGTAATGGTTGTAATTTCTTTGTGCATGTTGTGTGAGACTTGCAAGGCTAAGTGAAAGTGACTGTAAAAGGTTGTGTAAGATTTGTGCTTAGATCTACTCGGGGAAGGAGGATCTGGTAGAGTGCGTGCAGATCTCCTATCCTATGCAGAGTAGGATTTTTTGGCTCTGTGCATGTAACTGATTGAAGAAGCTAATAATGAAGATGAAGAGTTGGTGGACGTAGCCCCAGGGTGGGGGTGAACTATTGGAAACACCTACCACACTTAGAGGGGGGGGGTGAATGAGTGTGGGGCTATTTTTCCCAAATCTTCCCTCTTGCACAAAACTTCTTAGTTAATATTCAACATTTATTCATTACCCTTTGTTGTCATTTATAACCAGTTAGATGTGAACATATATCAGCAATATATCATCAACAAGTCATCGCCACAAGGAACACAAAGAACACAAGATGTATGTACAATTTTTCTTTTTATTATGGACAACAATCTGGGGGTTTATCAGCAACAACTGAATAGAGTAAAACTCTACAAGAGCACCATCTCTATTATGCAAGACTCAACTTACATACTCAGCAGCAACTAAGATGAGGAAAGAATCCTCAATAGATATCAATCTATCAACAGGTACGTGACCTGTCAGTAGTGCAACCTGCGTGTGTATGTGTCTTGGCTCACTACATCTCATGTATGTACGCATTCAGTGTATACAACAACCTACGTATACCTTCTGAGTTGTTAGGGTTTATCCTTCAAGATAAACTCAGATCATCTGTAAACAATATATCATTCTCTTTTGTCTCTGACTGTCCAATCTTCCCACCAGCCAATCAAAACACATCCAAGCTCTCCAATATCTTGTTCATGCTCCACAACAAATCAATATGAATGCTATCTCAATCATGTATAAACAATTAGTATACCACAACAATCATGTCACCACTGAATCAAAGGAGTATTTCTCACTCCATCAACCAAACTGAACCACATCATAGAAGCCATACCAAGAATTCCCTAAGCATTCACAACACATCAAACAATAGTATCAATCAAGATAATAATGTAACCATACCAGTGACTCAATGATAGATTTGAGGCCATAGAATGCATATCTAAAACCTGCCTCATCATCTAAGAGCTTGGCACCAGCTCAAACACAATTCTTCACCATTCTATCCACTGTACGCACCTTTTCTCATACAGCCCGCGTATACCTTCAATGTATATGCACCCTATACACAGACAACCTGCATATACCTCAAAAACTAGGGTTTCTGAAGCTCCGAGAGCTTTTTCGTCAAGATCTCCAACATTGCCGAAAATTTGATGCGTCCATGAGATCCTCCTCACACTATCTTTCTCAGAATAAATCTTCAATCATGCTCAAGAGATCCATACCAAAGATTCTCTCACAAGAATCTCTCCATCAATACTCTACAAGATAATCTCACAAGAAGCTCTCCATTGATCCACCAAAAGGATGATCTACAAGAGACCATTGCTATCTTATTTATACTTTCATCCTCTAGGTTACTTAACCCATTTTTAGGTCACTTAACCCATTTCTAGGTCACTTAACCTATTTTCCTTATTTTAGGGTCAACCACTTTCCATAAATAGAAAGTTCTCCAATACTTTATCATTTAAATAATCTTTCTTGATTTTGTCACTTTTATTTATTATTTAAATAATCCATCTTGACTTTGTCACTTTACTTTATCATTTAAATAATTATTTCTTCTTTTAGGTCACTTTGACTTCTTTGACCATTTGGGGCTTCAAGCCAACACATGGAGGTCCTTCAACTTTGTAGGACCATAACTCTCAAACCGTGAGGAGCTATGTGGCATTCCACATACCACCAGAAATGGCATGACAAGCACTATCCATCTAGGATATTTTCACCAACAAATTCATTAATCTTCATCTCATTATTCCACATACAAGCATGGGTCCTCCCAACCACAACTCAACCACAAAGCATCTTCCTGTGAGGGATTTCACCATAAGGGGACCACTTTGGAGTTCATCCCTTTGTGCACTTTATCAATCATGATAAGACTATAATGATTCATCTATGCATCAATCCACCACTACATCATATACATCTGTTGAAAAGTCAACAAGAAACATGTGTCTAATTTACTTTTCCCTTAATTAAATTAGACAATAAATATTAATCTATTATTTCATTCATAAATGAGTGAGTTGGATTTGTAACAGAATTATAAGTGTATTTAAGTGAGTTAAGATCAATTGTACTAGTTGTAACTAAACATGCACTAGTGAGAGTTCTGTTAATCAGTGAACTCACATGCAACTGAAGATTCACCACGGTTAACTACATGCATCTCAAATCCAGTGGAGACTCAGTTGAGATAACAGGTGAAAGGGACAGTTTGGCTATCGGTTGTGATTTGATCACACATGCAATGAATATGCTTATGAGCATGTGCAAACTAGTGAATAATTCATTGTGAGAATTCGAATTGTAGAGATTGTGCAGAGGAGGCAGGCTGTCTGGACACAGGAATTGGCACATGTATTTGTTGATTTATGTATGACAGTGTGAAACGATTGTATTGTACTGAGAGCTCTTGGATTAGAGTTTTGTATGAGATTGTTTCATGATTCATGATATACATAATATATGATAGTGGGGTTTTTAGCTTTACGCTTTCCCGGTAAAACTTCTGTGTTATGTGTTCTTGATATTTCACTTTGTGCTTGTGGTTGTGATCGTGGTTTAATTTTCCGCAAGAATAATAGTAGAAGCAATTCTGTATTTAACAGTGGCGTAATTGTTAGATCAAGAGAATCGCAGGAAATACTTAATTTGTATTGAAATTTCTACATGGTATCAGAGCCATAGAGGCCACGGGGTCACGGAAGTGAGGTGTGAACATTATTTCATTCTCGCAAGTCCCATCTCTAGTAGGGTATGAACCCTAGTACTAAAAACTACCATCATTTTCAGTAACAGTAATTCTCGCACCCTAGACAAAGGCAGGCTGCAAACTTCATTGGCATTCTCGCAAGTTATAGTGAAGTAGGGTGTGAACTTCCCTCACCCTACAGTGAAGTAGGGTGTGAACTTCATTGGCATTCTCGTAGGCTACAGTGAAACAGGGTGAGAACTTCCCAGGCAAGTTCGCAGGCCACACACAGGTAGGGTGCAAACTTCCCTCAGGCTACTCTTAGGTGGGGTGTGAACCTCCCAAGGAAGAGGGATTGCAGCAGTTGAGTTTTGGTGGTTGGATAACATTCGAATTTGCAAGATTTTCTTGGTGCGACACTTGATTCAAGATCGAAAATGTCTTTCAATGGCTTGAGGTTGGAGTATTCACTTGAGGGCAGCTCGAACTAAATTGCTTGGAAGGACAGGATGGAAGTAGTACTCGAAGACAATGGCTTGAAGGGTTACATTGACAACGATGTTCCTAAGACGGATGTGACAGACACTGCAAATCTTGATGCATGGCAAAAGAAAGTGGTGAAGGTGAGGAGGATTCTATTGGAGGGAGTACGAGACCACATTGTCTCAAGTCTCCATGGGAAAACCACACCATATGCAATGTGGAAGGTTTTGACAGATCTGTTCCAAAACAGTAGCGACCATAGGAAATTGGTGCTCAAAGATAAACTCAGGAAGATCAAGATGGAGAAAGGCGACACCATTTCAAAATATCTCACAAAGTTTTTCCAATGTTGGGATGAGCTTGGAAGTGTGGGAATAACAGTCATTGTTGACGATTTGGTGAGCTTGGCACTCCTAAGACTTCCTAAGAGTTGGCACAGTTATCAAGACTCTATCAATGGAAGGGAAAAATTGTTGGATTGGGAATGACTATGGTCGGATCTAGTGCAAGAGGAGTTCAGGCAGAACACCAGAGATGGATCTTCATCAAAGCACAATGATGAAGAGGATTGTGCTTTGACTGCCAAGGAAAGGAAAGGAAAAGGGAAGAAATTCCATCCAAAATCTGAGTCTAAAGTCAAGAAGCTGGATTTGTCCAAAGTGAAGTGTTTTCACTGTCACGAACATGGGCATCTCACTACTAACTGTCCACAGAAGAGGAAGAACAAGACGGTTGTTGGATCTACAACTGGTGAGGCTCTTGTGTCACAATTTGAGCTTGACTTCACTTTGATCACATGCATGGCTTCAAGTGCATCGGGATTGATGTAGTATTTGGATAGTGGTGCTTCCTTCCACATGACGGGAGATAAAGAGTCTTTCATTGACTTGGAGGAGAAAGATCTCAGAATGCATATAGAGATGGGCGATGATGGACAATACAGTGAAACTAGTATTGGTACCATTACCTTTCAGAGGGAGTTAGGTAAACCATTTCAATTGAAAAATGTTATGCATGTTCCAGGTCTGAAGAAAAACCTCGTCTCAGTCACAATGTTGGAGGACATAGGCTATGATGTTGTTTTTAGCAGTGGTAAATCCTACCCGTGACATAAAGCAATGGGTCAAGTCAAGAAGATAGGGATTCGAGTTAAGAATCTCTACATGCTAGAGGTAGATGGCTGTAGTGCCATGATAGGCAAGGCAGAAATAGTGGTGAGCCAGGATGAGGGCGAATTATGGCACAGGAGATTGGGCCATCTTCATCATGGAGCCTTGAAGATCATGCAACAAATATCTCCTGGACTTCCAAGGGGAACACTTGCTTAGTTAGATCAGTGCTAGGGGTGCACCCTGGGGAAGTATGTAAAGTCCACCTTTCATGAAAAGGAGAACCGTGCTTCAGTGAACCTGGAGAGAATTCACATGGATGTGTGTGGACCATTCTCGGTTGCTTCAACAACAAAACACAGGTATTATGTTATTTTTTTTGATGACTTTTCTCGTAAATGTTGGATATTCTTCATGCAGAAGAAGGATCAAACATTCTCAAAGTTCTTTGAGTTTAAAGCATTGGTGGAGAAAGAGTTAGGGAAGAAAGTGAAGGCTCTAAGGAGCGATAATGGTGGAGAATACATCTCTAATGAATTCAAAGACTTCTGCAGCGGAGAAGGAATTCAAAGAGAACTCATAGCGCCTCATAACCCACAACAAAATGGGGTCGTGGAGAGAAAGAACAGAACGATCGTGGGTGTAGCACGAGTGATGTTGCATGATCAGGGCCCACCAATGCATTTGTGGGTAGAAGCATGCAATACTGTGGTTTATGTGCAGAACAATTGTCCTCATAGAGTACTTGGCATGAGCACACCTGAAGAAGCTTTTACTGGTAATAAACCTAATGTTTCTCATTTTAAAATTTTTGGCTCATCTGTTTATGTGCATGTGACCAAGGATGCCAAGAAGAAGCTGGAACCAACTGCTAAAGTTGGGATATTTGTGGGGTACACAAAAACACCCCATAATTATCATGTATATTTTCCGAACAGTAAGATGACTGTTATGCGATGGGATATAAAATTCGATGAGGGGAAAGCCATGCAATTGTTGCTTGAGAGGGAGCTATACTTGCATGCAGAAGAGGAACTGTTGGTTCCCAAGGATGATTCTCAAGATGTGGATCAGCCACATGAGGAGGTTCATGGAGTGGAGGAAACCACTCAAGCAGAGCCATCCATCAGAAATGGAAAAAATCTCACCACAGAAGTTGATAGATTGAGACTAGATGCTGCACAGAATGTAGGATCCCCTACTTCACAGCGCAGACAGAGACAGTCTCCTGATCGATTTGCTGGATACATGGCTCTCATGAGCAAATGTATTGTGATTGAACCATCTTCCTTGCAGGAAGCAGTGCAGGACCCCAATTGGGTCAAAAACAGTGCATGGGAAATTTTCCCAAGACCGATTGATAAATCAGTGGTAGGTTCAAGATGGATCTACAAGGTAAAGCAAGTTGTTGATGGGAGTGTGGAGAAATACAAGGCCAGGTTTGTGGCCCAGGGATTCTCACAGATTGAAGGGATAGATTATGATGAGACCTTTGCACCTGTCATAAGGCACTCTTCCATAAGATCCATACTTGCACTCTCAGTGCAGATGGATTGGTGCATTCATCAGATGGATGTAAAAATTGTGTTCCTCAATGGGATCATTGAGGAAGAAGTGTACATTGAATAGCCAGAAGGTTTTGAGACCTTTGACAGAGAGTCGCATGTGTGCAAACTCAAGAGAGCACTGTATGGGCTAAAGCAAGCACCCCGTGCTTGGTACACTCAAATAGACAGTTATTTCACCGGATTGGGCTTCACCAAAAGTGAAGTGAATGTAGACCTATACCAAATTGTGGTGGAGGGTAAACTTTTAATCATTGTTCTTTATGTTGATGATTTAATATTGACTAGTGATGAGCAGTTGATACACTCATGCAAGGAGGACCTTGCAAAGGAGTTTGAGATGAAGGATTTAGGCCTTCTTCATTATTTCCTTGGATTGGAAATATGGTAGCAAGATGGTGAACTTTTTGTGTTTCGAGGAAAGTATGCAAGAGAGAT
Organism: Picea glauca; assembly: GCA_000966675.3. Taxonomy (NCBI): domain Eukaryota; kingdom Viridiplantae; phylum Streptophyta; class Pinopsida; order Pinales; family Pinaceae; genus Picea; species Picea glauca. The sequence goes on along the minus strand of JZKD02S0976478.1, from coordinate 107,114 downwards.
ACTGGGTAAGTTTCACAGGGAGGGCTGCAAACCCATGGATACTCCTCTTCCAGGAAAATGGAGGAAAGAGGATGCTACTTCTGGAGAAGTAGTGGATGCTATTGTCTATCAACAGTTAGTGGGTTTGCTAATGAATTTAGTGAACACAAGACCAGACATTTGCTATGTGGTTAACCAGCTAAGTCAAGCAATGGTTAAGCCTACCAAACTCTTTTGGAAGGCAGGTAAGAATGTCCTGAGATATCTGAAGGGCACATCTGAGTATGGATTATGGTATAGACAGACGGATAAGGTGAAGTTGCATGGCTTCATGGATTCAGATTGGGAAGGCAACCCAACAGACAAAAAGAGCACATCAGGTGGGATCTTTAGTATCAGATCTACAGTGGTTTCTTGGTACAGCAGGAAACAAAGATCTGTGGCACTTAGTTAAGCGGAATACATGGCAGCGAGTCAAGTTGCATGTGAGGCTATCTGGATGAGGAAGATCTTGGTTGGTTTGTTTGGTTCTCATTTAGATCTGACAGTGATTTATTGTGATAATCAGAGTTGCATTAAACTCTCGATTAATCATGTGTTTCATGACAAATCTAAGCATATAGATATCTGGTATCATCATCTCAGAGATTGTGTGCAGCGGAAGATCATGTTGCTTCAATACATTCCTATGGAAGATCAAGATGCCGACATTCTAACGAAGGTTCTCACCAGGAGCAAATTCGAATATCATAGAGACAGGATTGGGGTGAAGGATAATCCCTTTCTTGTTGAGAGGGAGTGTTGAAAAGTCAACAAGAAACATGTGTCTAATTTACTTTTCCCTTAATTAAATTAGACAATAAATATTAATCTATTATTTCATTCATAACTGAGTGAGTTGGATTTGTAACAGAATTATAAGTGTAGTTATGTGAGTTAAGATCAGTTGTAACTAAACATGCACTAGTGAGAGTTCAGTTAATCAGTGAACTCACATGCAACTGAAGATTCACCACGGTTAACTACATGCATGTCAAATCCAGTGGAGACTCGGTTGAGATAACAGGTGAAAGGGACAGTTTGGCTATCAGTTGTGATTTGATCACATATGCAATGAATATACTTATGAGCATGTGCAAACTAGTGAATAATTCATAGTGATAATTCAAATTGCAGAGATTGTGCAGAGGAGGCAGGTTGTATGGACATAGGAATTGGCACATGTATTTGTTGATTTGTGTATGACAGTGTGAAATGATTGTATTGTATTGAGAGCTCTTGGATTAGAGTTTTGTGTGAGATTGTTTCATGATTCTTGATATACATAATATATGATAGTTGGGTTTTTAGCTTTACGCTTTCCCGGTAAAACTTTTGTGTTATGTGTTCTTGATATTTCACTTTGTGCTTGTGGTTGTGATCATGGTTTAATTTTCTGCAAGAATAATAGTAGAAGCGATTATGTATTTAACAGTGGCTTAATTGTTAGATCAGGAGAATCGCAGGAAATACTTAATTTGTATTGAAATTTCTACAACATCAACTATGCATCATGTATCAATGACAACTCATTGATCCATCTTCATCATATCAATGACAACTCATTGACCCATATTCATCGATTGGTTTCAACTTGACATCTATCATTCTCATCAAGGACAATACATATGCTTTACATCAATCATCAATCAATCACTTACATCAATCAATCAAACCATTGGCATCAATGACAACATGATCCAACAATCTCCCCCTTTGGCATTGATGGTAATACCAACATTGATGTCAACAACAATTACCAATTATTTATGTAAATATGTAGACAAGACATGCCCTACATCAATAGTTATCAATCATATCAATATGATTATCTCTCCCTATTAGTAAACATCAATCATATCAGCAATAGTCAATGTCACTATCTCTCCCAATCAATAATCACATCAATGTGACTATCTCTCCCCCTTTGACATCAATGGAAAAGGGGCATTCTCCTCTTGGCGTTGCTCCCCCTGTCTTGTTGTTGCTAAATAATCTCTCCCCTTTTAAACAAGGGATATCACTATGATGTAATGTTGAAGATACATTGAATATACTCCCTTTGTGACCATCGCTCCTCCTGGAATTATGCCTATGTGCTCTTTCTTCAAATATAGGGCTCTTTTCTAGCTATGCATCTGATAAATATCTCCTCCTATAATCATGGGAATAAGAATGAATCCCCCTATGGGTATGCCTCCCCCTATCTTCTCTGCAAGATCAACAATATGCTACCATATAATGATCCTTGGACTTGTTCATGCATCAAACTCATGCCATACCAACCATCATGAAACAAAAGAGAATCATGAGTAAAATATCAACATGCCAACATGTTCATCTATCAATGTGTCAACCATGTGCATCCACCAATATGCAAACCATGTGTCATATCACTCATGATATGTCTCCATCATGAACCAAGTACCATAACCATGTATCAAACAAATACCAATTTTTTGTGCTAATCAAGTAATACCAACAGCATAGTATCATCAAGCATGTGCCATATATGAGTGTACCAAAACATGTACACCACCATTCACCAATACCAAAAAATGATGAATCCTATACATGTATGCCAAATCCTCCATAAAACATGTGCCAATCATCCTGCTAGTAGGTACTTCTACCAATGTACTAGAAGTGTACCAATCATGCATCAACTATCAATGATGTACAACATGGTCATCTCATCAACTCACCAACTACATGTCTCAATATGTATTCCATCCATATGCCAAATGTATACACCATGATATCCAACATATGCTTCTAATAATACATCATAAGATATATCAATGAAACTTCAAAAAGTACCATCCATGTACCCCAACATTTTATTTTATATAATCCAATAGATGAGCATTTGATCAGCATCAATCCATACTCATGGGTTAGTGCCATGTACCCAAGATATATTTTACATCGTCACCTTACATGATCTAACATAGAACCATGAAAACTTGCAACAAACAGTGTCAGAACCTGCAATAAACAATGTCAGACCCTACAACATAGAGTTATACCATCACATCAAGCTGCAATCCATGTGCATTGCCTTTTTCCCAAGTCTTTTTCACATATACGTGGCCTGTTGCACATACATCTCGTGTATGTACGTGACCTATACAAGGTCAGCCTACATATGTACGTGACTAATACCATTGTCACCTGTGTATACCTCAGTAGATGACTTACTTGAGCTTCCCTTCAGTCTTTCATTCTATTTTGGCTGCTCTGTCTTCTTCACCCACTTTTGTAGGTGTCCCTGCTGCTCAGAACTTGAGCTCTGAGCATCCATATTTTCAAAGATGTCTCCCTTTCTTACCTCATTCCTTCTTCTAGCCATGCTATGTGAATTCCTCATCATGGACTTTCTTCTTGTGTTCCATCACTCCTGGGATTTGTGGCCAAATCCACTACAGTTGTAGCATCTCATGGTGTTACAGTGAACAACAATATGTCCTACTTGATCACATCTCCAACACCTCATACAAAATATTCCATTATATCTCCTTTCATAAGATCTACATTCAAAATCTTTGTGACCATATCCATTGCATGAATAGCAATTCCCATGAAAAATACTTTCATACCTTTGCTTTGGTGTCCCAAAAGTATCTTCTTGATGTCTTGCTTGCTTTGTTCTTTTGATATTTTCTTTGCCTTGTGTAGATGGTTGTTTTGCAACATTGTCTTCCTTCTTTGATGGACTTACCTCATGATTCTTTGAGGTGCTTGCTTCAACATTTGTATCTTCTCCTTTGTATCCAAGACCTGATTTATCACATGGTGATCTTTGACTTTCCAATATCTCATCCAAGATTCTTGAGCTATTCAAGAATTTGTTTGAATTCTCTACCTTCTTTCTAAGGTCAACAATTTTGGCTTCTAACTTACAACATGACTCTTCTTTTTCATTAATTTGATTCTTCAAAAGTTCTTCTACCCTTTTGGCTTCTTCAATTTGGATCTTGAGATGGACAATAGTTTCAAAACTTTTGTTAATCTCATCCTCTACTGTCATATCTTATTTTTCATTCTTTATTCTTGGGATCTCTTCTTTCTTTTCTTCTAATTTAGTCTTAGAACTCTCTTCTTGTTCTTTGAGCATTCCCTTTAACTTCAAGATGTACCTTTGACTCCTCCTAAGAAACTTCTTAGTGTTATCTGAAAGATAGTTATAGTCTGTATAAAAATGATCACTTCTATATCTATATAAACCCTCTTCAATTTCCTTTTGAAGTTCTAATATATTTTCTTCTATTCTTTCCATGGGATAACTATCATCAAACTTTACACAA
>JZKD02S0976478.1:82830-102154 GCA_000966675.3 Picea glauca | reverse complement strand
TTCCTCATCAAGGATTGGAACTTCATCATCCATTTGTGTGTCTATGGATCTCCTTCAAGTCTTGTTAAGTCTTGTAGTGAAGGCCCGCTCTGATACCAATTGTTGGACACACCTACCACACTTAAAGGGGGGGTGAATGAGTGTGGGGCTATTTTTTCCAAATCTTCCCTCTTGCACAAAACTTCTTAGTTAACATTCAACATTTATTCATTAACCTTTTTTGTCATTTATAACCAGTTAGATGTGAACATATATAAGAAACATATATCAAAAATATATCATCAACAAGTCATCACCACAAGGAACACAAAGAACACAAGATGTATGTACAATTTTTCTTTTTATTATGGACAACAATCCGGGGGTTTATCAGAAACAACTGAATAGAGTACAAATCTACAAGAGAACTAGTTCTATTATGCAAGACTCAGCTTACATACTCAGCACCAACTGAGATGAGGCAACAATCCTCAACAGATATCAATCTGTCAACAGGTACACAACCTATCAGTAGTGTAGCCTGCGTGTGTATGCACCCTGGCTCACTACAGCTCGCGTATGTACAGGTCCAGTGTATACAACAACCTGTGTATACCTTCTGATATGTTAGAGTTTATCCTTCAAGATCAACTCAGATCATCTACAAACAATATATCATTCTCTTATGTCTCTAACTATCCAATCTACCCACTAGCCAGTCACAACACATCCAATCTCTCCAATAGCTTGTTCATGCTCCACAACAAATCAATATGAATGTTATCTCAATCATGTATAAACAACTAGTATACCAGAGAAATCATGTCACCACTTAATCAAAAGAGTATTTCTCACTCCATCGACCAAATAAACCAAAATGAACCACAACATAGAAGCCATACCAATAATTCCTTAAGCATTCACAACACATCAAACAATAGTATCCATCAAGATAATAATGTAACCATACCAGTGTCTAAGTGATAGATCTGAGGCCATAGAATGCAGATATGGAACCCGCCTCATCATCCAAGAGCTTGGCACCAGCTCAAACACAAGTCTTCACCATTATATCCACTGTATGCACCATGTCCTCATACAGCCCGCATATACCTTCAATATATACGCACCCTATACAAAGACATCCCGCGTATACCTCAGAAACTAGGGTTTCTAAAGCTCCGAGAGTTTTGTCATCAATATCTCTGACATTTTTGAAACTTTGATGCATCCATGAGATCCTCCTCACACTCTCTTTCTCGGAATAGATCTTCAATCATGCTCAAGAGATCCATACCAAAGATGATCTCACAAGAATCTCTCCATCAATACTCCACAAGATAATCTCACAAGAATATCTCCATTGATCCACCAAAAGGATGATCTACAAGAGACAATAGCTACCTTATCTATACTTTCATCCTCTAGGTCACTTAACCCATTTTTAGTTCACTTAACCTGTTTTTAGTTCACTTAACCCATTTCTAGGTCACTTAACCTATTTTCCTTCTTTTAGGGTTAACCACTTTCCATAAATAGAAAGTTCTCCAATAATTTATCATTGAAATAATCTTTATTGATTTTTTCACTTTTATTTATTATTTAAATAATCCATCTTGACTTTGCCACTTTACTTTATCATTTAAATAATGATTTCTTCTTTTAGGGCACTTTGAATTCTTTGACCATTTGGGGCTTCAAGCCAACACATGGGGGTCCTTCAACTTCATAGGGTCATAACTCTCAAACCGTGAGGAGTTATGCGACATTCCACATACCACCAGAAATGGCATGATAAGCACTATCCATCTAGGATAGTTTCACCAACAATTTCCTTGATCTTCATCTCATTGTTCTACATACAAGCATGGGTCCTCCCAACCACAAAGCGTCTTCCCATGAGGGCTTTCACCATAAGGGGACCACTTTGGAGTTCATCCATTTGTGCACTTTATCAATCATGATAAGACTATAATGATTCATCTATGCATCAATCCACCATTGCATCATATACATCAACTATGCATCATGTATCAATGACAACTCATTGATCCATCTTCATCATATCAATGACAAATCATTGATCCATCTTCATCGATTGGTTTCCACTTGACATCTATCATTCTCATCAAGGAAAATAAATGTACATTACATAAATCATCAATCAATCACTTGACATCAATCAATAAAACCATTGGCATCAATGACAACATGATCCAACAATCTCCCCCTTTGGCATTGATGGCAATACCAACATTGATGTCAACAACAATTACCAATTATTGATGTAAATATGTAGACAAGGAATTTTCTACATCAATAGTTATCATTCATATCAATATGATTATCTCTCCCTATTAGTAAACATCAATCATATCAGCAATAGTCAATGTCACTATCTCTCCCAATCAATAATCACATCAATGTGACTATCTCTCCCCATTACTAAACATCAATCATAACAACAATAGTCAATTTCACTATCTCTCCCAATCAATAATCACATCAATGTAGCTGATTGAAGAAGCTAATAAAGAAGACGAAGAGTTGGTGGGCGTAGCCCCAAGGTGGGGGTGAACCACATATATCTTGTGTTGTGAATGCTTTGTGATTTACGGTTGCTCTCTTGTTTATCTACTTGAATGCTTAGTGCGTTGTTAGATGATAGATGAATTTGATATGGTAGATTAGTGTTGAATACTGAGAGTGAATGTTGGATATGACCTGTATGAATGAGCTTAGTGCTTGAATCTACTTGATCTGATCTGTTTTGTCATGCTAATTGTTGATAGATGTTAGATCTAGTTGAATACTGTGATGCTCTGTAATTAGGGTTTTATCTGCAAAGTAGTTATTGGTTAAACATTGATGAACTATATTGCTAAGTGATTTGTTAAGGTCTTACAATTATATATCTGTGTCCCAGCTATGGTTGTAGACACTGGAGTCTGGCAACCACCCTTGCCTCTACCTCAGGTGAGACTTCATCTTCTTCGCAAGTGTTGCCGAAAGGGCCGGTAGTTAGAGTTTTGTTGGTCATGCATTGTCGTAGTGTTGAACCATGGGTCTACCCCTGTGCCAACATATGGTTCCGTTGTCAGGACAGAAACTGTGATTGTTGGGAGATGAGGAAAAAGAAGCTTTTTGCGAAGATAGAGACTGAAACTGTGATTGTTGGGAACTGAGGAAAAAGAAGCTCTGTGTGAAGATCTAATCTGAAACTGTGAAAGCTCCATGCATATATCTGTTTCCCTAGTACACATCATTCTACTTAATCTGTGAAGCTCTGTGCTAAGAAAAGAAGTCTGATCTGAAGAGAAGAGGTAAGATCTGAAAGTTGTGTGCTCTGTTAAAAGGTAAAAGTGTGAATTTTTTATTAAAGAGGTAAGATCTGAAAGTTTGTGCTCTTATAAAGGTAAAAATAGTGAAAATTTGTAGATCTATAAGCTCTGTTCTTTGTTAAAGGTAAGATAAGTGGAAATTTTTGTTTCAGAAGTATGGATCTAGGTATGTTTGATAAAAAAATTCCTAGCCTGAAAAATAGGGCACAACTAGATGAAAGAAGGTTTGATCTGAGTAGATTAGATAGAAGTAATGAAAGATCTATTATTCCTATGCATAGAAAGAATGTTTGGACTAACAAATGGATGCAGGACCCTAGAAAGAATTTTTTGCAGGTTAACTACTATGATCCTAGTGCACAGTATAGGAAAGGTTGGGGATCATTTAAGAGAAAGAGAAGCTTAACCCTTTGTTACAATTGCAGAAGACCGGGACATCTTGCTAAGGAATGCCCTGATAGAAGATCTAGTTGTCTTTGTTGTAAAGTTATGGATCACGAAGTTTTAGATTGCCCTAGAATGATTGATAAGATTGAAAGAATGAATATGAGACAAGAAAACCTTGAGAAAGGTCAAGAAACTGAGACCATGGTAGAACCTCGACAGAAATCAGATACTGTACTATTACAGAGGAAAGAAACCCTGAATGACCACAGAGATACTAATTTATTAGAGATCTTAAAAGAGAAAGAGAAAAGAGAAGTAAGAATGGGAAACTTCGACATTGACTGTATTCTGGATGAGGAAACACAGGTGAATATAATGACAAAAGGAACTTGGGAAATCTTAGGAAAACCTGCTATGATTCCTTCATTGGGAGGAATAGGATTATTTAGAGGAAAGTTGATAACCCTATGTGGAAGACTTACCAAGATATCTATGAGTACTCGTGGAGCTTTGACAAAGGAAGATTTTGAGGTTGTTAAATTTATTGAGAACAGTGCCCCATTTTATATGTTACTATGAAAACCTTGGATTGAAAGGAATCAAGCCAGAGGAAAATAAGAAGAAGCCTTAGAGCATAAGAAGCAAGAATTGAAAGATTTAATGACTAGGAGGATCACACAGTTACTTGAAGAATAGAAGAATAGATCAAAGCTATTTGGAACCAGAAACTTGGATGTCGAAGTTGAAAGGACACACGGGAACTTGAGACACCTATCTGAGTAGAAGACTGAAGCACCTACCCCAGATAAAGAAGAAGTATTACCCGTGCATCCTAGAAAATAATCTCAACAATGCAAATTTACTATGCCAAAAGAAGACAAGAATCATAATGGAAAGAGGAATAATGAGACAAAGTTCACTAGAAAGAAGGCTAGAAAGCTAAGTAGGAAGAAAGAAAAGATAAAAAAATTCTAGAAGGTTCCAGAGGGAACTTCGTAGAAGGAAAATTTGTAAAACAAGAACTTCATTGGGATATCAGAACAACGTCACATGTCACTTCACCATGGTGAAGAAATATGGTCGTTGGAGACAGTATAACCATTAGACAGATGCCACAAATGGTTAGAATGACATTTATGGTCAGAAAGCTTGCCACTAGACCACTAGGACCACTCTGTAATGAGCATAATGTAATTAATGAAGGTCTCTTGTTCGTTGGAAAGATCTGTTAAGTTGTTGCCTACTTATTTCATCGACTATTGCAATGACAACACTTTTTCGAATTGTTTCAGAGAGAACTCATTGCTACCGCGCTGTGATTAGTAAGATCGACACTAGTTCTATTGTTTTACGCATTCATCCATCCGATCTAAGCGTGTATGTTGGACGAGATCAACGCCGGGAGAAAATTGTCGAAGAAGTTCTCATCGATTTCATGGCCGAGAAAGTAATGTCTGCAAGTATTCAAACATCCTTGACGAGAGGAGTGCAAGCCTCTCTGTCGTCCGCTCGCAGATCTAGACCATCCCGAGTCGTCACAGAAAAGAGAACCAAGCACAGAGATGATCTAGCAAATGTGAAGTTGATCCTGACCATACTACCTGACTACATCCTACCTCTGGCCAGTACGGTGAGTCATGATAGTGTGTCTAGAGATTTCGAGTACACCATGGTTACTACATACCATCCGAAGGGGATATGCGCAATTTGAGCACAGCAAGACAAGATCGCAACGTTGAATTTCAATGACTTCAACCTAGGAGATCGAAACAACCATAGTATTCTCACCCTGTATAAATACTTAACCAAGATGAAGGGGAAGAACTCGAAAATAATACCCCAGTCATGTACAATTAACCTCATGGAATCCACCCTGTTGAATGTAATGAAAATCCCACACTTTGGAAGGCACCAGGAAGTTAACACATGTGTCAAGCTCCTACTTTCATGTTACCATGGCGGCTACTTATGGCTAGACCATCGTATCAAAGTCAATCCGATGTTAATCCATAGTATCACTAGATTGAGTATGAAAGGACCCAACCCGTGGGAATTCTATCCAAGAAAAGCCACAGATCGCTCCCTAGCACAGAAGATCAAGGATACCTAGGACGATGTTAAGAAGGGGACGCAAGGCTACAAGGTAGCTTCCATCCATAATGGCGCAGTATACCTAGCATGCCAGTTAATTGTAGGAACTATAGTAAGGAAGAACAGACCAACGCCACGTCACAGGGTTTTTCATTGACCTCACGGGGAGATGTGTAGAAGGCCTACAGATGAACTGGGCAAAGTACCTAGCTAATCAACTGGAATTGGAATGTCGTGAAGCAGAAGATTAGGGCTACAAGTTCCACTTTAGTTGGTTCTTGATCCTCATTGTGCTTGTTGCTTGGGAGATGTCGGAAGTTGTGACCTTCCAGGATATTGAACCGTTCGAGTCACTTGCTGCGAAGTTCACCACGCTCTGGTACTCAAGCGACATGGGAAAACAGTGGCAGTCAAATGTAGTTTTTCATACTTATTATCTCCATATGAAGAGGGCCATCGAAGTTGAACCTCACATGACGTTGAACACCCTAAAGAGGTTTCGACCCCTTATGAAGTTCCACGTAGATCGCCACTTCATCTATATTATTGTGTGAGAAGATGAGCACAAAGAGGAGCTTCAGTTGTATTACAAGCTCATGGAAGAGGACCTCTAGAAGATCACCAAGGACTGGTCAGCAGACATCCTTATCCCCGTTGACCCTGCAGAGATGTCTGACCCCAAACTTGACAGCATGGAGGCCACGCACAAAGAACATGACACACCCAGACCCAGCAGAAGAAAGAAGACTGAAGAAGTCCAAGACTTAAGCAGTGCATCAGAAAAGAATTCCTCTGTATCACTTGGTCGAGGGGGTGATGATGAAGTAGAAGAGATAAATGGAAAATAATATGAGAAGAAGAAAGATGAAGTAACACCTCCTAGAGATGAGGTTGATCCCCTAAAGAAGAGGAAGGTTTCTCCCCCGAAACCCTCTTCCCAAAAGAAATCAAGAGCCACCTTGACCAAGATGCAGACTGTGCTCACTATCGATGATTTTGACTTCATCATCACAGATGTGAACAAAGCCTTGCAGGAAATCTTGCAGAAACAAGAAGCCAAGAAGGAGGAGATGTATGATAGAATTAAGGTCAAACTTTGAGGGGTACAACAGTCCCTTCAGTCCGGTCGCGCAGTGTCCATTGCGTCCCTACCATCGGTAGAACCAAAGTTGGGAGATGAGCCAGCCCAACTCCATCGACTAGCTGATGCGATCAAAGCTCATCTTCGTCGCACACAAGAAGAAACAAAACAATCCACCTAAGCCTTGAAGCAAGTGCAAGAAGTAGTAGTAGAGCAATGTCAAGTTGTAGAGATGGAGAAGGTTTCTCTTTGGACAAATTTCGAAGAGGAGAAAGCACAGATTCAGCAAGAAAAAGAATAGTTGCTCGCAGAGCAACTCGAAGTGAAAGAAGAATTCAATAGAGCACTTCACTCTGTGATAGGCTTAGAGCCAAAGGCAAAAGACTAAGTCGTGCATCAATTAGACCAGATCATAGAAGCTATCCATCATCTACAACAAAGAATGGAAGACTTAGAGCTATGCACAGTGCCCAACACCCCGCAGGATGTGAGGGATCAAAGAGAAGCAACTGCTCGAGGCACAGTTTAGAGAATAAAGGCCCTTTCCATGGAATGCAAACAACTGAGTGATCACAGTGCCCAGATGTATGAGTGACACACTGAGAATCCATAACTGAAGACACTGGAGTCACAACTCCAAGAGGCGAAGTATCAAGTAGAAACAATACAGGCACAGTTGAAGACCCTATCAGCTATTGAAAGAATGAAGCGATCCCAAGAGTAGTGCACTTCCCAATAGCAGGTCCACACCATTCAAAGTAGAGTTATGGAAGTGACTCAGAGGCTCCAACCTATACAGGAAGAGTCTTTCCAATTGTTCACAGAGATCGAAGGTCGAGGAGCAGAACTAGAGCAAGTCGTCACTACAGCAGAACAACGCCTAGAGGGACCTGTCAATGAAGCAATCATCCAAGAGTTTGTTGAATAGGAGGCCATGGAATAGCAGTACGTCGAAGCAGCTTGAGCCAAGCTCAAGGATTTTGAGGCATAATTACCCATATCAGAGTGACTCGGGACAATTCACAGGTGAGTGTTGGGGGGTTGTTGTCCCTTGACCAAGTTTTGAGGATCCTTGGTCATGTTATACCTATTTTTGGGACTTCGACAGGTTGTCAAAGGAGGAGTGTAAGACAAAGTGGAGATCACAGTATCTCGGCCCATTTTTAGGGCTTTTTGGATTTTGGGCTTATGTAACAGGTATGGGGATGTCAGCCCATGGGTTTACCCATGATTAGGCCCGATTTTGTAATGTATAAATAGATTCTAGGCGATGTAGTGAGTATGAAATGGCTAAGTGCCTTTTGGATAGATGAAAGTAATGTTGTAAGTGATTTGTGCATGTTGTGTGAGACTTGCAAGGATAAGTGCAAGTGACTGTAAAAGGTTGTGTAAATATTTGTGCTTAGATATACTCAGGGAAGGAGGATCTCACGGAGTGCACATAGATCTCATGTCCTATGCAGAGTAGGCTTTTGTGGCTATGTGGATGTTGTTGGCACAGGGGCAGACCCAAGGTTCAGCTCCAAGAGCACACCAAAAAGACCTAACTATTGGCCCTTTTGGAAACACCTATGAAGCAGATGCAGTCTCACCCAAAGCAGTTATGAGGGGGTTGCAGGACAGAGATGTCTACAACTAAAGGGAATATCAAGTGGATCTAACACAAAAACATCACAACATTCATATATCACTTATCATCTCAGATCTACTCTGCACAGCTATAGATCTGATCTAACACAGCAATGCAAATAATAATATAACAATGACATATATCAAAGCATCAATCACACATATGACACAAAATATATGTGGTTCACCTTCTCTCTAGGGCTACGTCCACATAACTATGCTATATTATATTTGAGTAAAGAATATAGCTATTATCTGCGCTATTAGCTAGCATATCTTCTTTCTCTTCTCTCTTTCTCTCCCCTCCCTATGCACCTAGCTGCAGGGTTGATCTTCACACCCAGCTGAAGATCTTACAATACCAGAAGGCTCTCACACTTGGCACTTCTCTCTCTGTCAATAATAGTCTCTCACAGCGACAATCAGATTGATCAATAGCAACAATGACAACCTATCTTGATACCAACCCAACCTAGGTCCTCTAGACCTTTATTTATACATTACATTAGCTCACTGACAACCTTAGGTCGAAACCTAGGTGTCCAAAGCCCTAGATACCAAAACCCTAGGTGTCTAAAACCCTAGGTCAACTTGACCCATATTTTTAGGGCTTCACTAGCCTATCTTTCCTTTCTTCTCGCATGATTCTCCAAAGCATCCAATGGTGGCTTTTTTCACTTGCTCAATTGTCCATGATCCTTCTTCCTTGCTTATCTATCATCCATGATCTCCTCATCCAACGACTTTCTTTCTCAGGCTTCGCTCCATCTTTTCTGCTCTTTTGTTCACTTCGACCCAATAATAATCATTGTGTCTTCTACACAGTTCACATTCTCCCTTTTCTTCCTTGATCTTCACATACTTCCATAACCAAGGGCCAACAAGCCCCCAACACTCACCTGTGACTTGTCTCAAGGCACTTCAGATCTAAGATTCCTATTTTACTTCGACTCAAGGTTGCGCAGTGCAGCCTCTATGTTCTACTCTTTGCCTCCTCTTTCTCCTTTGTGCAGACTGTCTTTTCTATGTCTGGTACCCAGTTTCAACTACACCTGGTACCTAGACCCTTTTCTTCTTGCTTTCACTGAGAGCTGCAAGGCAACTGGTTGTCATAATACAACTTCAGTCGACTCACATTCACTAATCCTTCCTTCCACTCTCCATTCAGAGTCTTCAATTGTGAAGCTCCTCCCTCTATAACATAAGCGATCTTGTATGGCCCTAGCCAATGTGTTCTGAACTTCCCAGGATGTTTTATGAACTTTCTATCATATACCAGTACTAGGTCACCTTGTTTGAATGCCTTCTTCTTGATGTGCCTATCATGATAGGCCTTCTCTTGTTCCTTCTGAACCTGCTGATGGAATCCTGCAATGAATCTATCTTCTTCCAATCCAACCAACTATGAAAGCCTCTCTTGAACAGTGCTAGGGTCATCCATATCTGTAAAGGCAACAATTCTCAGGCTTGGTACCAGATATTCCATTGGAACAACAACTTCAAGACCATATACCAGCTTGAAAGGGGTCTACATTGTTATCTTCTTGCAAGTGGTTCTATAGGCCCATAACACTGTTGGTACTCTTAAATCCCAATCATCTCTATTCACACAACAAATCTTGGTTAGTGTTGTTTCCAAGATCTTGCTGAATGCTTCAATTGTCCCATTTTCTTGTGGATGGTACGGTGTGCTCTTCTGATGGTGGACTGTGAATTCTTCAGTCAAGGCTTCAACTGTCTTATTGATGAAATGTGTTCCTTGATCACTCATAAATATTTTGGGCATCCAAGCCTGGTTATGATGTCATCAAATATGAAGCGCATAGATGTAGTTTCACTACAGTCCTTGACTGCTCTTGTTTTAGCCCATCTAGTCAAGTATTCTATTGTTGTAATTATGTACCTTGCTCCTGTACACTTTCCTGGTGGATTTATAGGTCCAACAAAGTCAATGGCCCATTTCTCAAATGCTTGTAGGGTCAGTTGTGGTGCTAATGGAATTTTGTCTCTTCTGGATGGTTTCCAAACTCGTTGGCATACATTGCAGGATCTCGAATAGTCTTTAGCATCTCTGTGTAGGGTAGGCCGCCAAAGGCTAGCTCTTAGAACCTTCTGCGCAGTTTAATTTCCTGCATAATGTACTCCTGTGATGCCTTCATGAGCTTCTGCAAGGATCAGTGGTCATTCTGCCTCCATAACACACTGTCTCAATATCTCATCAGGTCCCATCTTATATAGATGTCCAACTATAAGTGAGAAATCTACAGCGTGCACTACTAGTTGTTTCTTCTAAGGAATTGTGTACTCACTCGGTGCCATTCCTGTTGATAGGAACTAGACTATCTCTACGAAGTGGTCATCGATATTTCTAATGGACAACAGTTGTGCATCTAGCAATGCATCCTCTAAACTAGTTGGCTCTTCACCATGTTCCAACCTCGACAAGTGGTCAGGACCTTTGTTCATTCTCCTTGGCTTTACTATGATCTCAAAATCATATTCTTGAAATAACAGCAACCATCTGCAGATCCTTCCCCCCAACACTGGCTTGTTGACTAGGTATTTTAGTGCGGAGTGGTCAGTAAACATTTTGAAGTGTCCTCCTAACAAGTAGTGGTGAAATTTTTGCAGCACAATCACCATGGCTAACCCTTCTCACTTAGTAGTGGTATAATTAGTTTTAGTTGTAGATAGCTTCTTACTAGCAAAGGATAACGGGTGGTCAATATATCCTTCTCTCATTTTTGATAGCACAACTCCTAAAGCAATGGATGATGCATCGACATGCACATGAAACTCCTTGGTCCAATCTGGGAAAACCAGAATGGGCGCAGTAACCATTTTCTGTTTCAGTGTGTCGAAGCTCTGTTGGGATTATTCTGTCCAACTAAACTAACAATCCTTCTTTAACAACTTCTCCATTGGCACTGTAATCTGAGAAAATCCCTTAATTAACTTTATGTAGTAGCATGTGTGTCCCAATGCAATTCGCAGTTGTTTGATTGACGTAGGAGGGGGTAGATCAACTATGATGGCGATTTTTGATGGATATACTAGAAATCCTTGCTTACATACAATATGACCTAACAGAACTCCAAATGGTGAAAATAAAATACATTTCTTCGAGTTTAAAGACATTTGACACTGCATGCATTTATCCAACATTATCCTTAGACATTCAATATGGTTTTTCAATAAGCTAAAAATAGTCCAATCATCAAAGTATGCTTCTAAACATTTATGTGGAAATCCTTGATGCTTCGACCACCACCCTGGAAAATATGGTTGGGGAATTCTTCAATCCGAATGTCATCACTGTATACTGATAAGATCCCCATTCTGTGGAAAACGTGGTCTTATGGTGGTCATCCTTGGCAATATGAATCTGATGGTATCCTAAAAATCCATCTGTAAAAGAATATACTTCCTGGCCTCCCACATTATCTGACACTTCGTCAGTGAATGGTGTAGGGAAGGGGTCATGTAAACAAGCATCATTCATCTTCTTGAGATCTACGCATATCCTGATTTCTCTTATTTTCTTGTCTTGCACCACCATAGGGCTTATCCACTCTGACTCTTCGACAGGTTCTATAATTCCTTCTTCCAGCATTCTGTCGAGCTCTATCTTCATTTTCTCCTTATATTTAGGGTTTAGTCTGTAAGGTCTCTATTTGACTGGTCTATCATCTGGCTTCAAAGGGATCCTCATCTCTCCCATAGGCCCTTTAATTCCCTTCATATCAGTGACCTTGGTTGGAAACAAGTCTTGATATTCATGCAGTAGCTCTATAATTTTATCAATGGTAGCAGCATCCAGTAATCTCCAACGTTTGCAAGATTTGGTGTCTGCTCTGTTCCAATATTGACTTTCTTGATCTTGATCAGCTGTCCAATGAATGGTAGCTCAACTCCTAGTCCTTCCACATCTCTCTGGTCTTCTATTTCCACGATGTTCACCTTCCTCGGATCATTGTCTTCATCAGTATTGATGTTGTAATAGCCTTGTAATTTCTGAAGAGGCACAGTCCATTCATCCTCTTCTTGTTCCAAAGGAAGGATAGATGCCTCCTCAAATACTTTCTATCTCACAATCTATAATGCTTGATCTACTGATGGATATTGAATTTTGAATAAGAAGGTAGTTACAAAATTCTGAGTCATACCTTGCCAATCTCTAGTGATGAGGTGCAATTCTACTTGAAGGTACCAGTTGATAGGTTTTGTGTCCAGTGTGTTGATGAATTTGTGTACCCACTATTATTGAGTAATGTTTCTCCAGGCTTCCTCACAGCTTTGCACATGGTCCTTTAGGCAGCTTCGACCTGTGTAGCGAACTTCACAGCCTTCTACTTGTGTTGAGAATCACATTTTCATCAGGGTACGACATTGTACCCAATTTGTAATATTACTTTTGTGTGCCCCCCCACCATCTTGTTGGTGTGGCTTTCAAGGCCTCATCCATTTCCAACAACCTCTTTTGTGTTGGTACACTTGCTTCAAAGTATGATAGGAAGGCTTCTAATGGATCCATACCATCAAATGTGGGTAAGTTGCTTACTATTGTGTCGATCCAGTGAACTTCTCTGGTTAATCTAGCACATATCCCTGTAGATACTTCATACATCTGGTTATGCAAGTTCTTCAGTGCTTCTTCTAAGTCTAATGAGCACGCACTGTCACTTCGCCAGCTTAGATTCCCATCAGCTGTGGGATTAATGTAATCCTGTTGTCTGGCTATTATTTTATATATGTTTTCTAGTGCATATGTGTGGTCTTCTTCTATGATGTTTTTTGTGTACCGTTGACCTTCATCTGGATCTAAAGGTGTGATGACCCTAAGACCATATTTTTCAAAATTCATACGTCTCTTATTTAAATCAACCACAGTGGAATTATTAAAGGCCCAATCAATTCCTAACAGTGTGGGTTAAGGACAGTTGTCATCAACAATCTCAATTACCTCAAAATCTGAAAATGTTCTCACTCCATCAATGTCCACAGGGACATGCTCCAGTCGTCCAAATGAGATGACAGCTTGTTGGTTATCCATCCTAAGCTCGATAGGGGAATAGATCAAATTCGGTTTTCCCATCAGTGCCTAGGTTTTCTTTGTCATGACATTGACCTCCGACCCTAAGTCGAGGACTACATAGTCTATCTCATACTCTCATATTTGAGCATTCAATTGTAATTCCTTATTTGTCCTTATCTTCTTACCAATTTGGTGTACTTCCCTATTCAGCAAGGGGTCTATCTTTCCTAGATCATATTGTCTGATTAGATTATGTAGCTCTTGTACAACATTTTCATCATGAATCAACTTAATACAAGTATATAAAAATCCCATGAGCTTTCTTACCTCTTTTCCTTCTTTTGGTGAAGCAGACTGATCAAATGCCAGAGCATTCCATATTCTCTCACTTATGGTCTTGTCTTCGATGCAGAGCCTTGGTTTCCTATGAATTCTTTTTTGGCTTCCTCAAATATTTGTCTTTCTTTCTTTGCATCAAAATTTTGGGTCTTCTCTATAGCTTTCCTGATTCCTGAGTCTTTTGTAATCTTACCTTGGGTCATTATGTCATCTCCTATAACATCGCTTCCTCTTGTTATAACAGTGACTCTAGGATCTTATCCACGAGGTTCAACATATATCAGTTGCACTTGCGGATTCTACTGAGGTCCTCATCTTTCTTGAAGCTTAGTTAGCAACACAGGACAATCTTCTATAACATGTTCAAATGAACTGCAGTAGCTGCAAGTAGTACAAGGGTTCTGACAATCCCTTGCAAGGTGTCCTAGTTTTGCACAGTTATAATAGATGATATGTCCTCGGCCTCGACCCATTCCTCCTCCTCATCCTCTTCCTCTGAATACACAGCGAGGATTGAAGTTTCCTCTCCTAGGAAAGTTATATTGCGTAGTGTTTCCTTCTTGTTGTACTTCACCTTGAATCTTATATATGTCTCTCAACCTTTCATGCATGAGATCATAAGCCCTACAATCCCTATCATCATGTCCTATGGACTTACAGAATGTGCAGTAAAAATTTGTAGGTGTCTTAACGTACTTTTGCATGTAGTAGCACTCACTAGGGTGATGTTTGTTTCTGCATACTTCGCACCAAGGTAAGGTGACTTGCTTCAACGGGATCGAAGCCCCAGAAGCCCAGTATTCATGTAATAGGGGAAAGTGTTCCTTGTCATGGACTTCTGATATGCATCTAACACACCAGATGTCTTCTCTTTTATCTTTTCCTTTGTATTTCTTCATATCTTCGACCTGTAGAAACAAACTAGTTAGTTGAATCAAGATCTGACTCATACCTGAGTTGGATTCTCCCATGGGGGATGATTCTATCTTCATGGCGATATCCAACACCTTAGCCTATGAAGCAATCTTTTGTTGCATCAGGGGAACTCTAATGTGTGGTAGAAGGGCGACAATGAACCATTCTTTGTTCTGTTCGTCTGGGATTTGAAAAGTCAACCTGTTAAGGTCTTGAATCTCTTATCGAACTCCCAAACAGGTTCAACCACCTTTTGCTTGATCTCTTTCAACTCTGTGATACATTGGGATTCTAAATTAGGTTTCTTGAATTCTACAATCAGCGCATTCTTGATCTGATTCAATGGCTTAGGCTGTGCAATTCCTTGGACAAGTTTCCTATACCAACTCAGTGCGCGATCTATGAGAGTTGTACTGAACTGAGTTCTTTTGACAACTTCATCTGTGACATTCTTAATATTCCATATGGCTTCACATAGAAACCAGTGTTGATCAAGATATTCAGATCCATCGCCCCTAAAAATAGGAAGCCTCATCTCATCTTCCATAGATCTCGCTAGGGTTCTTGACTGAGTATGTGGTGGACTACTATTGACAGTGCTCTGGGTAATCTGGTGGTTGGGATTACTCTGGTTGCTTAATACTGAATCAACAGGAGGGATAGCAGTACTTACTTCGATGCACTGCACAGTTTCTGAGGTTTCAGGTTCTGAATGTTCTTTGTATGTTAGATATGCCTCTTCTCCACTGTAGAAAGCTTCCTCCCCGTAGTTCTGCTTAAATAGGTTCGCATGATGAACCTCTCTGAATACTCTCCCACTTCTCGTATGTCCATCTTATGTGTCGTTGTCATTGTCTGAATTATCGAACATTAGCCTTTCTTGATCCAACCAATCTATTGTATCTTCAAGATTTTCTTCTCATGCAATAGCATCTTGATTCTCAGCTTCAAAAAATGAAGAAATTTCCCTCTGGGTCCCTTAAATAAATATCTCTCGGCTTGTCTATACGATTCTACTCTATCAACAACAAAATCTATGTGTACCCTCCAATGGTGCTATCAAACCAGTGATCTATTGCTTGTGATACAGTGTTATAAACTCTCTTGACCTTCTTGATCAACTCCGATGTCCAAGCCATAGGAAGTCTAGATCGGATGTCAAACTGGGTATATGCTAATCTGGCTAGCCACTCGTATAGCTCTTGATGGATTCCTCCAAAGAAAATCTCTTGAATATCGGTAAAGATATATTTCTCTAACCAATCCTCTGAACTAAGATTAGAGTTCTTGTTCTGGGCTTTAGTGAAGTCCTTTTCTTGATATTTTATCTACTTTTGAATCTCTGTCTTCGATGGAAGCCACCTTGACATTCCCTTAAAAATATTCTCGCCCCGGCAACGGAACCATTTGTTGGCACAAGGGCAAACCCAGGGTTCAGCTCCAATAGCACACCAACAAGCCCTAACTACTGGCCCTTTCGGCAACACCTGTGAAGCAGATGTAGTCTCACCTGAAGTAGTTATGAGGGGTTTGCAGGACAAAGATGTCTACAACCAAAGGGAATATCAAGTGGATCTAACACAAAATCAGCATAGCATTCATATATCACTTATAAGCTTAGATCTACTATGCACAACAATAGATCTAATCTAACTCAGCAATGCAAATAATAATATAACAATTACAGAGATCAAAGCATCAATCACACATATGAAACAAAATATATGTGGTTCACCCTCTCTCTAGGGATATGTCCACAGAACAATGCTATATTATATTTGAGTAAAGCATACAGTTCTTATCTGCACTCTTAGCTAGCAGATCTTCTTTCTCTTCTCTCTTTCTGTCCCCTCCCTGTGCACCCAACTGCAGGGTTGATCTTCACACCCAGCTGAATATATTACAATAACAGAAGGCTCTCACACTCGACACTTCTCTCTCCATCGATAATAGTCTCTCACAACGACAATCAGATTGGTCAATAGCAACAATGACAACCTATATCGATACCAACCCAACCTAGGTCCTCTAGACTTTTATTTATACATTACAATAGCTCACCAACAACCTTAGGTCAAAACCTAGGTGTCCAAAGCCCTAGATACCAAAACCCTAGGTGTCTAAAACCCTAGGTCAACTTGACCCATATTTTCAAGGCTTCACCAGCCTATCTTTCCTTTCTTCTCGCGCGGTGCTCCAAAGCATCCAATGGTGGCTTTTTCCACTTGCTCAGTTGTCCACGATCCTTCTTCCTTGCTTATCTGCCATCCCTGATCTCCTCGTCCAACAGATTTCTTTCTCAGGCGTCGCTCCATCTTTTATGTTCTTTTTTTCACTTCGACCCAATAACAGTCATTGTGTGTTCCACGTAGTTTTCATTCTCCCTTTTCTTCCTTGATCTTTGCATACTTCCATAACCAAGGGCCAACACATGTAACTGATTGAAGAAGATAATAAAGAATATGAATAGTTAGTGGACATAGCCCCAGGGTGGGGGTGAACCACGTATATCCTGTGTTGAGAATGTTTTGTGCTTTACGGTTGCTCTCTTGTTTATCTTCTTGAATGCTTAGTGCGTTGTTAGATTATAGATGAATCTGATATGGTAGCTTAGTGCTGAATACTAAGAGTTTATGTTGGATATGTTGTGTATGAATGAGATTAGTGCTTTAATCTGCTTGATATGATCTATTTTTTCATGCTAAGTGTTGGCCCTTGGTTATGGAAGGAAGTGAAGATCAAGGAAGAAAAGGTGGAATGCGCACTTCGTGGAAGACACAGTAACTGTTACTGGGGTGAAGTGAGAAAAAGAGTAGAAAAGATGGAGCGAAGTACAAAAAAGCAAGCCATTGGATGAGAGGATCGAGGATGACAGATAATAAAGGAACATGGATCAAGGACAACTCAGCAAGCGAAAAAATCCACCGTTAGCACTGCGCAGGAAGAAAGGAAAGACAGGCTGGCGAAGCCCAAGAAAAGTGGGTCAAGTTGACCTACGGTTTTAGTCACCTAGGGCTTTGGTATCTAGGTTTTTGATGCTTAGGTTCCAACCTAAGACTATCGATGGGCTATTATAATGTATAAATAAAGGTCTAAAGGGCCTCAGTTGGGTTGGTACGATATTTTTATTGAGCTAGTTCTATTGTTGTTGTGAGAGAATATTATATTGTAAGAGAGAAGTGTTGAGAGAGAGAGATTTCTAGTATTGTAAGATCTTTAGCTGTGTGTGAAGGTCAAGTCATGCAGCTGGGTGCTCAGGAAGGAGAGAGAAAGAGAGGAAGAAGAAAGAATATCTGCTAGCTGAGAGCGTAGATCAGAACTGTATGCTTTATCTTAATAAATCTATAGTGCAGTTCTATGGACGTATCCCTAGAGAGAGGTCAAACCACGTATGTCTGGTGTTATGTGTGTATGATTGATGTCTTGATCTCTTTCATTGTTATTCTATTATTGCATAGTTGTGTTAGAGTAGATCTATAACTGTGAGGAGTATATCTAAGAAGGAAATTGATATATGATGATTATGATGTTGTTGTGAGACCCTCTTGATATTTCCTTGGTTGTAGACATCTCTATCCAGCAACCCCCTCATAGCTGCTTCGGGTGAGACTGCATCTTCTTCACAGGCGTTGTTGAAAGGGCCAGTAGCTAGGGCTTTTTGGTGCACTCTTGGAGCTGAACCCTGTGTCTACCCCTGTGCCAATAAATGGTTCTGTTGTCGGGACAGGAATCTTTTTGAGGGAATGTCAAGGTGGTTCCCATCAAAGACAAAGATTCAAAAGTGGATAGAAGATCAGGAGAAGGACTTCGTTGAAGCCTAGAATAAGAACCCTAAGCTGAGTACTGAATATTGGCTACAAAGATACATCTTCAATGACATTCACGAGATCTTCTTTGGATGAATCCATCTGGAGTTGTCCAAGTGGTTGGCTATATTAGCAGATACCCAGGCTGAGATAAGACCTAGATCTCCTGCGGTTTGGACTTCGACACTAATCCAGAAGGTTAAAAGAGTTGATAATGTTGTATCTCGAGCTATAGATCACTGGTTCAATAACACCATTGGAGGGCACATCACTGAATTTGTTGTTGATAGAGTAGAATCGTATAGCCAAGCTGAGAGATACTTTTTCAAAGGGCCTAGAGGGAAATTTTTACAGTTTCTGAAACTAAGGATCAATATGCTCTTGCATGAAAAGCACATCCTGAAGATATAGTAGATTGGTTGAATTTTGAAAAGCTAATGTTCAAGAATTCAGACAGTGACAACGACATAAGAGTTGGACATACACGTAGTGGGAGAGTGTTCAAAGGAGTCCACCTTGCGAACCTATTCAAGAATAACTACGGGGATGAGGGTTTCTACAGTGGAGAAGAGACAGATCTGACAGATGAAGAACATCTAGAATCCACTGTTGGAAGATTGGTTATTGTCATTGATGTCAACCCTAGTCATGGGTTTTGGACCAGAATATTGATGAAGTTATTTGGACATGAAGGAAAATGAAAATGAAGATACAACACCCA
>JZKD02S0976478.1:66419-82780 GCA_000966675.3 Picea glauca | reverse complement strand
TAACTCTTATACTATTGTTCATTTATAATTGGATATAATTGAATGGTTCAAGTATAAGTTGAATTTTTTTTTAAATTGTACTTGATACTGATTCACCCCCCTCTCAGTATCAACATCCACTAGGATAGAGGAAGAAGTAGCTGAAGAACTTCGTCAGAACGAGTCAGAAACCTCAGGAACTGCGGAGACTGCAGAAGTAAGTATCACTAATCCTCTTTTTGTTTCAACAACCCTAAGTAATCAGAATAGTCAGAACCACCAGAGTCCTCAGAGTACCATTACTAGCAGTTCAACATATACTCAGACAGGAACACCAAGAAGCTCTATGGTGGATGAGATGAGGTTCCCTATCTTTAGAGGGGATGGATTTGAAGATACATACCAACACTGGTTCCTGTGTGACGCTGTGTGGAATATTAAGAATGTTATTGATGAGGTTGTCAAAAGGACCCAGTTCAACACTACTCTTAGAGATCGTGCACTGAGCTGGTATATGAATCTTGTCCAAGGGCTTGCACAGCCCCAGCCACTGAATGATATCAAGAATGTGTTGATTGCAGAGTTCAAGAAACCCAAATCAGATTCACAATGTATTATAGAGCTGAAAGAGATCAAACAAAAGGTTTTTGAACCTGTCTAGGAATTCAATCAAAGATTCAAGACCTTAATAGGTCGATTAACTTTGAAGATCCCAGATGAGCAGAAAAAGGAATGGTTCATTGTTGCGCTACTACCACACATCAAATTTCCTCTAATGCAACAAAAAATTGCTTCGCAATCTGAGGCACTGGAGATCACCATGAAACTTGAATCATCCCCTATGGGAGAATCTAGCTCAAGTATGAGCCAAATCTTGAGTCAGCTGACTAGTTTGTCTTTATAGGTTGAGGACATAAGGAAGGATAAGTGAAAGGACAAAAGAGAAGATATCTAGCATATCATATGTAGATCAGAAGGGCATGATAAGGAACACTGACCTATATTTCATGAATATTTGGCCTCAGGAGCTCCGAGACTCTTGAAGCAAGTCACATTGCCCTGGTGCGAAGTATGCAGAAATCGACATCGCCCAAGTGAATGCCATTACATGCAGAAGTATGTTCAGACACCCACAAACTTATATTGCACATTTTTTAAGTCAATGGTACATGATGATAGATATTTTAGCACTTATGATCTCATGCGCGAAAGGTCAAGAGACATCTACAAGATCCAAGGCGAAGTACAACAAGAAGGAAACACTGCATAGTACAACTCTCCAGGAAGAGGCAACTTCAATCCTCATGGTGGATTCAGAGGACGAGCATGAGGAGGAGGTATGGGTCAAGGCCGAGGACAAATAATCTGTTATAACTGCACGTAGCCAAGACATCTAGCAAGGGACTGTCAAAATCCTTGTACCACTTGCAGTTATTGTAAGTCGTTTGAGAATGTCATTAAGGACTGTCCAATATTGCTGGCTAAACTTCAGGAAACATGAGGACCTCGGTAGAACCTGCAAATACAGTTGATCAAAGAAGAACCCCACGGAGCCGATCCTAGAGTCGTTGTTATTACTCGAGAGGGGCTGCTACAGGACAGGATAGAGTGACCTGAGGAAAGATCGCAGAAGACTCGGAAATCAGAAAAGTTGTTGAGAAGACCCAGACATTTGATGCAAATAAAGAACTACAAATCTTTGAGGAAGAAAGGCAAGAGTTCAAGAAATATCAAGGCTCTTCATCAAATAAATGACCATAAATAAGAGAATATGGAATGACTCAGGCATTTGATCAGTCTTCTTCGCCAAAGGAAGGAAAAGACGTAAGCAAACTCATGGAATTTTTGTGCACTTGTGTTAAGTTAGTTCAAGATAAAAGCATTGTACAAGAGTTACAGAATTTAATCAAACAATATGAGCTAGGAAGGACAGACCCCTTACTGAGCAAGGAAGTGCACCAAATCAGGAAAAAGAGAAGGACGAATAAAGAATTACACTTGAATGCTCAAATAGGATATTATGACATAGACTATGTGGTCCTCGACTTAGGGTCGAAGGTCAATGTCATGACGAAGCAAACTTGGGCATTAATGGGAAAGCCTAAGTTAATATATTCCCCCATCAGACTTAGAATGGCTAATCAACAAGCTGTCAGCCCATTTGGATGACTAGAGCATGTCCCTGTGGACATCGATGGAGTAAGATCATTTGCAGATTTTGAAGTAATTGAGATAGTCAATGACAGTTGCCCTTACCTTGTTTTGTTAGGAATTGATTGGGCCTTCAACAATTCCACTGTTGTTGATTTAAAGAAAAGGCGTATGACATTTTAAAGAGATGGGCTTAGGGTCATTGCACCCTTAGATCCAGATGAGGGTCGACGATACACAGAGCGCATCAAAGAAGAAGACCACGCATATGAACTGGAAAACATCTACAAATTAACAACCAGACAACATGATTATATCAATCATACAACCGATGGGAATCTTAGTTGGTGAAGTGACAATGAGTGTTCATCAGACTCAGAAGAAGCACTGGAGAACTGGAAGAACCAGATGTATGAAGTATCCACAAGAAGATGTGCCAGGCTAACCAGAGAAGTTCGCTGGATTGGCACAGTGGTAAGCAAATTGCCCACCTTTGATGGTCTGAATCCTTTAGAATCCTTCTTGATGGACTTGAAGCAAGTGTACCAACACAACAGGGACATTTGGCAATGGATGAGGCTCTGAAAGATACACCATTCAGATGGTGGGGGATGCACAAAATTAATATTATAGACTGGACACAATGTCGAACTTTGATGATAGAACGGTTCTCAGCCCAAGTGGAGTGTTGTGAAGTGAGATACATAGGTCGAAGTTGTCCAAAGGACCATGTGCTAAGCTGCAAAGAATCTTGGAGCAATATTCCCCAAGAACAGTGGGTACACAGATTCATTAACATGCTGGATACAACCCCTGTCAATTGGTACCTTCAAGCGGAGCTGCGCCTCATCACTGTAGATTGGGAAGGTATGACTCAAAACTTTGTAACAACCTTTTTATTTGAAAGCCAATATCCATCACTAGACCAAGCCTTACAGATTGTAAGAAATAAGGTATTTGAGGAGGCCTCTGCCCTCCCTATGGAACAATAAGAGGACTAATGGACTGCGCCATTCCAGAAATTTCAAAGTTGTTACAACATCAATGTTGATGAAGATGATGATCCAAGGAAGGTGAACATCGCAGAAACATAAGGCCAAATATATGTGGAAGGACCAATAATTGAGCTACCATTTATTGGGAAACCAATTAAGATTAATAAGGTCAATATTGGAATAGAAGAGACCCTGAAGCTTGTCAATGTCGTAGATTACTGGGATGCTGCAACCATCAACAAGATTACAGAGTTATTGCACGAGTATCAGGACTTGTTTCCAACCAAGTTCAGATAAAGGGAATCAAAGGACCTATGGGAGAGATGAGGATTCCTTTGAAACCAAGTGCGAAGCCCGTCAAGTAAAGACCCTACAGGTTGAACCCTAAATATAAAGAAAAAGTGAATATCGAGCTCGACAGAATGCTGGAAGCAGATATTATTAAACCAGTCGAAGAATCAAAGTAGATTAGCCCTATGGTAGTACAATACAAAAAGACAGGTGAGATCAAGATATGTGTGGATCTCAAGAAGTTGAATGATGTTTGTTTACATGACCCTTTCCCTACACCATTCAATGATGAAGTATTAGACAATGTTAGAGGCCAGGAGGTATATTCTTTTATAGATGGATTTTTAGGCTACCATCAGATCCGGATTGCTAAGGAAGATCACCACAAGACCACGTTTTCCATATAATGGGGATATTACCAATATACAGTGATGCCATTTGGACTAAAGAATGCCCCAACCATATTTTCCAGGGTGGTGGTTGAAGGCATTAAAGAATTTTTGCATAATTTTTTAGAAGCATATTTTGATGACTAGACTGTGTTTAGTTTGTTGAAAAAACATATTGAATGTCTAATACTAATGTTGGATAAGTGCAAACAGTGTCAAATTGCTTTGAATCTGAAGAAGCGCATCTTTTTCTCACCATTTGGAGTGTTGTTAGGACATATTGTATGTAAGAAGGGATTGTTGGTAGACCCATCTAAAATTGCCATTATCATTGATCTACCACCTCCGACATCGGTCAAACAACTGCGCACTAGGCTAGGACATACTAGCTACTACAGAAAAATCATTAAAGGATATGCACGGATTACATCACCTATGGAGATGTTGTTGAAGAAAGACTATCAATTTAGTTAGACAAAAGAATGTCAGACGAGCTTCGACACACTGAAACAAAAATATGGTTATTGTGCCTATTCTGGTTTTTCTAGATTGGAGTAAGGAGTTTCATGTGCATGTCGATGCATCTTCCATTGCATTGGGAGATGTGTTAGCTCAACTGGTAATAGGAGACATCAACCATCTGTTAGCTTTTGCTAGCAGGAAGCTATCTACAGCTGAAATTAATTACACCACTATAGAGAGAGAAGGATTGGACATGGTGTATGCACTGCAAAAATTTCACCACTACTTGCTAGGAGGACACTTTAAAATGTTTATTGATCACTCTGCATTGAAGTACCTGGTCAACAATCTAGTGTTGTGGGGGCGAATATGCATATGGATTCTATTGTTTCAAGAATATGATTTTGAGATCATAGTTAAGCCAGGAAGGATGAATAAAGGCCCTGACCACTTGTCAAGGTTGGAACATGGAGAAGAACCCACCAGTTTGGACGACACACTATTGGATGCACACCTGCTAGCCATTACCAATATTGATGATCACTTCGCAAACATAGTCCAGTTCATGTCAACAGGAATGGAACTGAGTGAGTATACCATCTCTCATAAGAAACAGCGAGTGGTGTGCGCTGCAAACTTTTCACTTATAGCGGGACAGCTATACAAGATGGGACCTAATGAGATACTAAGGAGATGCGTTATGGAGCCAGAGCGACCACTGATCCTTGCAGAAGCTCACGAAGGCATCACAGGATGACATTACGTAGGGAGAGAAACTATGCAGAAGGTTCTGAGAGCTAGCCTTTAGTGGCCTACCTTACACAAAGATGCTAAATATTATGCCAGAGCCTGCGATGTATGCCAAAGAGTTGGGAAACCATCCAGAAGAGATGAAATTCCATTAGCACTGTAGATGACCCTACAAGCATTTGAAAAATGGGCCATTGACTTCCTGGGACCTATAAACCCGCCAGGGAAGCGCACATGAGCAAAGTACATTATTACTGCAACAAAATACTTGACCAGATGGGTTGAAGCCAAAGCAGTTAAGGACTGTAGTGCAACTACAACCACACTCTTTATATTTGATGATATCATAACCAGGTTTGGATGCCCCAAGATCCTTATGAGTGACCAAGGAAAACATTTCATCAATAAGACAGTTGAAGCATTGACTGAGGAATTTGCATTCCACCATCAGAAGAGCACACCTTACCATCCACAGGAAAATGGGACAGTTGAAGCCTTCAACAAAATCTTGGAGACAACACTGATGAAGATCTGCAGTGTAAATAGGGATGACTAAGATTTAAGAGTACCAACAGTACTATGGGCCTATAGAACCACTTGCAAGAAGTTGACCATGCAGACCCCTTTTAAGTTAGTCTATGGCCTTGAAGTTGTTGTCCCAATGGAATACTTGGTGCCAAGATTAAGAATTGTTTCCTTCACAGACATGGATGATACTGATGCTATCGAAGAGAGGCTCACATAGTTGGTCGAAATCGAAGAAGACAAATTTATTGCAGGATTCCACCAGTAGGTACAGAAGGAGAGAGAGAAAGAATATCATGACAGACACATCAATAAGAAGGCATTCCAACGTGGTGATTTAGTACTGGTGTATGACAACAAGTTTATAAAACATCCAGGGAAGATCATAACACATTGGCTTGGACCATATGAGATTGCTTATGTTACCGAAGGAGGAGTTGCATAGCTAAATACATTAAATGGAGAGTGGAAGGAAGGATTTGTGAATGGGATTCGGCTGAAGTTGTATTATGACAACTAGCTGCCTCGCAGCTCTCAGTAGGACCATGGAACAAAATAGTCTAGGTACCAGGTGTAGTTGAAACTGGGTACCAGAAGTAGAAAAGACAGTTTGCACAAGGAAGGGAGGCATGGAGCAGAAAGCAAAGGGTGCACTATGCAATCTAAAAGTCGAAGTAGAACAGAAGGATCAGATATGAAGTGCCTCAGGACGAGTCACAGGTGAGTGTTGGGGGCCTATTGGCCCTTCATTATGGAAGGAAGTGAAGATCAAGGAAGAAAAGATGGAATCTGCACTTCGTGGAAGACACAGTAACTGTTACTGGGGTGAAGTGAGAAAAAGAGAAGAAAAGATGGAGCGAAGTACAAAAAAGAAAGTCATTGGATGAGAGGATTGAGGATGATAGATAAGCAAGGAAGATGGATCGAGGATAGCTCAAAAAGCGGGAAAAGCCATCGTTAGCACTGCATAGGAATAAAGGAAAGACATGCTGGCGAAGCTCGGGAAAAGCGGGTCAAGTGTACCTAGGGTTTTAGTCACCTAGGGCTTGGTATCTAGGGTTTTGACACTTAGGTTATGACCTAAGACTATTGATCGGATATTATAATGTATAAATAAAAGTATAAAGGGCCTTGGTTGGGTTGGTACAATATTTTTGTTGAGCTAGTTCTATTGTTGTTGTGAGAGAATATTATATTGTAAGAGAAAAGTGTTGAGAGAGAGAGCTTTCTGGTATTGTAAGATATTTAGTTGGGTGCGAAGGTCAAGTCCTGCAGCTGGGTGCGTAGGAAGGGGAGAGAAAGAGAGGAAGAATAAAGAAGATCTGCTAGTTGAGAGCATAGATCAGAATTGTATGCTTTATCTTAATAAATCTATAGCGCAGTTCTGTGGACGTAGCCCTAGAGAGAGGGTGAACCACGTATGTCTGGTGTTATGTGTGTGTGATTGATGTATTGATATCTGTCATTGTTATTCTATTATTACATAGTTGTGTTAGAGTATATCTATAACTTTGAGGAGTAGATCAGAGAAGGAAACTGATATATGATTATTATGATGTTGTTGTGAGACCCTCTTGATATTTCCTTGGTTGTAGACATCTTTTTCCTGCAACCCCCTCATAGCTTCTTCGGGTGAGACTGCATCTGCTTCATAGGTGTTGCCGAAAGGGCCAGTAGATAGGGCTTGTTGGTGCAATCTTGGAGCTGAATCCTGGGTCTACCCCTCTGCCAACACTAAGTGCTGCTAGATGTTAGATCTCGTTGAATATTGCGATGCTCTATAATTAGGGTTTTATCTATGAAGTAGTTATTGGTTAAACATTGATGAACTATATTGCTAAGTGCTTTGTTAACGTGTTACAATCATAGATCTGTGTCCCAGCTAGGGTTGCAGACACTAGAGTCCTGCAACCACCCCTACCTCTACCTCAGGTGAGGACTTCATCTGCTTCACAGGTGTTGTCGAAAGGGTCGGTAGTTAGGGTTTTGTTGGTGCATTGTCATAGCATTGAACCCTGGTTCTGCCCCTCTACCAACAAATACTAATATTGGTACGGTGACCATATTTTCCTTCAGCGTATCCAGACCGTGTTGACACTCATCATTCCATTGATACTTTGTATCCTTCCTTAACATCTTTTCCATGGCTATTGTGATCTGCGCATATCCTTTGATGAATTTCCTATAGTATCTAGTATGGCCTAACGTTGCTCTTAGCTGGTAGACTGTTTTTTGTGCTGTCAAATTAACAATCTACGATCTTTGTTGGATCGACCAATAAACCTTGTTTTCATACTATATGGCCCAATAGTATTCCAAATAGTGTTCCAAATATGAATTTCTTGATATTAAGTGATATTTGGCACTGTCTACATCTCTCTAACATTAGTCATAAAACTTCCACATGGTTTTTTAATAGACTATAAACTATCCAATCATCTAGGTATACTTCGAGAAACTGATGGATGAACTCCTTAAATGTTGCGATGACCACTCTGAAGAATATTGTGGGTGCATTATTCAGTCCAAATAGCATGATTGTGTACTGATAAGATCCCCATTCCATCGCAAACGTGGTCTTGTGTCTATCTTCCTATGCTATATTAATCTGATGGTAGCCTGAGAATTCATCAGTGAATGAGTAAGATTCATGTCCCCCCACATTCTCTAACACTTCATCTGTGAATGGCTTAGGGAATGGGTCGTGTAGGCATGCATCATTCAACTTCCTCAAGTCGACGCATATCTTGATCCCTCTTCCTTGTTTATTGTCATGTACTACAATTGGACTTATCCATTCTGATTCCTCAACTTGTTCGATGATTCTAGCTTCGAGCATTCTATCGATCTCATCTTTAACTTTCTATTTATATATGGGGTTCAGCTTGTAGGGTTGTTTTCTAATAGGTTTCACTTCAGGTCTGAGTGGTATCTTCATCTCTCCCAATTCTCCATCTATACCCTTCATCTCTGTAAATGTTGTGGGAAAGAGGTCGCTATATTCGTGCAACAATTATGCGATGCTTTTTACTGTTTGCTCATCCCAATAGTCTCCAATGCTGGCCATTTTGGGTTGCTTAGTTGTCCGATGTTAACTTTATTTACCTTGATTGGCACGAAGATGACTTATGATTATATGGGTGGTCCTTCCACCTCTCTTTCACCTTCTACTTCTTCGATCTGAATATCACGCAGATCATCTTCTTCTCATGTTTCTTCCTGTACATGGTAGCATGACAGTAGTTCCTTGACTTTCTGTTTATTTTTCTTTTGTTCTTCTATGATAAGTTCTATTTTTTATTCTTTAATGAATATGACTCCTCTAATATGTTTCAAGGCTGCATCTATGTTGGGTTCTCATGCTCGAATGAGAAAGTGACTGTAAAGTTCTATTGCAATGTTTTCCATGTCGTAGTTCCTTTGCGCAATTCCTGGTCTATTACCAATTTGTTGGTATGCCTCCTAGAGTATGTATAAAGTGATGAGGCCATTCCTCTGGTGGTGTCATTTTCCACAACATTCTACACACATCCAATTGTTTCACTAGTGCTCCTTGTCCTTCATATTTCTGTTGTTTGTTGTTTTCCCGTTCTGCGCCGAATATTATGCGTAGTAATCACTTACATTGATACCGATTTATGATTGTCTTATTCTGTGCGCCCCACCATCTTGTGGGTGTGGCCTTTAGTGCTAAGTCCAGTGCAAGAAGACTCTGATTTTCTAAGACTTCGTATTCATACTATGTAAAGAATGTTTCCAAATCGTTTATTTCATGGAAGCTGGGTGGTTCTCTGATTTCTGTGCCTACCCATCTTACTGTGTGGTCTATTCTTTTACATCTTCTCGTGGATACTTCGTGTAACCTCTGCTGCCAGTTTTCCAACCTAGTGTCTGAGTTTGTTGCACATGAAGTAATGCTCCGCCAACTAAGCACCCCATCTGCAATTGGGTTTACGTAATCCTCGTCACGCACAACTATTCTGTACAACTGGCCGATTTCCTCTAAGTGCAGGCAAGTGGATTCTATGAACCTCTCCCTTTCTTATGGATCTAATGGCACTATGACCCTATATTCCCCAGGTTCAAATGTCATTTTCCTGGTTTTCAAATTGATTATGACCTAGTTGTCAAACACCCAATCCAAACCAAGAAATGTCGGGTAAGGTGTTGTATCGTCTACTATTTCAATGACTTCAAAGTCTTCTTTAGTGCGCACTCCATCAAGATCTATTGTCACTCCTTTCAGTCTACCTATTGGTAGGAATCTATGTTGGTTTGTTAGTTTCAATTGGACATTTGAGTATCCCTGTGTTGGCTCTCCCATACATTTCCATGTCTTCTTTGGTAATACATTCACTTCGGATCCTAGATCTAGTATGATGTCTCCCATGTTGAAATCCCCAATGTTAGCATTCAGTCGAAATTCTCTGCTTGTTCTTCTTTTTGTGTGTAGGTGATTAACTTTTTTAGGTTCTAGCTTTCCTTCCTTCTCACTGCTACACTTTTCTAGGATGTTTTTCAATATCTTCACAAATGAAGGATCACTTAATATTTTTACGCATGATTGCAAAAATCCTTTGATTGTACTTACTTGTCCTGTGGATTGTGTTTCGTTGGGATGATCCAGTGAGGGTGGCACCTCATATTCTGGAGCTTCCTTGAGTGGTTGCACATTTGAATTCGACATTGTGTCCTCCTTCTGAAATTCTTGTCTGGATTCCTTAAAGGTCTCCTTTTATTTTTGCGCGTCGAATTGCTTTCTTGGTTCAGTGTTCTTCTTTACCCATTGGTTTTGTGTTGGTTCCTGTCGAACTGTGTCATTATCGGTTTTCGTTCCACCATGAGTGACTATGTTGATGTTTCATCTGTCATCCCTAGCTTTGGCTAAAATCCACTAAATATTCTGATTGTTCTGGTTCCTCTTTTCCTGAATATTTACTAGTACTGTCGGACATTCCTTTGTATCATGGTCCGATGCGCGGCAATACATACAAGTTGCTGGTGGAAGTGGACATTCCTGTGCATAATGCCCCAATTGCTAACAATTGTGACATATGAATGGTCCTCTACCTCATCCGAAACCTCCTCTAGCTCATCCTCCTCCTCGATAGCCTACTCAATCACCTCTCGACGCATTATACTGTGGTGCCTGATTGTACTACACAGTATTGTACTAGGGCTATGTCGGGTTGTACTGCGGTTGCGCATTATTGTATGATTGTTGTGCAATATTATATTGTTGTTTCACAGTGTTGTATGGAGCTGGGGCATGATTGAATTGTGGCACTTCTTGCCCAGTCATCATTTCATCCTGTACCCTATATGCATTTGATGCTCTTTCTCGCATCAGCTCCATAGTTCTGCAATCTTTGTCATCGTGGCCCATTGACTTAAAAAAGGTGCAATATGAATTCTTTGGAACTTTTTGGTATTTCTGCATCATCGTGCAGTGGTAAGGGTTGTGACCTAGTTTCTTTCATATTTTGCACCATAATCCTCCCTGTGGTAACAGGTTTGGCATACATGTTGTCATATACTGTGTGAATGTTGGGCATTCATTCTTGTGGTGTCCTTTCGTCTTGCATGTGGTGCACCAAATGGCTTCTCGTTTATCCTTGTTCTTATTCTGGTTTAGCTGAAATGTTAAATTCTTCAAATCCTCCTTCATCTCTTCGATAGCTAGGTCCATCTGTTGGTACTGGTTCTCTTCCAGTTGTAAGGCTACCTGCAGAGCCTCTGCCTGCATCTGAAACTTATGTTGTTGTAAGGGATATTTTAAGTGTGGGAGTAGTGAGTTGACAAAAAGGTGTCGATGTTGCATATCGGTCATCAAGTATTTTAGCTTTCCCTTCAGTCGCTTGAATCTCTGATCAATCTCCCATATTGATTCTCCTAGTTTCTGTCTTATTTCGATCATCTTGTTCATGTATTGATCCTCTGAGCTCAGCTTCTGGAACTCATTGATCAGTAGCTTCTTAATTTATGTCAGTGTCCTTGTCATTCCTGGGGCACTGTTAGTGTCTAGACTCATGTACCAGTCTAGTGCACGGTCTTTTAGCATAATTGCTAGCTACGTGAGTTTGGTATCTTCATTAGTGATCCGTTTTTCTTCCCAGATCTTTGCACAAATGAACAAATGATTCTCGAGGTATTTTGTTGCTTCTCCCCGAAATTCTGGTAATCGGATAGTGGGATCATGTCCTTCCATTCTGCATACTGAACTACTACCTCCTCCGCATAGTGTAGATACTTGATTAGTGCTACCTGAACTGGCTCCTCCAGTTGTTGCTCCTTGTGTAGATGTTATTCTTGTTGTCATAGTTCCTCTGAACCTTGATTTTCTAAACGGTGATGTCCTTTTTGGTGTATTAGTCGCACATGGGTTTATGGGTTCCACACTGACATTAATATGGATAGGATGGCTACCTTCTTCTCCCATTATTGAGCCTCTCGTCTTCCTCTCATATTTTTCGCATAGGATTTCCTCCATTTGATCCACAGCCCAGAGATCCTCTACCTCTTTCTCATCGCTCGCCAAGCCTTCCCTCGTGGCTATGACTTTCTTCTTGGTATTCACCTTATATTGGCAGATTACTCTGCTATGCATCTTTCCTGTTGACGCCAATATCCACTTGAGTTGGTCGTCATCCATCATGATCGGGTCCAAGGGTTCCTCCTCCTTCTTGCCTTTATCCTTACCTACTTCCATTTATCCCCTCTTTGTCAATGCCTCCCCCCTTCCCCCATGCACGCAGGGAAGTTTAGCTATCGAATTCCATTCTCATTACACCTTTGTTATATAACAGTATCTTAATAGAAGTATACAATGATCGAATGTACCTTCCTTGAGGTCCACATAGAAATTCTTTCTCTGTTGTGTTGTATGACTTCGTTGTGTCAAATACAAACTCTGTGATTAAACCTTCTACAATACTGTCAAGCCAAAAGTCTACTGCACAGGTGAATTTGTTGTTCACCTGTTGTAACTATTCAATCTATACGGGGGTCCAATCTTGCTGTCGAATCTAGTTTTTCGCATGGTTATCCTTCAACCTCAGTATCCACTCCTATAGTAGATGCGGAAAATCACAAAAAAAGAGTTCATGTAAATCAGTAAACACGTATTTATCCAGATATTTGCGAGGTGTGATTCTATGGTTTCTATTGTCATTTTGTGCAAACTCTAGCTCTTTGTTTCTCAACCATCCTTCGATTTATGCTTTCGTGGGGTTCCAAGGTCTCAACATTCCCTTCTAGTGGCTCATTTCTCTCTTCTTTCTCTCATTCTTTTCTCACTCAATCTATCTCATCTACTTAGTCCTCTCTTGTTCCTATTAACACAACAATGGAACCATTTTTGGGTTATCTAATATCCCTTATCATTTGAATTATTGACCTAGGGTTCATGTCTTTCGGGTTTCCAACAAAGCTTCTAAAACTATCGGCCCTCCTGGTAAACCAGAAGGCAACACAATACACAGGGTGCACTGTGCAGTCTCACCTGAGATAGCTTTAAATGGGTGGTTGTAAGACTCAGGTGTTTATAGCCTAGGATTGAGTAAGAGATAGGGGTTTATTATTCAGAGACATGTACTACGAATTGGGATCGCAATCTACTATTACTCATAGGTGCACATCTATCTTTCACAGTTCATTTCCCGAACAACACAATCGTATTCTGTAACAATGTATTAACTCATTCATTAAGCATAACAACTAATTGTTGAAGAAACGAAGATATACAAGCATTCATCACATTACACAGATATTACCTTGGTTCACCCCCTCCTAGGCTACATCCACAAATATTTGTCTCTTGGCTCTTTTATTATGGTATTTATGCATCTCCAGTGCTGCGTGCTTACAATTCTCCTCAAAATGGGTCAGATCTATATGAGGCGAACTAGATCACACCAGGCTCCATAGCCTACAAGATAATCCTCAGATCTTCCTTCTCTCCTCTGTTCTTAGCTCAACAACTTACAAAAATGGTTCATAGCAGTACTACATAACACATCAACTCATACATCGCTATGATGGAATACTACAAAAGATGAACTATTACAAAAAGAGAACCAACTTCTGTATGATACATATGTGTCTAAATCCAACCTCTCTATGATACTTGTGTATCTATATTTATATATATTGGGATCTTTATCCATTTACAATGCATTACCAAAACCCTAACCCTACCGACGTTAGGTCTTCCTCCCATGCACGTGTGTTGTTCTTCCTCCAGTTGTCAGTTTCGTTGTGCATGCTTTCTTGCATGTGTGCATATTGTGTTACATTCCAGTTGTTACTTCAGTTTCTACATGCTTTCTTTCCCACAATCATCCTTCTTTGTTCTTCATCCTGGTTCCAACAGTGGCACTTGTAGCATTCAATATTATGTGGGGCCAAATAAACATTTCTTGCTTGACCATTTCTTCCGTAAGCTTTGCAATCTATATCTCTATGTCCAAAGTTAGTACAAATAAAACAATGACCATAAAAGAAACTTTCCTACCTAGGAGTGAATGATCTTCTTTGTTATGTACTCCTTCTAAATGCATGCCTTGGCTGATCACGATCTTCTCTTATGTTGTTTCCTTCACAATGATTGAAATTTCTTTGATACCTAAAAGTGGAGGGTCTTCTTTGATATTCGTCTCTTCCCTAATATTCTTCTTGATTTTTCTTCATTTCTGGAATGTTCTTCTTTGAGGGCTCAAATTATTCCTTCTTAGTAGGGTCTTTGATGAATTCTGCATAACTCTTAGTCTTCTCTTCATTATTTCCTTCTAGCAACCTATAACACTTATCTTCATCTTTCTTTACTAATGATGCGGAACTTTCTCTCTCTTCAGTGTTCTTGTTGAGCTTGACAACTTTAACTCTTAATGTAACAACTTCTTCTTCAAGCTTCTCATGTTCTTCTTCTTTCTTCATCATTTGTATCTTCATGACTTCTTCCTTTCTCTTTGCTTCTTCACGTTTGGTCTTCAAGGAGACAATTTCTTCTTCAAGTCTTCTTTCATCTTGATTGAATTATGCTACAAGTTTATTTAAGCTCTCAGATGTTTCCTTGAGATGTCTAGTTAAAATATTCTCTCTCTTCTCTGCTTCATTTCTTTGTACTATTATTTCTCCTTCCAAAAATATCTTTTCTTCCAACTGAATTTTTCATTCTTCATCAATCCTTATGGCTTCTTCTACTTGTAATTTTAGTTTTGTAATCATTCATTGGACTTATTTAGAGCTGGGATTTTGAGACTCCACTTTTATCTTGATCAATTCTTCCTCAAGTGACTTGTTTTTCTCTCTTACTTTGACCATCTTGTCTAAATAACTCGTTAGGTGTCTCTCATAATATTCTTCTTTTGAATATGTCTAACCTAATGAGCTTCTTTATTCCCATACTAACTCAGCATCTTCTTCATCTTCTTTATCCTGATTGGCATGTTCTAGCTCTGTAAAGTATAGATTATGTAGCTTATCCCAAAGTTCTTTGGCTGATGAACATTGTCCCACTTTATCTTTTACCAAATCACATAATCCTTCCAAGATGATATCAATTTCTATTTTTTTGTTTCTCTTCAATTCCTTCTTGGCTATAGCCTTCAGTTTCTTTGAACCGGTGTATCCTATAACAACTGAGTACCAAAATTCATACCCATGTGCTTGTAAAAATGTTTTCATTTTATTGTTCCACATCTCATACTTCATACCAATATGATCATCAAACCATAGTATTCCATTATATCTATATCAATTTTCCATGACATCCATTGATCTACCTTCCAGTGGTTAAATTGATTTATTGAAGGACCTACTTTGATACCAGTTGTTGGAATATTGAGAGGGGGGTGAATCAGTATGAACACTTTTTACCACTTTCAAACACAATATATAAACTTCAAATTTATTAGTAGTGTATCATTTATGATTGCATTCAATATATCATGAGCATAGAACCAAAAATAGTTCCATTCAGCAATATCACATTAGATACACAGTACACCCGAATTTACGTGGAAACCCAAATAGGAGAAAACCACATAATGTTTTCTTATATATATCAAGAATACATTCATAGGAAGCATCAACTTCCAAATTCTCCATCACCAACTGGGAGGAGGCACCAACCGCCTGATTTACAAGAACCAACCTTCAGGAAGCACCAACTCCTTGAGTTCTCTGGCACCAACCGGAAGGAGGCTACAACCCAATGATTTACAGGCACCAACCTAAAGGAATCACCAAATCCCTGAGTTCTTTGGCACCAACCGGGGGATATGAATCCACAAGGACAAGTTCCAAAGTGACACTTAGCTTCCCAAACTAGTCATCACTCAATCTCTCAAAGGTTTCTCAACACACAACAATACAAATTTCACCAGCTCTCTTCTCCCATCCTACACCACCCAAGAGAATGAACCCCCTTCACTGTCATGCAGACATTTAGGCTTCCCACCTCCTTCTAGGGCTCCAGTGCATCTGGTCAATAATCTCAATGTTGGAACTCTCAAGATTCGCAAGTGTGACAAGGTTTATCAAAATTTCAATGCATCTGTGCACTTGGGAATTAATTCATGGTTGAAAATACACCAGTAATTCCTACATCAAACCAACCATGGTTGATTTTCCCCAACAATTTCTTTCCTCTATTCCCCAGGAAAAACAAGAATAATCCAGAAGATAGAATCAGAGAAAAATCCCTATAAACAAACTTTTGGTTCACAATGAGATGGTTAACCCCATGAACCACCCTCCTAAATGAAAGAACCCCCAAGACAATGAAGAATATGGATTTCATATCAAAACCCTCCAAGGC
>JZKD02S0976478.1:23057-43064 GCA_000966675.3 Picea glauca | reverse complement strand
AAAAAAAAAAAAAAAAACCACTTACCACCTCAGGGGATTTGGAATACCACCTTGCCCCAAAAAAAACTACTTTCACACCATTTTTTACCAGTCGATTTCTGAAGGTGATTCCGGGAAAAATAAATAGAATTTTGAAAAACCGAGAGAGGTTTTTCTCCGTAACAGGATGAAGAACAAAAAACTCTCTCCGTTTTTACACAGGTGCCATGAGCAGGGAGAATGGAAATTGTCTTTCAGTCTCATTTTTCGGAATTTTGGTTTTTCCTATTACAGTCCCAATTTTGTGTGAGCTTTTTCGACAAGGTGGAGACAAAATTTGAGAAACTGAAGGAGGTTTTTGCTCCATACAAGCCCATATACAATAAAATCCTTCATTGTTTGTACAAGTGTCACCGATTGGGAGAAACCGATGTCTGAGTGGACCCCTTTTTCGTATAAATTTGGCCCGTCTTTCATGGCGGATAGTTCAGGATTTTTAGGGATTTTTATTTCTATTTTTGGCCGAGGTGGTTGAATCCAACTTCAGAAACTTGAGGGGGGATCTCTCCTATTTATTCATATGATTTTAATGTAAAAGGGTGGTTGATCTTTAGGCCCTAGCAAGTTGTAAGCACCGCAATTTTTATCAAGAGATCTTCCAGTAATACAAAGAGACGTTTCATAGGATTCCTACGTGTTAGTTGTTGGTGAAGTTTTTCCCTTCTTCGTTGAATGTTTATCTCTCTTAGTTTTCATATTTCTTTTCTGATTTGATCATTTAAAAGGAGTTAAATTTGTAGAATTTACCTTTGTGTACCCTGTTTCTAGTTTTTAAAGATCTAAATGTTTATCCTCTGATGTTACAGTAAATAAATTTTTAACTACTTCTTTACTTTAATTGATAATCTCATTTTTTTTCTGTTGTCCATCACTTTATTTCTAAAGAATCTAGTAGTTGCATTATCCTGCCCTGTGAAAAGGATATTTATATTTGTTCTTTGATCTCTACCTTTATAACCCAGACCCCATAGCCCAATGGTCCTCTTTTGTTGTCTCAACCAGAAAACTCCAACATATCATATTTTGAATAGCTAGCCTAATATCCTATTCAAACAAATATATATCAAACAGAGAGTTCCCTCTCTAAGTCTTGGAGGGCTAGATCCCTAACTTGAAGTGGTTTTGATGTTTCCTCTGTGACTGCCTCTACAGCCTTGGGCAAATTACAAAGTGCTAACAGAATGGAGACCATACTGGGGAATTTCCCCAGTAGTACACTTCAAAGTTCCATATCTGATCACTAATGGTGGACAGTGACCAGACACAAGAAGGCTGAGATCATTCACCTGGCGACTCCAAATCAGCTCCAGACAATGCCAACTCAAAGACTCCACTAGAGGAAGAACCTGAAGCATGACCAAGCAGCCTAGAAAGACCAGGTACTCAAGCTCAAATTGTATTCATGATATTATTGGTCTCATCTACAATTACTTTCTCTCTTATCATGATCCTAGTCCAGAGTATGTTGTTGAAATTCAGGATGATCACTTTCAACCTGATGAGCCTCAAGAGACCAAGCCCCAAATTGTAGATCATGTATATACTCATACAGTTATAGAAATCCTTGATAGACATAAGCCTCTTGCTTTATACCCCATAGCTGTCAAGACCTCTAACACATATGTAAAAATTCCAGAGTTTCAAGCTGAATTTTCAGATAGTTATAAGTCCTTTGCTTTACCTCCTATACGTGTGAAAGTCCCAGACAGATACAAGCCTTTGTTTTTGCCTCATATTCTCCATGACCTCCCTGTCAATTATAACAATAATCTACCTAGGTTTGATGGAGAGAATGCCAATATCATTGCTGAAAAACACATCCAGAGGTTTGAAGATTTCCTTGATATGTTTGAGGTGGAAGAAGATGATGTTTGTATCAGGATTTTTTCCCTATCATTGCTAGGTAAAGTTAAATATTGGTTTAAGAACCTTCCAGCTGCAAGCATCAGCAATTTTCGTCAATTTGTGCAAGTTTTCCTAGATACATGGGTGATCATGGGAAATGTTTTCCTCATCCTAGAAGAGTATGACAACTTGAAAATAAATCCAGGAGAGACAGTACAACAGTTCTCAACCAGCTTCAATAAGGTGTATTAGTCAACACATATAGATGTAAGGCCACCTCCTGGTTTAGATCACTTGCATTTCCCAGATGCCTTTGATCATGAGATGGAATTCCAATTAAGAGAAAGGAACACTGCAACTCTCGAAGAAATGCAGAACATTGCAGTTGATGTGGAAGCCAACTTGTTGATCAAAAGGTCAAAGGTAAAGAACAAAGAAAAGGAGAAGTTGAAATCTTCCGAAGTTAAACTGGACATCCTGGCCAGCACCATGGAAGAAATGTTGCACATGATTAGCATAAGATAAAAACTCGATGTTCAAAGACATCATGTTCCATTGATTTCAGAGAAAGAAAAGGTCATTGTTCCCAAAAATTTTGCAACTCACCCTTGGTACCATGGTTTGGATAATGATTCTTTCATGTATTCAATTCACAATACGGTTGAAGATGAAGTTCAAAATCAGAAGATGGAGGAATATTCTCCTGATATGATATGCATGTTCAATGGAATTTCATCCATGGATGATCCACCCAAGCTTGATTGGTATGATGATGATTCTACTGCATTGGATTTTTCAAAGAAAGCAGCCACATATGATTGGGAGGAAGAATATCATTTGAAATCCCAGCAGGATGATCAATCTGTACATGGAAATTATGACAGCAATGACCAAAGTGTAGAAAATCTCGGGGTAAGTGGACAGACTTTACCCTTATTCTTCTCTTCTTTTAAATTTTTGAAGGAAATTTTTGAACAAGTGTTAAATATCAGAGAAGGAAAATCTTTCGATGAGATAGTGAAGGATGTTAGTGTTGAGAAAGAGCCTATTTCAGATCCAAGATTACAATCTCCAAGCTTCTCTAACTTTCAAAGTTCAAGGGAAAATTTAGATCCTGAAGCAGAATTCGAAACAATGGAATGTAACCCTGTACATTTTGGTTTTTATATTTCATTTCAAATTTTGAGGGAGGAAAGTGCAGAAAATTTGCAAGAAAATGAAAACTGCTTGCCCTTATGTTTTTCCTCGCTCATGAGGAATCATTACAAGCATATTGCACATAGAAAGGAAAAGGAATGTTCTAATGCATCAATTGAGGAAAACAAGGGAGATACAGAAGTTGATCTAGAGGTGCAACCCTTGATCCTTTTTGAAGGTCAAACCTCAGATGAAATCATGAAGCCCGAAATAGGTGATGAGTTGATCCATCTTGATTCATTGCCTCTGTGCTTTAATTCATTCCAAATTTTGAGGGGGAATCTTGGTCAGATTCTAGTTGAAAGTCACAGTGTAAGTCATGAAGTACCAGTAGAGCCAATGCCACCATTATCTAAAGCATTTTATCACCCTATAGCTGATATTTTGGATAATGTGTGTTTTCAAAGTCAGTGTTCATTTACCCCCAATGATTTCAAAAATTGTTATGATATGGATATGATCAAACAGTCATCTACAGGGGTGTGTTCAGCAGAAGCATCATTTCAGAACCCATCAGAAAAGTTGTAGCCATGTCAGGAAGTGCATGAGGATGCAAATAGCATAACTATAGTACCAAAGCATGATGTTGAATTGGTTGAATTTGAACATCAAGAGATAGGTCAAGTTTATTATGATCTTGTAGCTATCTATATGGAGGAATTTCTCTTTTCAGAATACCCATTGATTCCCAAAGTCTTTGGAATTTTCCACAGACCCAGGGCTTTGTGTTGTAAAGACCTAGTTGGAAATTACTCTCAAGCACGAGTAACAGAATTATTTCTGAGTTTTATCAAAGACAGCAGAAGAACAGAGTTATTAGATCAACTGCTAGATTGGCTCCATTGGCATTTTTCCATTACCTAGCTGAGCAATGATTACAGTTGATTAGGATAGGAGAGTGTGAATAATCTCAACATTCTGAGCATCTATTTTTCAGCAGTGTTCTTTTTTATTTCGTCTCAGCTAAAAGATCAAAATAGGTACAGGTTGCAGAATAAGATTTTGGGATCAA
This sequence comes from Picea glauca, assembly GCA_000966675.3. Lineage (NCBI taxonomy): Eukaryota > Viridiplantae > Streptophyta > Pinopsida > Pinales > Pinaceae > Picea > Picea glauca. Next base: position 38,971 of record JZKD02S0976478.1, on the reverse strand, counting down.
CCCAAAGAATAAAGCATCGATCTGCATGTTCAGATTTCATTGGTCCTTGACACCTCCTGAAAAGATCTGCCATCCCCAGGTGGAGCCTATGTTGTGGTCCTAAAATCATACCAACTTGATTCTTCAGCTGCTTATTTGGCATTGCTCCCGCGATGATGACATCTATCTTACTGGGCTCGGTTGATTCCATTTTCCCCTCCACCCGTTTCGCCCAATCCTTCATCCACCTCTACACCCTCACTCCCTTGCTCATTTGTCCCGTTGACCACAACTCGCCCGCCACTCGTCTCTACGTGAATAAACCAAACTTAGGATAAACAAAAAGAACAATAGATTAATAATGTTAGTAATAAAATCGGTATAGTTAGTTTGATTAAAAAATGTTAGACTAGTTATTAATTAATTAATAATTAAGTTAGTTGTTAAATTAGTAATAAGGTTAGTGTTTATTAGTTAAACATTAAATAAATAAAAAATACAAAACATTAAATATTAGCATAACATAAAAACATATATATATATATATATATATATATATATATATATATATATATATATATATATATATAGATAGATAGATAGATAGATATATAGATATATAATAAAACAAAACGAAATAATAAAACACAAATAAACACAAAACACCTAAAAAATATAAGAGAAAAACAATGCAATAAAAAATTAAAGTCAAAACACATATAACAAAAGTAAAACAATACAAAAAAACATATTTTAAATAAAATTAATAAAAAAAAAACTTAAAACATATAAACATAAATAAATGAAACAAAAAGTAAAAACAAAATTAAAAACAAAACTAAAACATTTATCCTAAGTTGTACCCACCCGCAACTTTACCTTCACACATCCCCAAAATCTAATCAACGTCCATAAATAATTCTGGACCCCCCCCCCTTGCCATCCGAATTTTAATAAGAGGGGTGGGTATGGAATGAAGTAGTTACTAAAACCATCCCCAGATACTTGGCAGCTCCACAAGCCAGCGGACCCCCCCTAAAACCACTTAGCACCTCGGGGGGGGGTCCATAATACCACCTTGCCCCCAAAAAAAATGCTTTTGCAACATTTTTGACCAGCCGATTTCTGAAGGGGATTCCGAGCAAACTAAAGCAAATTTTGAAAAAATGAGAGAGGTTTTTCTCTGTAACAGGATGAAGAGAAAAACTTCTCTCAGTTTTTGCACAGGTGCCATGAGAAAAGAGAATAGAAGTTGTCTTTCAGCCTCATTTTTCGTATTAGTCCCAATTTTGCGGGAGCTCTTTCGGCAAGGTGGAGATGAAATTTGAGAAACTTAAGGAGGTTTTTTCTCCAAACAAGCCCATATACAATAAACTCCTTCAATTTTTTCACAGGTGTCACCGATTGGGAGAAACCGATGTTTGAGTGGACCCCTTTTTCTTAGAAATTCGGCTCATCTTTCATGGCGAACAGTTCAAGATTTTTAGGGATTTTTATTTCTATTTTTGGCCGAGGTGGTTGAATCTGACTTCTGAAACTTGAGGGGGGATCTCTCTTATTTATTCATATGATTTTAATGTAAAAGGGTGGTTGATCTTTAGGCCCTAGAAAGTTGTAAGCACCGTAAGTTTTATCAAGAGATCTTCCAGTAATACAAAGAGATGTTTCACAGGATTCTTGAATGTTAGCTATTGGTGAAGCTTTTCCCCTCTTCATTGAATGTTTGTCTCTCTTATTTTTCATCTTGTTTTCCGATCTAATCATTTAAAAGGAGTTAAAGTTGCAGAATTTACCTTTGCGTACTACGTTTCTAGTTTTTAAAGATCTAAATGTTTATCCTCTGATGTTACAGTAAAGAAATCATTAACTGCTTCTTTACTTTAATTGATAATCTCATCTTTTTCTGTTGTCCATCACTTTATTTCTAAAGAATCCAGTAGTTTCATTATCCTGCCCTGTGAAAAGGATCTTTATATATGTTCTTTGATCTCTACCTTTACAACCCAAACCCCATAGCCCAATGGTCCTCTTTTGCTGTCTCAACCAGAAAACTCCAAGAACATATCATATTCTGCATAGCTAGCCTAATATCATATTCAAACAAATCTATATCAAACAAAGAGATCCCTCTCTGAGTCTCGAAGGACTAGATCCATGAATCGAAGCAGTTTTTATGTTGCCTCTATGACTGCCTCTACAGCCTTGGGCAAATTATAGAGTGCTAACACCTTCCCAGAAAAAATCAGATACGTGATTCAACTTACTAGAAACCCACATATATACGTTGTTTTCTCCACTGCAAATCACATACGTGATCTATCCTTCTGCAACTTGCATATATATGCATTATGTCCTCCTACAAACTACGTATTGTATGAAAAATTCACTCCACACGTGCGAACTTCTTCACCTCTCTCTTCAAGGCTAGATTCACCACCTTGCAAACTTTCCCTTTGTTGAGATCACTAATCATCCTTGACACAAGTGAAAACTCACTTATGAAACCTCCATTCTTTTACAACGATGATCTAATGTCACAATGACATCTCTCCTTTATATAGGAGTCCAATGAGTGAGTTTGGGAGCCCTTCCTACACTCAATAATTAATTAGAATATTTCAATCCTCTTTGTGGGTGTGGCACCCCCACACAAACCCACAAAGCCCATCAACTTTCCCATGAGGCCCTAGCCTCATTTTTAAGTTTATTTCATTGAAACAAAATTCAAAACTGGTACCAACAAAACTTCTCGCATGCTTGGCACCTTGGCCTTTAGTGGGAATACCTCCTAAAGCTACAAAAAAGAATCAACACATTTCTAGAAAAATGATTGTAACTTTTTTTTCTTAAGCTCATCATTCATATTCTTCCCATTTGAATATGATATCTACTACTCAGAACAATTTTCTAGGTGCATAACTAGATTCTTTTCTCCAATTTCTTTCCAATGAGTATTTTTTTTCTCAATTCCGAGCTCGAAGCAAAAAGTTATACCCTTTTAAAGTTTTCTAGGCATTTTCCTTCAGCAGAAGTCTTTCAAGATGACGTGGCATCGTTGTTGAAGATGTCGTAGCCACTGTCCCACTTGGATATCAGGTATTGGGATATAAATCAATGATAACATTCTTGGGAACTTCTATGGCTCTGAGGGTGCGATATAGGCCCACCATACCACCGAGGTATTGGAACTCCGTGTAACTCCATCCAACAAGGTGATCTAGAGTTGGTTCAATCCATCGACCCCTTGGGATGTCAACTAAGGTGTGGGGCTTGGGAACTCCTAGGGGTCTAGGGGTCTAGTGCGATGAACTCCCTCCCGAGATTGTATGTGAAGATCGATGGCTCAGATCTCTCATTCCCCAGATCCGACAGTCGAAACTTAAATCCGTTGGTGTAGGTGGTCCAGCTGACACCTAGACACATGGCACCTTATCCTTGTCATGCGTGGGCTCACCGTAGTGCTACATGTGGCACTGACATGGCTCTAACAAGGAAGATGATGTGGCACAAATCACTAGAAACATTTTTCCTTCTGCTGGCGTCTTCCTATATGACATGGAATCCACATGGACCCCTTCCATGTGTGTTGGATGTGGCAGATGGTGTGGCCACCGGCCCACCATCCCACCAAGATAACCTTCTATATTTCATGTTCTTGATTCCAGTCTGGTCCGACCACTAGGCCACCAACCCACCAGCCCACTAAGGTACCAGGATTTCAACAAGGGAATTGGGCTTGGAAACTTCTTGGGGTCCAATATTAGCCCACAAGGGTACCAGGCCACCAAGGCACTGGGCTACCATATAAAAAAAATTATATTGTGCGTGGCCCCCACAAGGTTCTGTGAATATCTTTTACCTCGCATAAGTACAATAGAGCCACCTTAAGCTTATAAATTGTTCAATAGATATTTTCCCCATGCATGTGGGATAAAATAAATAACATCCATTGCAAATCTATGGTGGGGATCCACACATGGAATAGATCAACAATTCCTATGTGTTGTCTCTTCGGAAGGCAGATTTTTCAGTTCTATTTCCCAAATCATGAAGAGAATATCTTGTTAGGTTGTCGGGGCCACAGAAGATCTCTTAAACATAGTTTCAATGGCGATCCTGACACTATTAAAAAAAAAATCTTCACACCCTAATGATGTCCATAGAAATTTAATTAATCTTGCTTCAAGAGATTTTGTCATGTCATGTTGCAAGCCCCTTCAAAGGCCCGGTTTTGTAAACCTACAACTCTAATACTAATCGATGGCATACCTATCCACCAAGGATGGGCCACTCTACTTCCAAAATTCCCTTCAAGACACTTTAATACAAATGTGTGATGTACCTAGCCACCAACATAGGTCAGGCACACCCACCACACCCAAGAACACACTTCTTGAGCCAATTTGAATTTATGATACCACACAACTAAATAAATAAGCATGAAGTAACACATGCAGTCATCAACATTCATGTTAAACTACAAGGAACGAACACTATGCCATGCACAACAATAACCATCCAGTAGGCACATTATTAATGCATATCTCAGAGATAATAATCAATATACAGTGGAAAATAATTATGTATAAGAAGACAAACACCTTGAAAAAGAGCACTATTCTTTAATAAAACTAGTTACCAACTAGATGCATACCAAGGAAGTTCCACCCAACCTTAGACACTATTGTTCCAAGTCTCAATAGTAGGTCACCCCTGAGCCAGAGCTATTAATCCATAAGGATGACTTCCATAGCGACACTTAACTTCCCAAACCAGTCAGCACTCATGCTCTCATTTTTTTCTCAACACACATCAATCCAAAGTTCACCATCACTGTTATCCGATCTTGCACCACCCAAGAGAATGAACCCCCTTCACTACTACGCAATCCCTTAGGATGCCCACCTCCTTTCATGGATCCAGTGCATCTATTCAAGAATATCAATGTTAGAACTCTCAGGATTCATAGTTGTGACAAGGTTTATCAAAATGCCAATGCATACATGTACTCAGACATTGATTCATGGATGAAAATACACCAATAATGTTGGACAAATAAGAGAGGGGGGGGGTGAATCAGTTGTTACTGTGCTTAAACAATTATTCCCATTTTAAACTCTTTAGAAAATACTCAATGATGATCAAAATAATGCAGGGAAGTAAGCAATAGAATATTCAACATCAGTCACACACATGAAATATAAAGAGACAGATATTTCTTGAGGAAACCCATAAAGGGAAAAACCTCGTCTTCTTGATATGATAAGTAATCTTTATTTTATGTACATTATCATTCTTAGGAGCACCAACTCCCTTTGAGGCTACCACCTCTGTTTTGCAAGATGCAACTTGCTAAGAGCACCAACTCTCTGGTTTCTCTAGCACCCAATAGAAGGAAGCACCAACTCCTTGGTTTCTATAGAACCCACTAGAAGGAAGCACCAACTCCCTAAGTGTTCCAGCACCAATTGGATGGAAGCACCAACTTCCAGTCACATAGGCACTGACCAGTATAACAAAGAACAATAGTTCTCCCTTGCACCACCCTGCCACCCCGGTTTTTCTGGTTGCAACCAGATGGAAGCTACAACTCCTTGTGTTGAAGCACCCACTTGAAACTCTGAGGACAACAGTCCTCCCTACCACCTCCCCACCACCCTAAAATACAAATATTTTCTTTTCATAAATTTATCACAGTGATACAATATTTATCAATGGCTTACCAGTCTCATCACTTTTCTTCTACACTGCTCTGCTATGCCTACATCAATGTCTTCTAGCATGCATCTCTTGCACTTCTGTTCTTATTCCTTTTATGCTCTGTGTGCCATATCCATTCTATGCGCTATGCCTCTTTTATGCATTTCAGCTGATGTACACGGCCTGCTTCTACTCACATGAACCACTCTCAACCGCAGTAACCATCTCTTCTTTGTTCTGCGTGTATTTATCATGCCTAGTCCTCTGCCAGATCATCCATGCAACTCATTGTCTTCTTTGGTGGTTATCCGGAGTTTGTTCATCATCAGTGGCTTATCCTGAGATTCTTTTCCTTCTCTAGTAGTGAGAATCTTCATCTTCTCTGTCACAGTTGAGCTTTATCCTCTCTGTTGTAGTTATAGACTTCGACACTTTTCCATCTGTCAATTGTCTCTATGATGAGTCTTCATTCCACTGGTAGTTACCTCGAGACTCTTCAGCTCCTCTGGTGAGCACCCTGATATTCCTCGAATTCTTTGGCGGTTATACTCAGTGTGTTCATCATCAGTGGGATTTATGATCAGATTCCTTAGCTTCTCTGCCAATTGAAACTCTTCGTCTTCTCTATCAATTACATCTAGTCAATTATGGCTTCTTTGGATTCTAATCCCCTTCCTTCATGTGACCACCATGGTGACCAATCGCCTAGTAAAAAGGTGCTTACCGATTTCGTTTTAGTGAGAGCTAGCTCCTTTTCATGATATGACCTTGAGATATGAGCTTCATGTGACAACGCGATTGCAGGCGTGTCCATAGGAAGTTTGAGGGAAACCCTCTTTTCGCCTCGCAATTCACTATGAGCCTCCATGAATCCTTTCTCCAAAACTGTGGTTTCAATTGCAGCCCCCTCATGAAAAATTAAGGCTCAAGCATGTTCTAGCCCCGCTATGGAGCACGACTGTTGATCTCACGATCTTGACGGTGCTTCTAAATGAATGGTTCAAATCTGTCCTCTCAAGTCTATGGACCAGATCTCACCTTCCTAAATCAACGGCTGAGATTTACTTCGTGATCCGGGCTCCAGGAGTTTCAAATCTCAAACCCTGTTGTTGTTGACTAGATATCTTCTAGAATGGAAGATCTACTGACATATGTCCTCTTCAATCGACGATCAGTATCTCCTCTGTGAGTCCGGCCTTCGAGACTTTCAATTCTCAAACTCTCATTTTCTCCTGGAGCATTTCACCCAAAGTCCACGATCTAATGATGTGTGTACCTCTTGGATCAACGGTCGAGATCTCCTTCGGGTCTCCAGACTTCAAAGATTTCAATTCTCAACATTCATGCTCTCCCAGAACACTTTTAGCCAGAGTCCACAGATTCCTACCATGTGTCGTCCTCGAATCAATGGTCCTCGTTCACTTCATGACTTCGGCACTTCGTCTCTTCATGACTTTGACACTTCGGCCCTTCACAACTTCGGCCTTCGAGACTTCAGAACTCTGTCCTTTTCATTGATGGTCAAACTCCCAAAGTAAAACTCCCAGAGTGACATCACTTGATGATGTGGTAAGATCCTAGTAGATGCCACATGTCACTCAGATTTGTTATTTGCATGTACTTGAAGTGTCAAATCAACTTGACACTTGTCATTTTCTAATTGCACCACATGTCCTTGCTGACATAGTCTTGTTGACGTGGTCTGTCGCATGTCCATCCTGACATGGTCTGCCACATGTCCTTGAGAACTGTTGTTTGTTCGATCATGAACTTAGATCGATGGCTCAATCTTTCTGCGATGCAGCTTTGTTAGCTTATCATGTCCTTCTACTTGAAGCTGATCTGACAGCTTTCATTTACTCTGGCTCTCCGGCTCTCCGGACTTTGGGTTTTTCAAGTCTCAAACTAAAAAATCCTCTAAGTGATTTGCTCTAGAGTTGAGGATATTGTGCCACCTATCAGTCTTGACAATGGACGGTCCCTTCTTACGTCGGGACTTCGGGACTTTGACAAGTCCTCTCTCCTACGCTCATCATAGGTGTAGCCTTCATGCATTTATCTCTAGATCCAACGACTATTGATCCTTCGTGCTCAGATCCAACGACTGAGATATGTTCTCATCTTCTGTGTGCTCCTCCTGTGAGTCCTTATCTTGGACCTCGGCTTCACTTCTAGAAAAATAAAAGTGGTATCTCTTCTAATCTTTGATCTCTGCATATTGTTCGCTCCTCCTCCTAAGATTACGCTTCTTTCTGAGCTTTGATATCTGCATGCTCACACTATTCCTCCCTAGATTTGATTTTCATATTGTTCGCTTCTTCTCCTGAACTTATGCTTTCCCTGTTTTCCATCATTGTTTCTTTCCTCATTGATGCTTTTCTTTCCTGTAAACATACCATCGTCGTTGTTGTTCTTGCCATCAATGACAAGCACACTCTTCTTGTAAACATGCCAACAATCTCCCCCTTTGGCATTGATGGCAACCCTCAAAGGTTGCACTAGTATGTTTGGACCTCCAATTGTAGCATCCAGACCACTCATTTTCTCCCCCTTTGACATCAATGTCAAATAAAACATGTTCCCCCTTAGTTGTTGCAGTACTTTTCGGAGGCATCAAATATTCAACCAATACATACTCCCCCTGACAGGATGGATTCTCTTATTTGAGTCCTGAAGAGTATTTATATCTAACTCAGATTCTTCTCCTTCTGATTCTTGGACCTGTTCATCTTCAGCTTCAGTTGTGTCCTCTGTAGTATACTCAATATTACTCACCTCTCTTACTGGGATTCTTTCATCAACCTTTTCTTGTCATAAATGAATGACTCCCCTTGTCACTCTTCTCTCTCTGCTTCTAATTGTTCTCCCCCTTTGTTAAAAAGTTAGCTCTTTTTGACAAGGTTTCTCCTCTTTTTATCTCTACAAGATGTCATGTATATCATTTTGTACATCAGGATGTTGTTGTTGTGGATGCCACTGTCCTACTGGAACATTGTGCAATTGTAGCTCATATTTTTCAAATAACCCTTGGATCTGCCCATTGATTCTCATCGATCTCTAACCAGATGTATCTGTCTTTATCCAAGATGCTTCTTTACTGTACATTTCTCTAAAGTCGTCTGAGAAAGTTTATACTATGCTTGACACATGTGTGCAATTATTTTTGCAACAATTAACTTCACTCGTGTTCACTTGTTCAGTCTTTGCTATCCACATCTGTGAGTGTCTTGGTTTCTTAAACTATGTTCTCTGATCTTCTATTACTGCAACTTCATTTTTCATCTATGATGTCTACAATCCAAGGCTTTTATGACCATATTCATCATAAGGAAAAACAATAATCGTTACAAACACTCTCATACCTCCTTTGATTCATCCATGAAGGTGTCTCTCTTCTAAACTTACTTTGAGGTGTATGAGTAGCTTCTGGGTGTGTTCCTTGATCTGATCTTCTAAGTATTGTAGTATTTCTTTCATTCTTTGAACCTAAAGAGCCTGAGTCATAGATGCTTTCCCTTTTTACAAATGAAGTACCTGTGTTAGACTTCTTAGGAGTACTAATTTCTTCCTTGTTGTATCCAATATTGGATTTGTCATTTGGTGATCTCTAACTATCCAAGATCTCATCCAGGATCATGGAACTGTTCAAGAACTTGATTTGGGTGTTTGACTTCTCAACCTTGACTTCTCAACCTTATTTCTAAGATTCACAACTTCTACTTCCATCCTATGACATGATTCTTCTTCTACTTCTTCTTTTCTTGCATGGGAGGATTCAATATCAACTTCATTATCTACCCTTATTCCTTTAGCCACCACTTGTCCTGAGTTTACATTTTTTAGCTTACAATCTTCTTCAAAGATCACATTTCTTGTTTTTCTTTTACTCATAGACAAAAGCTTATCCTTGTATCCAGTCATGTGCTTGGAACATCCATTGTCTAAATTCTAGGATTCCTTTTGTTTTTGAGTTGAAAGTACTAGACCACATTTTTCACTATCTTTCTTTTTCCATGTGCTGGCATTTCTAGTAAAGAGATTTATCCTTGGATCTACTTTGTAATTCTTCAAATGACAGTTTGCATCTTTGTGGTCGAAATTATAACAGTCATAACATTCAAGCTCATTGTTCAATAGGTCAAAGTGATTATTGCAATGTTGTCTACTCATTGACTGTTTATTATTTATTGACCTCCTCAGTTACATATCTCTAAACTTAATTTGACAATTTGTAATATGTGTTTGTCTGTTACTTGGTTGTCTCATTATTTGTTGTGGAAGATAATTGTTGTTGGGAAATAATACCCTACGGACTAACAAGCTAGGGCTGAACTTGTACATAGATCATGACCTTAAAGAAAACACTTTTAACCTATCACCCCAATACTCAAACCCCTTTTTCACACACAAGCATGGAAGAGACCTACTAACCTTTTTCTATCGACGTTTGATGTAGATCCTCCGTTGTGCTTTATCTGCTTTCTTTCGTTGTTCCTTCCAAAGACAATCCTACAATCAAGACAAAACACTATGCATGCATGTTATTTTTCTACCTGGGGGTTAGAGATTAAGCATAAATCAAATAATATATATCACTCGTGCATTGGGACGGGAAAAGTATTCTTTTATTAATCTCAAGATGAATCAACTTACAATAATGATAGAGACCGGCCATCGTTCCTCGATCCTAATCCTAGGCTCCTCCTCTTCTTTATCCTCCAACTGCTTTGCTTGAATTCTCCTTAAGCTTGAGGAAAGGCTAAAGGGTTGGGACAAATGGATTCGGCAATTGGGCAGAGTTTCTTTGCTATCTTTTTCCTCCTCCAAATAGTACCCCTACCCCTTCTTTTATAGGTTAGAAGGCGCTAGGGTTTTGGACGAACTCTCGGCCATGCATGGTCGGGAGTTTCAGTTAACTGACCCATAGCTTTTTGTCCCGTCGGCAACTTTCCGTTTTTTGTGATTCTGAAGGAAAACACGGGCTGTAGTGGGCCTGCTAGCATTTTCCCGCGGGCTGTAGTAGGCCTGCTAGAGTTTGCCCGCGGGCTGTAGTGGGCCTACTAGCGTTTACTTTTTAAAAATGGAGTTTTTAGAAGAGTTGTTTAGTAGTTTTTTGGAAAAGAAGGGATATGATTTGGCCTGATGTCAGGTAAGCATGTGTGGTGCAATTTAGGGTTATAACATATGCCCCCTAATGTGTGACATCAGAAGAGCATTTGATGGCCAAAATACATTACCAATCTTTTACCAATCTGTACTGATGTGTTGAATGAGTGAGCCCAGGAATCAGGAATCAGGAGGTGCCGTCTGCAAAAAATATCAAATGTCTCACCGAGGCAGGCATACCCATGCTTGGGATAAAATAGAACCATGGCTACCAATCAAATACACTGTAGATCCATGTCAAATAGCTATAAAGAGTAGCTGCAAACAATACACAGTGGAGCTACATCTCGAAATCAGAAAAATAGACATAGAAAGTATCCATCTTCCAGAAGCTGATTCGGCCTGATGGTTGTACTTCAGAGCTAGAGAAACAACTTCAAAGTCTTCTAAAACTCGAGTAGGAGTGTAATATGAGTGTACAATTGCACTACCCAGAGGTCTTCGATGGCTCGTCGGTTATGGACTTAATAATCTTGATGATCGGACTGAAGGCTTCAGTGATTTCGAACAAAGACTTGATTGGACGTTTAGGATGGCCGGGTATGCGAACAAGAGACATAATGCAGAGGGGCCGACTCAGGCTTAGTAAAAAACTTCCCTTGGACAATAGCACGACAAGTGATAAGACTCAGGCAGCATATATGTTAATCATAAGTCTACGAAGCAGGAGGCAACGCAAACTCTCCATATGTTTGGAAGAGTAACCAAACGGTGGAGGACCCAACTCTATAACGAGCAAAGCTTCCTAAGGTTGTACTACATCCCATAGTCTGATGAATCAAATGGACAAATGTGCTTTATCTAAGGGTGACTCATGATGCTGCCAATAAAGAAAATACGTTTCCCATCCTCTTTTTGGGGTATATTTGATTTTTTTGTTCTTTTTGATGATTTGGAAAGAATAAAGGAATATTATGTTACAATGGAGGACCAAGCACAGAAAACATACAAGCTCAAGGCACAAGGACAAGACTGATGTTCTAGGAAATGATACTCAAGAAAAAATCCTCCAGTGGCCAAAGGTGTTAAGACGCAAAGGCAAATTGTTACTATGCTGAAAGGTAAAGGATGCAGATGCGGTTGATAGAACACACAATGGTAACGTCCGTCGATGTAAGTTTAACGAGCCCAAAGAAGGGAAACTCGGTGGTTTTTCATATTTAGAGAGTCTGGAAAAGCATAAAAGGAAACTCCATTGGGGTACCTTTTTTGACAATAGTCTAGCCGGTTCGAAAAAGGGGTAAACTAGCACCGATTAGACGTCAATTCAAAACCATTTTAACGAGTGTGACAAGGACAAGATCACTCGGCTATTTTTTCAATTTTAAGGAGTCTGAAAAAAGCTTAACTATGGACACCATCAGGAATATTCTTCTGGACCATTTTAACGAGTGTGAAAGTATAAGGTCACTCACGATCTTTTCAATTTTAGGGAGTCTAAAAAGAGCTTAACTATGGACTCTGGGGGGGTTTCTTTTTCGTAATTTTAGTCCCTCAGGCCCGAAAAAGGAATAAAATTATACCTGAGGATACTCTTCTAAAGAATGGGAATTCGATAGAGTACACCTTTGTTCGTACAGTTGACCATCCAGACCGAAAAAGGGGTAAACTACCATCGGACAGACGTGACTTCAAATTTCAGTTTAACGAGCATGAAATGACACAAGATCGCTCGGCAATCTTTTCATGTTTAGAGGGTCTGAAAAGGGATTAAAAGGAGACTCGTTTAAGGAACATTCTTCTGGACCAATTTAACGAGTGTGAAGAAATAAGGTCACTCAGCAATCTTTTCATCTTTAAGGAGTCTGAAAAGGGCTTAAAGAAGACTCCATAATGGTTACTTTTCTTAGTTAATCTGGATGAGATCGAAAAGCATAAATACAATCTCATCGGATGTTTCTTTTGGGTCTCAAAGCGAGCTTGAAAAACAACAAAGGTATCCCATGATTGACACTTTGTGGGTTGATGTCAAGTATCGCTTCGTAAGACCAGGCAAAAACATCACGGAATTCTTTGAAAAGATCTGTGTAAATCTGAATCTCTTTGGGGGAGCAATCCACTCCGATGAAGACATTCTCCATGACGCCAGGGTTTCGGGAGATATTGATAGGTATAGTGGCAACGATAGTCGCCATATTTCCCTCATCATAAATTTCCTGTGTAGCTAAGAGGTTAATGGGACATGGCTGATCTCCCGTCATGGTGATAGTGAATTCTCCGGCCTTGATTCGACTTAACTCTGGGAGGAAATATGATCTGTAATGCAGATCTTCCCAAGGTCTGTCTAGACTAGTCATTGCTTCGATTACAGCTTCATCAGAAGGCAAGACTAAGTCTAACGAATCGGTGGTAGCAAGAGAACCCTGAGCCCAGATAGGCTCTAGAAGTGGATCCAACTCTTGTGTGGGAGTCGGATCAGGAGTAGTTGAAGCTTGCTAGACTAAAGAGTACGCTACTTCAATGGCTGACAAGGGCATGGACATGCCGAAGTGCCCTATCTCATCCATCGTGGCTGATGGGGAAGGAAGAATCCACGGATCCTCAAAGTAAGTCGTGCGGAACGACGAAACGTGAAAAATCTCAGCCTTGTGGTGAGTCGATATAAACTTGACATCGCCATGAGGAGGTGAGTAATTGAAAGTACCCATCAAGGATGGGCACAAACCAACTCCTACATTAACGACACCGGCTTGAGGATTATCTATCATGGGAACCGTGGATGCCCCCAAAGCTGGGTCAGGTCGAGAGAAGGACAATTGATCAATGGTCACTATCCAACCCTCGTGTGGAAACAACAAGACTTGGAAAACTGTAGCAACCACAACTTGCATCGCATAAGTCCAACTATGACCTAACAAGAGATTGTAGTCGAGGGGGGCATCGACTACCTCTACCTCGACACACATAGTCTTCCCTCCTAACTGCACAGGGAAAGAAGGAATGATGCCATGTGGTCGGAAAGAATGATCGTCGAACACAGTGAGGAGAGTAGGTGATGGAGACAAATCGGGTTGACCAATGGCTTTCACGCATGCTAACGACATAATGCATGTCGAGGCACCCTCGTCAACCACAATGCAAAAGATATTTCGTGTAAATGTTTTCGTGGGATGAGACACTACTATCTGAAATGCAACGTGGTAAGGCAGACGAGGTTTCAAGTCAGTAGTATCTAGCATGATGGTACCCAGGTTACAAGTCTTAGTAGAGCCTAAAGCAGTCAACAAGGCTTTCCTCTTAGTAGGGCAACTTTGGAGGACCTCCAAAGCGGACATAGCACAAGGGGTTTGGGATAAATATTCCACCACAGAGTAATTCTGGGCGGCCCTTGCATTGGGATTGTGAGAAGCTTTCTTAAATGCACCCTTTGGAATGCGTGTCATTGTTTCACCCAACGTCTTCTCGATCTGTAGAGGAAGAGATGGGAGTTTGACTTCTTTTCCCTTCTCAGAGGCGTTTGGTTTACTATAGTCGTGTGCTCTATTCATTATTAGGGCATCACCCCTAACCATATATACGTTCGCGGAAGAGGAATTATTTGGAGGAGGGCAGTTTTCTTGGTTTCCCCCTTCGGCACTTGTAGAGGCTTGAGTTAAATTTTGCCCATGCTGAAAGGGATTAGTCAACATGGCTTGTTGTTGTTGTGTGACAAACTTTTGGGCCTCTGCAAGTCGAGGACATAGATGGGTCGGGTGGTCTTCTGCACATAAGTTGCACAAATACCTCGCCTTCCACTTTTCCGTGGTGCCCTCGCTAGCATTTTAGTGGGTTTCTTATCCCCCTTACCCTTCTTGCATTTTTTTTTCTTCCCTTTAGACTGTTGGGTGGCCTTTGGGTTAGTCGTTTGTATGGAGTGTACTTCTGACGTTTGGGTAGGAGGAGCAGCCAAAGCAGTAGTCTGGCTGGACGCTGAGTGTTGTATGGATAATTGTTGCAATTGTTTTGTCAATTGCTCAGTGGGCTTAGTTTGTGCCGAACCAACGATACTGTCGGCATGTGGTCCAGTTCTCTATCTGGTTTTATCCAGTATCGATCGTGGTGCATTCGGCAGGATGTTGTACAATAGACCAAACTGAGAATAGATAAGCTCAAACCGTTGAGCCCTCATGATGGCATCTTCTTCAGAGAAAACCCCAGAAGTTGCGACGTCTTTGGATAATTGCGGTACTAAAGACTTAAGGAACCACTCAAGCAGGAATGCTAGTGGAACTGGTACTTTGATTAGACTCTTTCAGCGTCTCCACTCTCGGATATGATCAGAGATATGGTCCGCTGCCATCTGTTCGAAATTGGCAAGCAGTTTTTTGCCCGCGTCGTATCTCACAGGTAACTGGAAATGGTTAAGGAAGGCCATAGCTAGTTCGCCAAAAGAAGAATATCATGAGCGGTCAAGCTCTATGTACCATTTTGCGGCACTCTCGATAAGAGTGCATTGAAACAATCACAACTGGACGGAGTCATCTTTCAATGAGTTAGATGAACACCAAAGATGGAAAGTAGTCACGTGATCACCTGGATCTTCGTTAGGCTTGGCCTCAAACTTTGGAATGTCTGAAGGCAACTTCGTTGGCATAGGAGGCCAATGCGGATCGTGACAGATAGGATCATTTAACAACCGTGTTAAATCTAGCAAGTGTAATGTCACCAGAAATGGTAGTTTAGGTTGTTGTTGATAGCCTGGATAAAAGGGTCTTGGAGTTTGACTGGCACCAGGTTGCCAGGAAAAGTTTGGCTGCTGGCTCAGATTTTGGTAGAAACCATGGCCCTGACCAGCATAAGGGTTTTTCATCTGAGGAGACATCAATGGTTGATTCCCCATAAAGGACATAGGATGTTGGGCATTCATCGTGTTTGACGGACTTTGGGAAGGATTACTCCATGCCGGTCCTGATGGAAGAGGCATAGAAGTCTGTCCAGGGTTCCATTGACTATGGAAATAATTACCCCAGAATGGCATTCCAGAGGATGGAACAGATCCTTGTGCTGAGTTCCAAGGTCCTGCTATATGTGCCCCCGGCACAGGAATAGTACCCTGCACTGGAGTAGACTGTCCAAAGATGGGAGTGCCC
>JZKD02S0976478.1:0-17715 GCA_000966675.3 Picea glauca | reverse complement strand
TGAAACTTCTCCAACTCTTTTCTAGTTTTCACTACTTCTTCTTCCAGAGTTTCACATCTTGCCTTCTTCTCTGATAATTGTTGTTTCAGAATGTCCTCTATGTTCTTTGCCTCTTCTAATTCCACTTTTAGCAGGGCAAATTCTTCATCGGGTTTTTTACTTCCTTTCTCGAATTGTATCAGCAATTGTTTTTTCTTTCTCTTCTTAAGCCTGAGTATGTCAATCTCTTCCAACACGCTAATCAACTCTCCTTCCAAGTCAACCACAGATTCTTCATCATTAACATCACTTCCTGTGATTTTATTATCATAATCCTCTTTGTCCATAAACACGAAATCGTTTACCTTATCTTCACAGGAGGAGTCACTATCTGTGTCTTCTGAAGAGTCATCATTGTTTACACATAAACTTTTCTTTTTACCAAATCTTTTGGATTTGTACTTCTCTTCACCTTCAAATTTCTGGTCCTTCCTTTTGTGTGGACACTTAGATGAAAATTGACCTATCTTTCCACAGTTAAAAAAATTGAAGGGAAACTTGCCTTGATACTTGCCTGACCCTTTCTTTAGTCTTCTTGCAAATTTTGCTTCAATTTCATCAGGCTCAGATTCCTCATTCTTATCTGCTTTAGAAGAAGCTTCTCTAGTAGTGGATTTATCTTTACCTATCCTCGTTTCATATGCAGACAACATTCCTAGAAGTTGATAAAAAGACAAATCTTTTAGATCATTAAGTTCTTCTATAGCAGAGACCTTTGGGTTGAACCTATCTGGTAGAGATCTCAAAATTTTCTGAACTAAAGAGGCTTCCTCAATTTTTTCACCAAGAGATTTCATTGCATTTACAACTCTTAGAAAGTACTTCCCAACAATTTCAACTTCTTTCATATGTAGTTGTTCAAATTGTACTCTGTAGTTTTGAATCTTGGCATCCTTTACCTTTCCATTTCCTTCATAACTGCTAATGATTTTGTCCCACATTTCTTTGGTAGATTCTAAGTGCATAACATTTACAAATTCTGCTTCTGCAAGCCCACTCAGAATAGCATTCATAGCCTTAGAATTGAAGTTAAATTCTAGCTTGTCATCCTTAGAAGCTAGTACAATCGGCTTTACATAACCAGTATCTACAACATCCCATACATCTGCACCTAAAGCCATTATGTAGGTTCTCATTCTAACTTTCCAGAATCCAAAATTTGTTCCATTGAATAGGGGGGCCTTATTGGTTGAATTTCCTCCATGGCTAGTGATGTTTAAGCTCTAGGATCTACCCTTAAATAAAGGAAACTTTCTTTGATACCAATTGTTGGACAACTAAGAGGGGGGGGGTGAATCAGTTGCTACTGTGCTTAACCAATTATTCCCATTTTAAACTCTTTAGAAAACACTCAATGACGATCACAATAATGCAAGGAAGTAAGCAAAAGAATATTCAACATCAGTCACACACATGAAATATACAAAGACAGATATTTCCTAAGGAAACCCATAAAGGAGAAAACCTCTTCTTCTTGATATGATAAGTAATATTTATTTTATGTACATTATCATTCTTAGGAGCAACAAATCCCTTTGAGGCGACCACCTATGTTTTGCAAGATGCAACTTGCTGAGAGCACCAACTCTCTGGTTTCTCTAGCACCCACTAGAAGGAAGCACCGACTCCATGGTTTCTCTAGTACCCACTAGAAGGAAGCACCAACTCCCTAAGTGTTCCAACACCAATTGGATGGAAGCACCAACTTCCAGTCACACAGGCACCGACCTGTATAATAGAGAACAATAGTTCTCCCTTGCACCACCCTGCCACCTGGTTTTTCTGGCTACAACCAAATGGAATATACAACTCCCTGTATTCAAGCACCCACTTGAAGCTCTGAGGACAATAGTCCTCCCTACCACCTCCCTACCACCTTGAAATATAAATCTTTTCTTTCATATATTTATCACAATGATACAATATTTATCAATGCCTTACTAGTCTCATCATTGTTCTGCTACACTGCTCTTCTCTGCCTACATCAGTGTCTTCCTGGGCGTATCCCTTGTGCTTCCTGTTATTCTTCCTTTTATGTTGTGTGCACCATGTCCATTCTATGTGTTATGCATCTTCTGTGCATTTCAGTTGTTGTGCACAGCCTGCTTCTACTCACTTGAATAACTCTCAACTGCTGTAACCATCTCTTATATGTTCCGCGTGTATTTATCATGCCTAGTCCTCTGCTAGATCATCCATGTAGCTCATCATCTTCTTTGGCAGTTATCGTGAGTCTGTTCATCATCAGTGGCTTATCCTAAGATTCTTTCCTTCTCTGGCAGTGCGACTCTTTGTCTTCTCTGTCACAGTCAAGCTTTATCCTCTCTGTTGTAGTTATACACTTTGACACTTTTCCATCTGTCAATTGTCTCTATGATGAGTCTTCATTCCACTCGCAGTTACCTCGAGACTCTTCATCTCCTCTGGCGAGCACCCTGATATTCTTTGAATTCTTTGGTGGTTATACTCAGTGTGTTCATCATCAGTGGGTGTTATACTGAGATTCCTTAACTTGTGTGGCAGTCGAAACTCTTCGTCTTCTCTGTCAGTTACAGCCAATCAATTATGGCTTCTTTCGCTTCTAATCCCCTTCCTTCATGTGACCACCATGGTGACCAATCGCTTAATCAAAAGGCGCTTAACGATTTTGTTTTAGTGAGTGCTAGATCCTTTTCATGATATGACCTTGGGCTATGAGCTTCATGTGACCATGCGATTGCGGGTGCATCCATAGCTAATTTGAGGGAAACCCACTTTTCACCCCGCAATTCACTATGAGCCTCCACGCGTCCTTTCTCCAAAATCGTGGTTTCAATTGCGGACCGCTCATGAAAAATTAAGGCCCGAGCATGTTCTGGCCCTGCAATGAAGCACGACCATCGATCTCATGATATTGACGGTACTCCTGAATGGATGGTTCAGATCTGTCCTCTCAAGTCTGCCAACCAGATCTCACCTTCCTAAATCAACAGTTGAGATTTACTTCGTGATCCGGGCTCCGGGAGTTTCAAATCTCAAACCCTATTGTTGTTGACTTCACATCTTTTGGAATGGAAGATCCGCTGACATCTGTCCTCTTCAATTGATGATCAAAATCTCCTTCGCGAGTCCAGCCTTTGGGAATTTCAATTCTCAAAATCTCATTTTCTCCTAGAGCATTTAACCTGGAGTCCACGATCTAATGACGCGTGTCCCTCTCGGATCAACGGTCGAGATCTCCTTCAGGTATCCAAACTTTAGAGATTTCAATTCTCAACCTTCAATCTCTCCCAGAACGATTTTTGCCAGAGTCCACAGATTCCTACCACGTGTCCTCCTCCAATCAACGGTCCTCATTCACTTTGGGACTTCAGCACTTCATCTCTTCGCAACTTTGGCCTTCGGGACTTCAGAACTTTTTCCTTCATGTTGGTGGTGAAAATCCTGAAGTAAGACTCCCAGAGTGACGTCACTTGCTTACGTCACTTGATGACATGGTACGATCCTAGTAGCTACCACGTGTTACTCAGATTTGTGATTTGCACGTACTTGAAGTGTTGAATCAACTTGACACTTGTCATTGTCTGATTGCACCATGTGTCCTTATTGACATAGCCTCGTTGATGTGGTATGTCTCATTTCCATACTGACATGGTCTGCCACATGTCCTTAAGGATTGTTGTACGTTTGATCATGAACTTAGATTGACGGCTCGATATTTCTGCGATGCATCTTTGCTAGCTTATCATGTCCTTCCACTCGAAGCTGATCTGACGATTGTCGTTTAATCTGGCTCTCTAGCTCTCCAACTCTCCGGACTTCAGGTTTTTCAAGTCACAAAATGAAAAATCCTTGAAGTGATTTCCTCCGGAGTTGAGGATCGTGTGCCACCTGTCAGTCTTGATGATGGATGGTCCCTTCTTACTTCGGGACTTCAGGACTTTGACAAGTCCACTCTCCTACGCTCACCAAAGGCATAGCCTTCATGCATTTAACTCTGGATCCAATGACTGTTGATCCTTTTCTCTCATATCCAACGACTGAGATCTATTCTCATCTTATGCGCAGTCCTCCAGCGAGTCCTTCTCTTGGATCTTGACTGCACTTCTAGAAAGCGCAAAGTGCTATCTCTTCTGAGCTTTGATCTCTGCATAGTTTTCTCTCCTCCTCCTGAGATTACACTTCTTTCCAAGCTTTGATCTCTACATGCTCACTATATTCCTCCTAAGCTTTGATTTTCATACTATTCTCTTCTTCTCCTGAACTTATGCTTTCCCTGTTTTCCATCATTGTTGCTTTCCTCATTGTTATTTTTCTTTCTTGTAAACATACCATCGTCATTGTTGTTCTTGCCATCAATGACAAGCACACTTTGCATGTAAACATGCTAGCAAGTAATTCCTACAGCCAATCAGCCATGGATGTTGTTCCCCAACAATTCATTTCCTCCATTCCCTAAGAAAAACAAGAATGCGCCAGAAGAGACAATTAGAGAAAAAAATCCCCTGAAATGAATTTTTGGTTCACAATGAGATGTCCAACCCCCTAAACTTCCTGCATGAATGAATGAACCCCCAAGACAACCAAGACAATATATTTTGTATCAAAATGCTCCAAGGCCAACGATGTCTCTCCAAGAGACTCATACGCCCCCTCATGTGTCCCTTAACACAAACATGGGTGATAATTAATTAAACAAATCATAAAGGTTTATCTCCTCTGTTCCACCCTCTCTCATGGAATCATATCCCCCTATAAACCTTGTCCTTGTCCATCCTGCAGCAAACGATGTACTTTTATTATTAAAGTTTTCAAGGAATTACATTCTCATAGGCACTACAACCCCTTTTAGTTTTTATAGGCACTCCGACCTTTCATCAACTAAACAAATTACCTTAATAAGCTGGGGTATTACACTTGGTCCCTACCAAGTCACTGAGAAAATTGAGGTTGGCATGTATCGATTGCAAAACCTAAGGGGTGAACAAGATTCTCTCCATCTAAATGGTCAAACCATTAAAATATTATTTACCTAACTGTTCATCATCAAAATTCTTGTACCATAGATTTCTTTGTTTGGTTGCATTTTATTATTTTTGTAGTTATGTTTGATAGTTTGTTTTTCTTTTGTTCATTGTTTTTGGTTAATGTTCCATGGTTGGTTGTGAAAATAATATTGATTCTCAAATTCTAGTGAGAAATGGAGGGACAGACACTCTTATCCAAAACCTTGATCATCTAAAGCAAAGTAACGAGTATTCATTCAGTAAAGGATTTGAATCCTGGAATTATTTGCACTTCTATGTGCATGTTAATTGGGGAATAAACAATATTGTTTGTCTCATGGTTTGGAAATTTTGAAGGGAATAACAGAAATAAAGGAGAGTATGAATCATGTCTATCAGAATAGCTAGTAAGGATCTTATTTCTTTTAGTGAGAATGTTGTTAAAAAAAATCTTAAGTGTTGGGATCCTTTCTTCAAAGAAATGGATATCTTCCTCCCTAACTCATTTTTGGTTTTATACATGTCCTCACCAAAAGATATCCAATGATGGGTACCTCTTGTAGTAAATATTATAACAAAACAAAATGGTGAAAAGAAGACATATTTCAATTAGAGAATGATGATATCAAGGAGGGTATGCAAATATATTTGTCAGTGCTATGGATGCTCACTGGTAGAAGAGCAAGGTTTGTGATATTGGATGACTCTATTGGGGCTATGGATGCTCATTGGCAATAAAGTGACACCAAAAAGAGGTATCAAGTACTTAGAGCTTGGAAGTTTATTTTCTCCTATCAGTGGTGATTTTCTATCTAGTTCTTGCTTGGTAGGACATGGATCATTAGTTTGTGGTAAAGAGGAAAGAAATTAAACAATTCACCATAACCAGAAATGGTTGGATGTTCCCAAGATCATATGCATACATATTTATAAATGGTATATGGGTTGTTATCTCGAAATCAAAGTTTCCTCCTGAAATTGTTATATCATTATAGCTAAGGTAAGGATCGAATATTCTGGTTTCGTTTAGAGAATCACCATTTGTTGAGACCTCAACATACCCTTTGAAATATCAGACATTTCAATGGGTACCACTTTATTTTTTGATCACCTTTGTTATTGGTTTATCTCGCTTGCATTTTTGTTTTATGTTTTCCCTTCTGGTTTCACTGAATCAATTGTGTTTTAGGCTTGAAAAGAAGATTATCCAAAATGGAAGAACACATATGAGTTCCAAATTGAAGTAGAAAGGGATCAAGACATGACAATTTTGTAAAAGGAAACAAAAACCCATTAAAACCTTCTTTTTTTCATGATCCCCGATGGATGATTATGTTGATCACTGATAGTGCATCAAGCGTCGGTGAAATATTTACGCAAATTGGGAAATATATGAAATATTTCACCGATCACCGATGTACATTGGTCATCGACGTCAACCAATGACTCTTGCAAACGCATGGAAAGAATCTTAAACCTCACGAACATTGATAAAATCCAAAGAGCATGAATAACCCTCAGTCGTTCGATACAAGCGCTCAATTAATCCTAACCATTGGGAGATAGAGATAGTATTCATTTGATTTTGTTGAGTCAAGTATCCATGCAATATGGAACACATGAGTTTCTTACTTCCACGTCACCCACCACATGGATTTTCATACCTTCCATGTCACCTACCACATCATATACCATGTCACACAAATGTGTTTCCCCTTTTCCATGTCAGTTTTTCATGTCACCACCCACATCATAATACCACATCAAATATGTACAATTTCCTCTATTTTATCGGGCTTCGGAAGATTTTGTGGGGACATTGGAAACAAAAATGCTTAACAATTCACCGACGCTAATGACTTCATCGACCATCAACAAATTCAGTTTCACATTGCAAAATTCAAAGAGGCAAGTCTCTTCACCGATAACCAATTCTCTATTGACATCAACCTTCCTTGTTCTGAAAAATCTCGCGTGCATGTATTTGTTTCCACCGATGGCCAATATCCATGGAAGTCATTTTAAATATGATTCGTTCATCATGCATTTCCTTTTGATTTTGGTCATCGAAAGTATAAAGGCAGGATTGGCCTTTCATAGTTTTCTTTTCACCTATGATCCATCCCCGTACACGGCTATGTCACCATGCTCCAACCAATCACACCTTAACATGACAACCTCTACATTCCCATATAAAATTTTAGGTAACATATAATATGCCATGTCACAGTATAGGTCCATGTGTCTAGACACATCACCATTAGGAAAATGCATTGTGCATCGATGAAAAGGGTGACATTTACATAGAACTTTGTCAGGATCAATGATGAGAATTGAAATAAAAGTTGGCTCAAAAAGGCCAATGCTATCAAACCTCTGACCCCCGATTGGGAAAGGCACTTCATGCTAAATAACCTTCTTTTGAATTCACCTATGAACTGAGAAATGGGCATCTGCACCATCATACAACACAAAGAATGTTGACATGTTTACAGGCAGATTGTGCTTGTCATTAATGGAAAGAATAGCAGCGACGTAGAGTGTGCTTGTCATTGATGGAAAGAACAGTGGTGACGATGGCATGATTAAAGGTAGAATGTGCAGAAGGAATCTAAGCTCAGAAGAGATAGCGCTTTGTGCCTTTCAGAAGTGTAGACGAGGTCTAAGAGACGGACTCACAGGAGGAGACCTTTGAACACTTAGAAAACCTTCTAAGTTAGAGAGATCAGAAAGCTCAGGAGGAAGAATGAAAGTGGTCGTTGGATCACCAATCCCAAATACCCGATGATCGTTAGATCAACGTCTGGTGACTAGAGGAAGCACAGAGGAGAAGAACAGATCTAATCCGTTGGATCTGAGCACCGAGGATCAATAGTCATTGGATCCAGAAATAAATGCACAAAGTTTATGCCTTTAATGAGCATAGGAGAGCGAACTTGTCAAAGTCCCAAAGCCCTAAAGTAAGCAGGGACCATCCATCGTCAAGACTAACAAGTGGCACATGATCCTCAACTCCAGAGCAAATCACTTCGAGGATTTTTCAGTTTGAAACTTGAAAAACCCGAAGTCCAGAGAGCCGGAGTAAACGACAATCATCAGATCAGTTTGAAGTGGAAGGATAGGATAAGTTAGAAAAGCAGCATCGCAGAAATATCGAGTCGTCAATCTGAGAACATGATCAACGGACAATGTTTAGTTCAGGTATAAAAGTTGTGAGGGGGTTATTGTTCAGGGATTCTCACTTCGGAAGAACTAACGACTTGAAAATTTGAAATACCCAAAGTCCCGAAGGCCGAAGTCCCGAAGTGAATGAGGATCCATGTCAGCAAGACTATGTCAGCAAGGACATGTGGCACAATCAGACAATGACAAGTGTCAAGTTGATTTGGCACTTCAGGTACATGTAAATTACAAATTTGAGTGACACGTGGCAGCTACTAGGCTCACGACATGTCATCAAGTGATGTCACTCCGGGAGTTTTACTTTGGGAGTTTTACCACTAGCAGATTCCCTAAGTCTTGAAGTCCCGAATGTCGAAGTCCCGAAGTGGATACGAGTCATCTGATCGAAAGATCACTTTGGATGAATTCTCAACCATTGATCTAGTATAGTGGAAGGACAGTGTAAGTGAAAGTGTTAACCAATAGCAAGTGGTCTCCACTTCTTATGACTTACTTAGCAGGTGACCACTCCATAGGAGAATGAAGCAGTGATCAGCCTAAAGTCCCGAAGTGTCGAAGTCACTTATGATCATTGATCGTACAGGAGGGTACATTTCAACGGATTGTAAACTCTGGGAAAAACTACTGCGGGAAAACGCGAAGGAGAAATGTTTGAGATTGTCAAAGACCAAAGTACCAGAGTGGAGGATAGCCATTGGATTAAAGAGGACAGATGTTAGCAGATCTTCCATTCCGCAAGATATCCATTCAGAAGAAATGATAACTTGATATTTGAAATCTCCAGAGTCCGAAGACCCAAAGGGATTGTGACCATTGATCCAAAAGGGGACACGCGTCAGTGGATTGTCATCTCTGGGAAGAAGCAAAGGAAGGATGAAATAAAGTTGAGAGTTGACATTGTCGAACCCTAAATAACCCAAAGGGATTGTGACCATTGATCCAAAAGGGACACACGTCGTTGGATCGTGGACTCCAGGTGAAATGCTCCAGGAGCAAGCGGAGTTTGAGAATCAAAACTCCCAAATCCCGAAAGGAGAAATCAATCTTGTCCATTGGTTTGGAGGGCCACATGTCACCTTATCATTGTAACTCAGGATCTCGCATGGACAGAGGAAAGAAGGCAAGAAAGGAAGATAGGTCGGAGTTGTTGAACAAAAGAGAACCATCAATATCGTGAGATCGATGGTCCCATTGCATTGCGGGGTCATAACATGCTCGGGTCTTAATTTTTCGTGAGCGGGACACAATTGAAACCACGGTTTTGGATAAAGGGTACGTGGCAGCTGGAGGTGGATTGCAGGGAGAAAAGCGGTTGATCCCAAACCACTCTTGGACACACCCGCAATCATTTGTTTATGTAAGGATGTAGCCCGAGGTCACATGCAACGGGGGGCTAACATGAAGAGAGTCCACGTCTATAATCATTTGGTCACAAGATACCATCGCCCAAGGTCATATCAAGAAACAGAGCTAGCACTCACAAGACTGAGTTCGGGAGGCGCCTTTTGAATAGGCGTTTTCTCACCGCTGATGGTCACGTGAAGGAAGGGGCTTGGAAGCATAAGAAGCCAAAGATGACTGGATGTAACTAACAAAGAATAAGAAGAGTTGGAATCTCAGAGTAACTCCCACTGACGATGAACACATTCATCATAACCATCAAAGAAGACAAAGAGTTTCCATGATGATCTGGCAAAGGACTGAGCGTGAGAAAGACATGCAAAACAGAGAAGACAGAGTGCTTTTGTGGTAGAGCTATGCATGTGGGAAGCATGAGAGAAAGTGGAAATGTTAGTGAAGATCAAAGGCATAGCAGATAGTTTGAGGAGGTAGCACAGAGCATAAAAGTGAGAGGAGAAGAAGAACAGAGGTGTTGTTGGTTGCGTAGGAGAAAAAGAGAGTAGAGTATAGAAGCAGGACTATGCAGAACTAGAACAGAGGATAGAGGTTGCAAGAGGTAGACGCGTCATGGAGCTGTAACAGACCATATCAGAGACATAGCAGAAGAATAGAGAGTGCAAGGGAGGTGTGTAGGAATACACGGATGCAGGAAGAGAAGAGCAGTGTAGCAGAACAGTGAATGAGACTGGTAAGCCATTGATAAATACTGTATCACTGTGATAAATTTATGAAAATAAAATATTTATATTTCAGGGTGGTAGGGTGGTGCTAGGGAGGACTGTTGTCCTCAGAGTTTCAAGTGGGTGCTTGAACATAGGGATTTGTAGCTTCCATTTGGTTGCAGCCAGAAAAACCAGGGTGGTAGGGTGGTGCAAGGGAGAACTATTGTTCTCTGTTATACACGTTGGTGTCTGTGTAACTAGAAGTTGGTGCTTCCATCCAGTTGGTGCTGGAACACTCAGGGAGTTGGTGCTTCCTTCTAGTAGGTTCTAGAGAAACCAAAGAGTTGTTTCTCTCAACAAGTTGCAGCTTGTAAAACAAAGGTGGTAGCCTCACAATGAGTTGGTGCTCATAAGAATGATAATGTATAGAAAATAAAGATTACTTATCATATCAAGAAGAAGAGGTTTTTCCCTTTATGGGTTTCCTCAGGAAATATCTATATATGTATATTTCATGTGTGTGATTGATGGTGAATATTCTATTGCTTACTTCCTTGCATTATTGTGATCGTCATTGAGTGTTCTGTAAAGAGTTTAAAATGGACATAATTGTTTAAGCACAGTAACAATTGATTCACCCCCCCGCCCTCTCAGTTGTCCAACAATTGGTATCAGAGTCGGTTCCTTTTATCTAAGGGTAAATCCTAGAGCTTAAACATGACTATCCATGAAGGAACTTCAACCATTAAAGCCCCCCTATTCAATGGAACAAACTTTTCCTTCTGGAAAGTTAGGATGAGAACCTACATAATGGATTTAGGTGAAGATGTTTGGGATGTGGTAGAGACTGGTTATGTAAAGCCGGTTGTACTAGCTTCTAAGGATGACGAGCTAGAATTCATCTTCAATGCTAAGGCTATGAATGTTATTCTGGGTGGGCTTGCGGAAGCAGAATTTGTAAAAGTTATGCACTTAAAATCTGCCAAAGCAATGTGGGACAAACTCATTAGCAGTTATGAAGGTAATGAGAAGGTAAAGGATGCCAAGCTTCAAACCTACAGATTACAGTTTGAGCAACTAAATATGAATGAGGATGAAACAGTTAATAAATTTTTCTTAAGAGTTGAGGAGCTTGTGAATGCTATGAAGGGTCTTGGTGAGAATATTGAGGACGTATTCTTAGTTTAGAAGATCTTAAGATCTTTACCTGATAGATTCAATCCAAAATTTTCTACAATAGAAGAACTGAATGATCTTAAGACTCTATATGTTGATCAACTCCTATGAACTCTAACTGCTTATGAAATGAGTATTAGTAAATATAAATCTACCACTAGAGAAACATCAGTTAAAGCAGATAAGAATGAGGATTCTGAGCCTGATGAAATTGAAGCAAACTTTTTTAGAAGACTAAAGAAAGGATCAGGCAAGTACCAAGGCAAGTTTCCCTTCAAATGTTTTAACTATGGAAAGTTAGGTCACTTTGCATCTAAGTGTCCACACAAGAAGAAGGACCAGAACTCTGAAGGTGAAGAGAAGTACAAATCCAAGAGATTTGGTAAAAAGAAAATTTTATGTGTAAACAATGATGACTCTTCAGGAGACATAGATAGTGACTCTTCTTGTGAAGATAAGGTAAATGAATTCATACTTATGGCCAAAGAGGATTATGATAATAAAATAACAGGAAGTAATGTTAATGATGAAGAAGTTATGGTTGACTTAGAAGGAGAGTTGATCGGTGCTTTGGAAGAGATTGACAGACTCAGACTTAAGAAGAGAAAGCAAAAAAAATTGTTGATACAGTTCGAGAAAGACAGTAAAAAACATGATGAAGACTTTGCCCTGCTAAAAGTGGAATTAGAAAAAGAAAAGAAAATAGAGGACATTCTGAAATAGAAGTTATCAAAGAAGAAGGCAAGATGTGAAGCCTTGGAAGAAGAGGTTTTAAAAACCAGAAAAGAGATAGAGAAGTTTAAAGCATTGTATCTCCAAAATATTCCAAGCATTAAAGCCTCAGCAGAACTAAATGAAATTCTGAGCAAATAGAGATCTCCTTTGTTGAAGACTGGTTTAGTTTATGTAATGGTTCAATCGGAAAATAGACAAAAAGCAAAGAGCCAATAAAGATGATCAAGTTCCAAGTCAGCAAACAAATAGACCATGTGAGTACTATGTCACCAAAAGCTAATAAAGACAAGATGATCCCTGATAAAAAACAAAGATATCATAAGATGGAGCAACAAATGCCAAGAAGAAGGCCATCCTTCAGGTACCAAAATTTCTTCCATGGTTACTGTTTTTACTGCTCTAATTTTGGTCATAAGATTACAAATTTTCAAATTAAGTTTAGAGACATGCAACTGAGGAGATCAAGAAATAAACAATCTTTGCAACATGAGTAGACAAAGTTTTGATCTTTTGAACAATGAGATTGAATGTTATAACTGTCATAACTTCAGCCACAAAGTTGCAAACTTCCATTTGAAGAATTACAAGTAAGATCCAAGGATAAATCCCTTAGCTAGAAATGCTAGCACATGGAAAAAGAAAGATAGTGAAAAATGTGGTCTAGTACTTTCAGCTCAAAAACAAAAGGACTCATGGGATATAGACAGTGGATGTTCCAATCACATGACTGAAGAAAAGGATAATTTTATGTCTATAAGTAAAAGCATAAGGATAGATAATAATGTTGGTATTAAATCCTCCCCTACAAGTAAAGAAGAAGACTCAGATACAACAAAAGAATGGTATGTTAGCATTTATCCCATTGAAGAAGTAGAAGAAGAATCATGTCATAAGATGGAAGCAAAAATTGTGAATCTTAGAAAGAGGGTTGAGAAGTCAAACACCCAAATCAAGTTCTTGAACATCTCCATGACCCTGGATGAGATCTTGGATAGTCAGAGATCACCAAATGACAAATCCGGTCTTGGATACAACAAAGAAGAAATCAGTACTCCTAAGAAACCCAATGCAAGTCCTTCATTTGTTAAAAGGGAAATCATGTATGACTCAGGTTCTTCATGTTCAAAGAATGAAAGAAATACTACAATATTTAGAAGATCAAATCAAGGAAGACATCCAAAAGCTACTCATACACCTCAAAGTAAGGTTAGAAGAGAGACACCTTCATGGATGAATCAAAGGAGGTATGAGAGTTTTTGTAATGGTTATTGTTTTTTCTTGTGATGAATATGGTCATAAAAGCCTTGGATCGTAGGCATCACAAAAAAATAAAAAATAAAATAAAATAATTTGCGGTCATGTAACAAGCATAATATAAACTTTCTCGGACGACTTTAGAGCAATGTAAAATGAAGAATAATCTTGGATAAAGATGGATACATCTGGTTAGAGATCGATGAGAATCAATGTGCATATCCAAGGGTTGTTTGAAAAATATGAGCTTCAATTATGCAGTGTTCCAGCAAGACAGCGACATCCGCAGCAACAGCACTTTGATGTACAAAATGATATACATGACATCCTGTAGAGATAACAATATGAGAGACCTTGTCAGAAAGATCTAACCTTTAGAAACACAGGGGGAGTCATTTAGTTATGATAAGAAAATGTTGGTGAAGGATTCCCAGTAAGAGAGATGAGAAATATTGAGTATACTACAGAGGACACAGTTGAAGTTGAAAATGAACAGGTCCCAGAATCCAGTATTTCATTCCAATACCAAGCACATCCCCATAAAATACCATTTTCTGAGAGAGAAGGTCACCAACAATATTGTTTAGGTTCATTACATTCCAACCACAGAACAAATTGCAGACATCTTTACTAACTGTTAGAAGTTGGGTGTCATCCTTTCTCTCACCTAAGAGAGCCCATCCTGTCAGGGAGAGTATGTGTTGGTTGAATATCTAATACCTCCAAAAAGTACTGCAACAACTCAAGGGGAGCATGTTTTCTTTGACATTGATGTCAAAGGGGAAGAAAAGGTGTGGATTCTACAATTGGAGGACCAAGCAGAATAGCGCAGCCTTTTAGGGTTGCCATCAATTCCAAAGGGCGAGATTGTTTATAGGTAGAGTGTGCTTGTCATTGATGGAAATAACAGCAGTGACAGAAAGTGTGATTGTCCTTGATGGCAAGAAAAGAAGCAATGATGGCATGATTATAGGTAGAATGTGCATAAGGAATCTAAGCTCAGAAGAGATAGCACTTTGCGCCTTTCAGAAGTGCAAACGAGGTCCAAGAGACGGACTCGCAGGAGGAGACCTTTGAACACTTAGAAAACCTTCTAAGTCAGAGAGATCAGAAAGCTCAGGAGGAAGAACAACAATGTTCGTTGGATCACCAATCTCGAATACCTTATGACCGTTAGATCAGTGTTCAATGACTAGAGGAAGCATAGAGGAGAAGTACAGATCTGATCCATTGGATATGTGCACTGAGGATCAACAGTCGTTGGATCCAGAAATAAATGCATGAATTTTAAGCCTTTGATGATCGTAGGAGAGAAGACTTGTAAAAGTCCCAAAGTCTTGAAGTAAGCAGGGACCGTCCATCATCAAGACTGACAGGTGGCATACGATCCTCAACTCTGGAGAAAATCACTTCGAGGATTTTTTAGTTTGAGACTTGAAAAACCCGAAGTCCAGAGAGTCAAAGAGCTAGAGTAAATGGAAGTCGTCAGATCAATTTGAAGTGGAAGGATAGGATAAGCTAGAAAAGCAGCATCGCAGAAAGATCGATTCATCATTCTGAGAACATGATCGAACAACATTGTTCATTTCAGGTTTAAAAGTTGTGAGGAGGTTATTGATTGGGGATTCTCACTTCGAAAGAACTGGCGACTTGAAAAGTCAAAATACCCGAAGTCCCGAAGTGAATGAGGATCCACATCAACAAGACTACGTCAGTAAGGACACATGTCTCAATTAGACAATGACAAGTGTCAAGTTGATTCAGCACTTCAGGTACATGAAAATCACAAATCTGAGTGACATGTGGCAGCTATTAGGCTCATGACACATCATCAAGTGACGTAAGTAAGTGACATCACTTAGGGAGTTTTAATTCAGGAGTTTTACCACCAGCAGATTCCCTAAGTCCCAAAGTCTCGAATGCCAAAGTCCCGAAGTGGATACGATTTGTCTGATCGGAAGATCACTTTGGATGCATTCTCAACCATTGATCTAGTATAGTGGAAGGCTAGTGTAAGTGGAAGTGTTAACCGAAAGCAAGCGGTCTCCACTGCTTATGACTTACTCAGCAAGTGACCACTCTAGAGGAGAATGAAGCAGTGATCAGCCTAAAGTCCCAAAGTGTCTAAGTCACTTATGATCGTTGATCGTACAGGAGGGCACGTGTCAACAAATCGTGAACTCCGGGCGAAAC
Source organism: Picea glauca (assembly GCA_000966675.3). Lineage (NCBI taxonomy): Eukaryota > Viridiplantae > Streptophyta > Pinopsida > Pinales > Pinaceae > Picea > Picea glauca. The sequence goes on along the minus strand of JZKD02S0976478.1, from coordinate 2,087 downwards.
TACTATGGGAAAACGCGAAGGCGAAAGGTTTTAGATTGTCGAAAACTGAAGTCCCAGAGTGAAGGATAGTCATTGGATTAAAGAGGACATATGTCAACATATCTTCCATTTCGTAAGATATCCAGTCAGAAGAAACGAGAAGTTGATATTTGAAATCTCCGAAGCCCGGGGACCCGAAGGGATTGTGACCGTTGATCCAAAAGGGGACACACATCAGTGGATTCTTAGCTCCAAGAAAAAGCAAAGGAAGGATGAAAGAAAGTTGAGAGTTGAGATTGTCGAACCCCGAATAACCCGAAGGGATTGTGACCATCGATCCAAAATGGACACGCGTCATTGGATCATGGACTTCGGGTGAAATGCTCCGAGAGCAAGCGGACATTCAGAATCAAAACTCCTGAAGCCCAAAAGGTGAAATAGATCTAGTCCATTGGTTTGGAGGACCACATGTCACCTTATCATTGAGACTAAGGATCGTGTGTGCACAGAGGAAAGAAGGTAGGAAAGGAAGATAGATCGGAGTCGTTGATCAAAAGAGAACCGTCAAGATCGTGAGATTGATGGTCCCATCGCATTGCGGGCTCAGAACATGCTCAGGTCTTAATTTTTCATGAGCGAGCCGCAATTGAAACCACGGTTTTGGAGAAAGGGTACGTGGCAGCTGGAGGTGGATTGCAGGGAGAAAAGCGGTTGATCCTAAACCACTCTTGGACATGCCCACAATCGTTCGCTTACTCAAGGACATAGCCCGAGGTCACATGTGATAGGGGGATAATGTGAAGAGAGCTCGCGCCTACAATCATTTGGTCATGAGAGACCATCACCCAAGGTCATATCAAGAAACTGAGCTATCACTCACAAGACCGAGTTCGGGAAGCACCTTTTGAATAGGCGTTTGCTCACTATCGATGGTCACGTGAAGGAAGGGGCTTGGAAGCCAAAGAAGCCAAAGACGGCTGGTTGTAATTGACAGAGAAGAAGAAGAGTTGTGACTGCTAGAGAAGCCATGGAATATCAGTGTAATTCTCACTGATGATGAACACATTCAGCATAACCCCAGAGAAGACGAAGAGTTTCCATGATGATCTAGCAGAGGACTGAGCATGAGAAAGACATGCAAAACATATATGATAGAGTTATTTTGCGGTAGAGATATGCATGTGGGAAGAAGGAGAGAAAGTGTAAATGGTAGTGAAGATCAAAGGCACAACAGATAGTTTGAGGAGGCAGCACAGAGCATAAAAGCGAGAGGAGAAGCAGAACATAGGTGTTGTTGGTTGCGCAGGAGAAAAAGAGATCATAGCATAGAAGAAGGAATATGCAAAACCAAAATAGAGGATAGAGGCTGCAAGAGGCAGAGGAGACATGGAGTTGTAACAGATCATATTAGAGACAGAGCAGAAGAACAAAGAGCGCAAGTGAGGCGTGTAGGAAGACATTGATGCAGGCAGAGCAGAGAAGTGTAGCAAAACAGTGAATGAGACTGGTAATCCATTGATAAATATTGTATCACTGTGATAAATTTATGAAAAGAAAAGATTTATATTTCAGGGTGGTAGGGTGGTGCTAGGGAGGACTGTTGTCCTCAGAGTTTCAAGTGGGTGCTTGAACACAGGGAGTTGTAGCTTCTAGAAAAACCAGGGTGGTAGGGTGGTGCAAGGGAGAACTATTGTTCTCTGTTATACAAGTTGGTGTCTGTGTAGCTGGAAGTTGGTGCTTCCATCCAGTTGGTGCTGGAACACTCAGGGAGTTGGTGCTTCCTTCTAGTAGGTGCTAGAGAAACCAGAGAGTTGTTGCTCTGAGCAAGTTGTAGCTTGTAAAACAGAGGTAGTATCCTCACAATGAGTTGGTGCTCATAAGAATGACAATGTACAAAAAATAAATATTACTTATCATATCAAGAAGAAGAGGTTTTTCCCTTTATGGGTTTCCTCAGGAAATATATGTCTCTGTATATTTCATGTGTGTGATTGAGGTTGAATATTCTATTGCTTACTTCCCTTCATTATTGTGATCATCATTGAGTGTTCTGTAAAGAGTTTAAAATGGGCATAATTGTTTAAGCACAGTAACAACTGATTCACCCC
>JZKD02S0976456.1:0-13648 GCA_000966675.3 Picea glauca | reverse complement strand
GAGCAAATTATAAGTTTTTTACATCTTGAAGGTACCTTCAAAGACTCCATAATTGATGAATATCAACATGATAGAGAAATGAATGCAGATGTTTCTGTCTCAAACAATCAATCAACAGAGAAAAACATAACTATCCTGATAAATAACATCCCTAAAAGTGTGGTAAGGCTGGAAAAACTCTATGACCTTCAGGAAAAGTTTAAGAAGGTGACGAATTGTAAGACTAATAGCTTATCAATGTAATTTGAAGTGATAAATATGGGGTTAGATAACACACCTCAAAACACAACCTGGGAAAGAAGTGTTCCCCTGAAGAAAGGCAAGCCTTCATAAAGTTGTTCAAAGAATACAAAGACATATTTGCCTGGACATATGATGATCTCAAGACCTACGACATAAAGATCATTCAAAATGTTATCCCTATGAAGCCAAAAACCAACCCTTTAAGCAGAAGTTGAGGAAAATGCACCTGAGTTTAGAAACACAAGTAAAAGCAGAGCTTAACAAGCTATTAGCAACGAGGGTAATTTTCCCACTCATACATACACAATGGATCTCAAATCTTGTACCTTGTTGGATAGGCATTTTGGTTAAGTTTTGGGATCTGCTCTAGAAGAAGTCAAAAAACAAAAGGTAGCTATTAGATGGACCAGAGCGCASGATAGAAGGATGTGCAATGGAGCAATGGRAAAAAGGCGAAAAACRATTATAGACCAKTAGGATTTTGGGGACATCTTTTCCACTTTTGTAACGGGATTAACCMTGTTTTTTTGTATAAATATGTAAAGGGTTTTGGGTGGGAAAAAGGAGTTTTGAATGTTAGTAGTCTGAGGTTCAGAAGTTTTTGAGGAATTTCTTAATGCTTATTGGGGAAGTTGAATCAAGAAAAAGGAAGAATTTTGAGGTATGACTGAGTGAAGCTAGCACTGCAGTAGAACGGCTAGGCAGTGTTCARTAATGTTATTATTGCATATTTTTTAGCACAATGCACAAATTTAAGAGAATAATCAATGACTAATAAAACAATCCAGTCGTTGTGGACGTAACCCAAGTTGGGTGAACCACGTTAAAACTGTGTGTTATGATGTGTTGTGTTTGCAATTTATGATGTTAATGTTATGGCACAATGATGATATATGTTGAATGTATTGTTCATATATGATGTTATAATGTCACACATTGAAGCATCTAGTAAGAATGAATGTTAAGTGGGAGAATATTGTGCATAGAATATATTGAATGTTAATGAACTATTAAGCAATGAGAACTATGCGCATGAGTAAATAATAGTAAGAACATGAAGGATGCATCACTTCCCCTCATCACCACAGAACCTTGGTTCCTGTAGACCCTCTAGATGCCTCGTATGAAACTTCACTTGCTCTGTTGGTGATGCCCAAAGGGCTAATGTCTAAGGGTTTTGTTGGTATATATATGATTAACCCCAGGTTTGCCCACTGAGCACCAACAAATGGTTTGATTGTCAGGACCATAAACTATAATTGAGAGGAATGTTTTGGAGGTCGAATAAGGAAGAAATCAAAGAATGGCTAGAGAGGAAGCAACGAGGCTTTGCCAGAGAACAAAATAGAAACCCTTGGCTCAATGACGAACAATGGTACAATGGTATGTTTTCACAGATCTGTATGAAATTTTCTTTGGTGAATTTTCGATAATTTTGACTGAATGGTTAGAAAGGCTNCGTAACCCAAGTTGGGTGAACCACGTTAAACCTGTGTGTTATGATGTGTTGTGTTTGCAATTTATGATGTTAATGTTATGGCACAATGATGATATATTTTGAATGTATTGTTCATATATGATGTTATAATGTCACACATTGAAGCATCTAGTAAGAATGAATGTTAAGTGGGAGAATATTGTGCATAGAATATGTTGAATGTTAATGAACTATTAAGCAATGAGAACTATGCACATGAGTAAATAATAGTAAGAACATGAAGGATGCATCACTTCCCCTCATCACCACGGAACCTTGGTTCCTGTAGACCCTCTAGATGTCTCGTATGAAACTTCACTTGCTCTGTTGGTGATGCCCAAAAGGCTGATGTCTAAGGGTTTTGTTGGTATATATATGATTAACCCCAGGTTTGCCCACTGAGCACCAACAAATGGTTTGATTGTCAGGACCATAAACTGTAATTGAGAGGAATGTTTTGGAGGTCGAATAAGGAAGAAATCAAAGAATGGATAGAGAAGAAGCAGTGAGGCTTTGCCAGAGAACAGAATAGAAACCCTTGGCTCAATGACGAACAATGGTACAATGGTATGTTTTCACAGATCTGTATGAAATTTTCTTTGGTGAATTTTCGATAATTTTGACTGAATGGTTAGAAAGGCTAATTGAGGACATTGGGAGATATAGAGTTGAAGCTCTGAGAAACTGGATCCCTAAAATGATGAGAAAATTGAACGCAGTAAGCATTATAATTTATCGCACAGTTGATTTCTGGTTGAATAGTATACTGGGGGGTTATATTACAAAATTTCTGATAGATGGAACCCAGTCTTATAATGTCACAGAGACAGAATTTTTCAAGAGTCTGTGTTGAAGGTATTTGAGTGCATTGTCTACTTGGATAAAGATGTTACTGTCCGATACGAATGTCATGAATATGGATTCTGACATCTAGGCGCCTTTANTTCACAGATCTGTATGAAATTTTCTTTGGTGAATTTTCGATAATTTTGACTGAATGGTTAGAAAGGCTAATTGAGGACATTGGGAGATATAGAGTTGAAGCTCTGAGAAACTGGACCCCTGAAATGATGAGAAAATTGAACGCAGTAAGCAATATAATTTCTCGCACAGTTGATTTCTGGTTGAATAGTATACTGGGGGGTTATATTACAAAATTTCTGATAGATGGAACCCAGTCTTATAATGTCACAGAGACATAATTTTTCAAGAGTCTGTGTTGAAGGTATTTGAGTGCATTGTCTACTTGGATAAAGATGTTACTGTCCGATACGAATGTCATGAATATGGATTCTGACATCTAGGCGCCTTTATGCACATAGGGGGACTAGGGAATGACCAAAGGATGGTCTGAGTGTGGAAAGGATGAGTAAAGATCAGATGGCTCAAGGATGTCGAGAGAAGAGGACGTTGAATCAAACAAAGACATTGGAGTATTTCGTTGTGGGAAAAGGTTTAGATATAGTAATAAGGAGACTATGGCTCTGAAAGAATAGCAGCACGAAGAATTTGAGGAAAGTGACCCATGCGCAACACTTCAGATCACACCGTACGAAGAAAGGAAAAGGAACGAAAGAGATCTGCATTATTGTTGAGAAGAAGAAAGAATTCCATCTCATATCAGAATCTGCTTCGAATGCAAAACCCCATGTGCATCACTGAGAATTGAAGCAGGAAATGAGACTTGTTCAAGAGAAATTGTAGTGAGTGGAGGAAGTCAGAGCAATAATTGGAGTAGTGGAAGTAGCACTACGACCCAGAGTTAGTCAACATCACCAGGGGTANAATAGAAACCCTTGGCTCAATGACGAACAATGGTACAATGGTATGTTTTCACAGATCTGTATGAAATTTTCTTTGGTGAATTTTCGATAATTTTGACTGAATGGTTAGAAAGGCTAATTGAGGACATTGGGAGATATAGAGTTGAAGCTCTGAGAAACTGGATCCCTAAAATGATGAGAAAATTGAACGCAGTAAGCATTATAATTTATCGCACAGTTGATTTCTGGTTGAATAGTATACTGGGGGGTTATATTACAAAATTTCTGATAGATGGAACCCAGTCTTATAATGTCACAGAGACAGAATTTTTCAAGAGTCTGTGTTGAAGGTATTTGAGTGCATTGTCTACTTGGATAAAGATGTTACTGTCCGATACGAATGTCATGAATATGGATTCTGACATCTAGGCGCCTTTATGCACATAGGGGGACTAGGGAATGACCGAAGGATGGTCTGAGTGTGGAAAGGATGAGTAAAGATCAGATGGCTCGAGGATGTTGAGAGAAGAGGACGTTGAATCAAACGAAGACATTGGAGTATTTCGTTGTGGGAAAAGGTTTAGATATAGTAAGAAGGAGACTATGGCTCTGAAAGAATAGCAGCACGAAGAATTTGAGGAAAGTGACCCATGCGCAACACTTCAGATCACATCGTACGGAGAAAGGAAAAGGAACGAAAGAGATCTGCATTATTGTTGAGCAGAATAAAGAATTTCATCTCATATCAGAATCTGCTTCGAACGCACAACCCCATGTGCATCACTGAGAATTGAAGCAGGAAATGAGACTTGTTCAAGAGAAATTGTAGTGAGAGGAGGAAGTCAGAGCAATAATTGGAGTAGTTGAAGTAGCACTACGACCCAGAGTTAGTCAACATCACCAGGGGTAAGTACAACACCGAGTACAACGGCAGGGATAGATCATACACTAAGGATGCTTGAGTTTCAGGGGGCAGGGTCGGAGGACCTTGAGAAACACTTGTTTCTATGCGACACGATATGGATTTCAAACAATGTCCAGGATGAGGCGAAGAAGATCGCACAATTGGCCACAACGTTCATAGGTCGTGCATTGCTATGGTATATGAAATATCAGACAACTACATCAGTCGAACAGTCAAGAACTTTGGTAGATATTGGACAAGCGTTGATGAAGGAATTTTAGAAGTTGAAATCTGAATCACAATATATTACATAGTTGAAAGAGATTACGACTAGAGATTTAAATATGTGATGGGTAGGTTAATGTTTTAGATCCACGATGAGCAACATTGAGAATGGTTTATTGCAGGTCTATTACTACACATTCATTGTCCATTAACACAACAGAAGGTCATGTCATAGCCAAAAGCGTTGGAAATCATGATGAAATTGNGACTAGGGAATGACCGAAGGATGGTCTGAGTGTGGAAAGGATGAGTAAAGATCAGATGGCTCGAGGATGTCGAGAGAAGAGGACGTTGAATCAAACGAAGACATTGGAGTATTTCATTGTGGGAAAAGGTTTAGATATAGTAAGAAGGAGACTATGGCTCTGAAAGAATAGCAGCACGAAGAATTTGAGGAAAGTGACCCATGCGCAACACTTCAAATCACATCGTACGGAGAAAGGAAAAGGAACGAAAGAGATCTGCATTGTTGTTGAGCAGAATAAAGAATTTCATCTCATATCAGAATCTGCTTTGAACGCACAACCCCATGTGCATCACTGAGAATTGAAGCAGGAAATGAGACTTGTTCAAGAGAAATTTTAGTGAGTGGAGGAAGTCAGAGCAATAATTGGAGTAGTGGAAGTAGCACTACGACCCAGAGTTAGTCAACATCACCAGGGGTAAGTACAACACCGAGTACAACGGCAGGGATAGATCATACACTAAGGATGCTTGAGTTTCAGGGGGCAGGGTTGGAGGACCTTGAGAAACACTTGTTTCTATGCGACACGATATGGATTTCAAACAATGTCCAGGATGAGGCAAAGAAGATCGCACAATTGGCCACAACGTTCATAGGTCGTGCATTGCTATGGTATATGAAATATCAGACAACTACATCAGTCGAACAATCAAGAACTTTGGTAGATATTGGACAAGCGTTGATGAAGGAATTTTAGAAGTTGAAATCTGAATCACAATATATTACATAGTTGAAAGAGATTACGACTAGAGATTTAAATATGTGATGGGTAGGTTAATGTTTTAGATCCACGATGAGCAACATTGAGAATGGTTTATTGCAGGTCTATTACTACACATTCATTGTCCATTAACACAACAGAAGGTCATGTCATAGCCAAAAGCGTTGGAAATCATGATGAAATTGGAAGCATCTCCTGTAGGAGATGGCACAGGTATGGAACAAGTACAGTCATAGTTGGTTGCAGTGAGATTTCAATTATCATAGATAACTAAGGAAAAATAAAAGTACGAACTTGTTTGGTGTATTACATGTAAGACAGAAGGTGATTGAAAGAAAGAATGTCCAACATTTGCGTATTATATGGCCACAAGAGCCCCAAACCCATTGGCAGGAGGAGTAGGGTATTGNTTCACAGATCTGTATGAAATTTTCTTTGGTGAATTTTCGATAATTTTGACTGAATGGTTAGAAAGGCTAATTGAGGACATTGGGAGATATAGAGTTGAAGCTCTGAGAAACTGGACCCCTGAAATGATGAGAAAATTGAACGCAGTAAGCAATATAATTTCTCGCACAGTTGATTTCTGGTTGAATAGTATACTGGGGGGTTATATTACAAAATTTCTGATAGATGGAACCCAGTCTTATAATGTCACAGAGATAGAATTTTTCAAGAGTCTGTGTTGAAGGTATTTGAGTGCATTGTCTACTTGGATAAAGATGTTACTGTCCGATACGAATGTCATGAATATGGATTCTGACATCTAGGCGCCTTTATGCACATAGGGGGACTAGGGAATGACCGAAGGATGGTCTGAGTGTGGAAAGGATGAGTAAAGATCAGATGGCTCGAGGATGTTGAGAGAAGAGGACGTTGAATCAAACAAAGACATTGGAGTATTTCATTGTGTGAAAAGGTTTAGATATAGTAATAAGGAGACTATGGCTCTGAAAGAATAGCAGCACGAAGAATTTGAGGAAAGTGACCCATGCACAACACTTCAGATCACACCGTACGAAGAAAGGAAAAGGAACGAAAGAGATCTGCATTATTGTTGAGCAGAAGAAAGAATTCCATCTCATATCAGAATCTGCTTCGAACGCACAACCCCATGTGCATCACTGAGAATTGAAGCAGGAAATGAGACTTGTTCAAGAGAAATTGTAGTGAGTGGAGGAAGTCAGAGCAATAATTGGAGTAGTGGAAGTAGCACTACGAACCAGAGTTAGTCAACATCACCAGGGGTAAGTACAACACCGAGTACAATGGCAGGGATAGATCATACACTAAGGATGCTTGAGTTTCAGGGGGCAGGGTCGGAGGACCTTGAGAAACACTTGCTTCTATGCGACACGATATGGATTTCAAACAATGTCCAGGATGAGGCGAAGAAGATCGCACAATTGGCCACAACGTTCATAGGTCGTGCATTGCTATGGTATATGAAATATCAGACAACTACATCAGTCGAACAGTCAAGAACTTTGGTAGATATTGGACAAGCGTTGATGAAGGAATTTTAGAAGTTGAAATCTGAATCACAATATATTACATAGTTGAAAGAGATTACGACTAGAGATTTAAATATGTGATGGGTAGGTTAATGTTTTAGATCTCCGATGAGCAACATTGAGAATGGTTTATTGCAGGTCTATTACTACACATTCATTGTCCATTAACACAACAGAAGGTCATGTCATAGCCAAACGCGTTGGAAATCATGATGAAATTGGAAGCATGTCCTGTAGGAGATGGCACAGGTATGGAACAAGTACAGTCATAGTTGGTTGTAGTGAGATTTCAATTATCATAGATAACTAGGGAAAAAGAAAAGTACGAACTTGTTTGGTGTATTACATGTAAGACATAAGGTGATTGAAAGAAAGAATGTCCAACATTTGCGTATTATATGGCCACAAGAGCCCCAAACCCATTGGCAGGAGGAGTAGGGTATTGCGAGATATGTAAGACATGAGGACATCATTCAATTGTTWTTCCTTTACTGCAGAAGTACCAAAGTACACCCATGCAACTATTCTGTATTTTTTGCAAATCGGTGGACACAATGAGAAAAATTGTTGCGCATTTGACTTAATGAGAGAGTGCATGTCAAACGTGTACATAATCCAGGAAGAAAATACTGCAGCAGAAGGAGGAGTTCTACAGTACAAAACTCCAAGAGGATTTAATCAGGGTGGACGTGGATGATTCAGAAGAGGTCGAGGATGTGGGGATTTGGTCGAGGAGGCAGAGGATCGACAATTTGTTATAATTGAAATCAACTGGGACATTTAGCAAGAGATTGTTTGAATCCTTTCACAACGTGCACATATTGCAGATCATTGGATCATGTGATAGAATACTATCCTCAACTGATAGTGAAGTGGCATGTGAGAGGGAACTAGAACTAACATTAGAACCAACATCAAAATCAGAACCAAACCTCCAGATGATAGTCGTTGAGGAACGTGATGATCATCCCATAGTAGCATTTGTTACGTCTAGCGGAACAAGAACTGGACCAGATGCGACGAAGAAGGGAAAGGAAGTTGAAAAATGGATAAGGAAAGCAGTTGAGCCCATGCTAGCATTCAATCTGTGGAAAGAAAAATAAACCTATCAGTAATCCAGGAAGGAGATACTAGGATCAGACTGGATAACATCATCATCAAAGACACCACCAGTATATAATATGTCATCAGTATATTATTGCACTATTCCAGAAGGGACAATTGAAAAGGAAAATACTTTGAAAGACTTTCTAAAGAGTTGTTTAGATTTGATCCAGGATGTGACAACACTGAATGCGTTGTGCAGAATTATTGATCAGTGTACACAACATAGAGAAGTACCTATGATGCAGAAAGGAGTGAACCAAGTATTATGTAAGAAGAGGATGAACAAAGAGTTCATATTAAGTGTGTAGATAAGAGAATATGACATGGACAATGTCATCTTAGATTTAGGATCATATGTCAATGTTCTTCCAAGACAGATGTGGGAGATGATGGGGAAACCGAAGCTATTTTGGTCAACTGTTCAATTGAGCTTGGATAACCAAAATAAGATAATACTCATTGGGAGATTAGCATGAGTACATATTAATATAGATGGAGTGCACAATGTAGCTGACTTTAAGGTTATTGAGATCGTGGATAACAATCAGTCGTATCCAAATTTGCTTGGAATANTTAACACAACAGAAGGTCATGTCATAGCCAAAAGCGTTGGAAATCATGATGAAATTGGAAGCATCTCCTGTAGGAGATGGCACAGGTATGGAACAAGTACAGTCATAGTTGGTTGCAGTGAGATTTCAATTATCATAGATAACTAAGGAAAAATAAAAGTACGAACTTGTTTGGTGTATTACATGTAAGACAGAAGGTGATTGAAAGAAAGAATGTCCAACATTTGCGTATTATATGGCCACAAGAGCCCCAAACCCATTGGCAGGAGGAGTAGGGTATTGTGAGATATGTAATACATGAGGACATCATTCAATTGTTATTCCTTTACTGCAGAAGTACCAAAGTACACCCATGCAACTATTCTGTATTTTTTGCAAATCGGTGGACACAATGAGAAAAATTGTTGCGCATTTGACTTAATGAGAGAGTGCATGTCAAACGTGTACATAATCCAGGAAGAAAATACTGCAACAGAAGGAGGAGTTCTACAGTACAAAACTCCAAGAGGATTTAATCAGGGTGGACGTGGATGATTCGGAAGAGGTCGAGGATGTGGGGATTTGGTCGAGGAGGCAGAGGATCGACAATTTGTTATAATTGAAATCAACTGGGACATTTAGCAAGAGATTGTTTGAATCCTTTCACAACATGCACATATTGCAGATCATTGGATCATGTGATAGAATACTATCCTCAACTGATAGTGAAGTGGCATGCGAGAGGGAACTAGAACTAACATTAGAACCAACATCAAAATCAGAACCAAACCTCCAGATGATAGTCGTTGAGGAACGTGATGATCATCCCATAGTAGCATTTGTTACGTGTAGTGGAACAAGAACTGGACCAGATGCGACGAAGAAGGGAAAGGAAGTTGAACAATGGATAAGGAAAGCAGTTGAGCCCATGCCAGCATTCAATCTGTGGAAAGAAAAATAAACCTATCAGTAATCCAGGAAGAAGATACTAGGATCAGACTGGATAACATCATCATCAAAGGCACCACCAGTATACAATATGTCATTAGTATATTATTGCACTATTCCAGAAGGGACAATTGAAAAGGAAAATACTTTGAAAGACTTTCTAAAGAGTTGTTTAGATTTGATCCAGGATGTGACAACATTGAATGCATTGTGCAGAATTATTGATCAGTGTACACAACATAGAGAAGTACCTATGATGCAGAAAGGAGTGAACCAAGTATTATGTAAGAAGAGGATGAACAAAGAGTTCAGATTAAGTGTGCAGATAAGAGAATATGACATGGACAATGTCATCTTAGATTTAGGATCATATGTCAATGTTCTTCCAAGACATATGTGGGAGATGATGGGGAAACCGAAGCTATTTTGGTCAACTGTTCAATTGAGCTTGGATAACCAAAATAAGATAATACTCACTGGGAGATTAGCATGAGTACATATTAATATAGATGGAGTGCACAATGTAGTTGACTTTAAGGTTATTGAGATCGTGGATAACAGTTAGTCGTATCCAAATTTGCTTGGACTAGATTGGGCCTTCGACAATCAGGAGATTATTAACTTGAAGAAACGAGAGATGATTTTTTAAGGANGATTGGAAGAAAGAGTTTCACGTTCATGTGGATGCATCATTGATAGCACTTGGCCCACTGTTAGCCCATCCAAGAGAGGGTGAGTTAGATCATCCAATCATGTTTACTAGCAGGAAGTTGTTGACTGCTGAGAAGAATTACACGACGACATAAAGAGAAGGCTTCGAAATGGTGTATGCCTTATAGAAGTTCAGACACTATTTGTTGGGGTCCCATTTCAAGATGTATACATACCACTCTGCACTCAGATATCTAGTGAAAAAGCCAGTGTTGGGGGGGGGAGAATCTGCAGATGGTTATTGTTGTTCCAGGAGTATGATTTTGAATTTAATGTGAATTCAGGGAAACTAAATGCAGGTCCAAACCATTTTTCATGGATACTGACAGGAGAAGACCCAGGGAACCTAGATGATAGTTTACCAGATAGACATTTATTCTTAGTTCAAATGGTAGACGACCATTTTGTAGAAATTGTCCAATATTTGAGCATAGGAGTGGCTCCATCCGATATGACAGTAGTGCAGAAGAAACAACTAGTGGATTATCAGTTAATCACAAGAAACTTATATAAGTTAGGAACAAATGAAATAATGCGACGATGTGTGCTAGAGCAAAAACGACCAATGATCCTAGCAAAGGCACATGATGGAATTTTAGGAGGACATTATGCAGGAAAGGTGACAATGCATAAGATCTTGTGCACAGAACTATGGTGGCCTACCCTTCACAAGGATGCTAAGGAGTATTTTCAAAGTTGATACGTTTGTCAGAGAGTAGGAAGGTCGTCATGAAGAGATGAGATTCCATTGAATCTGCAAGTCACATTATAGACATTTGACAAATGGGAAGTGGATTTTATAGGACTGATTAATCCACCAGTGAGGAGAACATGAGGCAGGTACATAATTACCGCGACAAACTACTTAACAAGGTGGGAAGAGGCAGAACCAGTTACAGAATGTACGCAGAGACAACTGCATGGTTCTTGTTTGAGAACATAGTTACAAGGTTTGGGTGTCCTAAAGTGCCTATGAGCGATTAAGGGACTCACTTTTTCAACAATAGAATTGCAGCATTGAAAAAAGAGTTCCAGATATAGCATCGAAAGAGCATTCCATATCACCAGTAAGAAAATGGCACTATGGAGGCCTTCAATAAGATATTATAAAATGCATTGACCAAGGTTTTCAATGTAGGACAGGATGACTRAGACTTAAGAATCCATACAATGTTTTGGGATTATAGAACTACATATAAGAAGTTGACAGGTCATACACCTTTTAGATTAGCATATGGACATGAAGCAGTAATGCCCATGGAGTTTCTAGTACCGAGTTTGCACATTGTTGCGATGACAGACCTTACAAATTCCGACACAGTAGAAGAAAGACTATCATAGTTACTAATCTTAGAGGAAGATTGATTTATTGCAGGGTTCCATCAACAAGTACAGAAGGCACGAGAAAAGGCATGAAATGATAAACACATCAAGAAGAAGAAGAAGTTTCAGATNCGGTAGTTGAGCAAACACAAGAGGCATCACCCTCAAAATCAAGATTCTATAGGGATCATATCTCGCCGAGAAATCCATCCAAAAAATAGGTCCATTTAGAGAAGGATGCAAAGTATCTGCTAGTGGAACCACTGATTTCAGAGGGAGTCATTGTAGAAGGCAATATGTTAGGTTTGATATATGCGTTAAAGTATGCAGACCATGACATCACCGATAAAAATAAGTTTCAAAAGCTAGTAACCAACAAGTTCTTGATCAAATCCATTATTTTTAAGACTCATATGATAGTCATCGAGCCATAGGCGTGGGCTAGGGGTTTGCAAAAAGTAAGTCTTCTAAACCTGTTCGATATACCGCATTTTGGACGGAGCCAAGAGATCAACGTGTGTGTAGAAATGTTGCTAAGTTTTTTGCACAGGGGATACATGTGGATTGATGGGCCATTATCCATTGATACGGATTTAATAGTGCGGATTACAGGTCTTCAGTCTCAAGGGGAGGACCCCATGCCATTGTTTTTTGACAAGAAGAACAAAAAGACTCTTTGAGAGGATAAAAGAGAAATTACATACATTTATTGGACAATGTGCATTGGATGTCGCAAGCATCTGTGACCCGACAATAAGGTTTGAGACGCAAGCCTTATACTGTAAGCTATTAAGGAAGTGCATAAAATATCAAGTGCCAACAACGGTCATAATGGCACCAGAACAATGTGTAGAGGGTGTCCAAATGAATTGGGGAACATTTTTGTTAAACCAATTTTTGATCAATTGTGAGGAAGCACAAGAAAAGGGGACTGGTTTCCACTACTCTCGGTTACTAATTCTAATCGTTCTATCATCTTGGAGAGAGAAAGACAACATTCAATTTTTGGGAGTCACGGAGAAACCTTTCTTAACCGCTCAGTATCAGAACCTTTCGTACATGACACATAAGGAGCTACAGATGGACAATAATGTCACATTTTACATTTACAAGGAAACTATCAGAGACAACATTCAAAGGACACCATGCATAACCCTTCAAGTGGTTGAGGCATATAAGGTAGTGGCGCGTTTTAAGTCAAGGCATCACCACATGTGCATACAAGAAAAGAAGGACATAGATCAACAGTGGCTGCCAACACAATACAATTTGACAAAGGAGGAGATAGGCCGCATTACGGTTGATTAGGACGATGAGTGGAAGATTCCACTAGCCAATACAAGGCCATCAGAGAATAAAAACCCAAAAATACACAAGGTCGATGAGGATGAAGAAGAAGAAGACGACTAGGACAGAGGAAAGAAATGCAAAATACCCCCCTAGGGGCTTAAGGAGCATACCCTCAGGGTCTAAGAAAGGTTCCCTCCTCTGAAGGAGGAGCACAGAGAATGCTTTGCATATAAAAGAATTTTCTCCAAGGGGTAGAGAAAGGGGGCCCCAAGGGGCCGTGCAAGGGGCATGAGAACCTGGAAAAATCCAGGGGATGAGAACCTCAAGGGACATGAGAACCTCAGGGGGAATGAGAACCTCAAGGGGCATGAGAAACTAAGGGGGCATGAAGGAACCTTCAACATATATATATATATATGATTTCATATATATAGTAGAGGAAACAACTCAACGGATAACATCACGGAATGATAGGAAGAGAAAAGAGCCAAAGGCAAGGAGACTCGGACAGAAACGACTGAAGCGCAAAGTCATTAAGGAAGTGACGATCCAGGATTTGATAGAGGA
>JZKD02S0976434.1:0-13648 GCA_000966675.3 Picea glauca | reverse complement strand
GGGGTCACCAGTCCATCGACACAAACTAAGAGTCTCTCGGGTAAGTTAAGATACATTTTTCCTACTAGGAGGCAGACATCATAGAATTATATGGAAGCCAAAGGACCTTAAAAAATAGACAAAGTAACGGATCATGGATATAAATGACAAGAACATATTGAAGCTCAAGAAGTTAGAATCAAAGATTAAAGAAAATATTATGCTTCAGGCCAAAGGCAATTTTTCCCAGGATATAGAACTAAACCTAAGTATCTTGGAACAAGAAAGCACCAATATTTTAAAAGCAAAGTAATAATTGTGGAGGCAACACAGTAGGGCGATTTGGATAGAAAGTGGACAACAAAATACTAAGTTTTTTCACCAATATGCCTGTTACAGGATAAATCATAAGCATTTATGGGAGATATTAGATTCCAATGGGATTTTTCACATTGGTCAGGAGGTTATAAAAGAAGAGGCAGTGAATTATTTCAATAATTTATTCAAGGCACATGAACAACAAACAACAACAAAACAAGTCAGATTAGCTAGAATTTTCTCCCAGCTGGTACATGATGAAGAAGCAAGCGCCCTACATTGCCCAATCAACTTAGAATAATCGAGAGAGGTTTTATCTCTGTTTAAGAAAGATAAGAGTCTGGGGCAATATATGGTTATCTTTGGGGGGACGATTTATTTTAGTGAAATCTACTCTAGAAAGTCTGCCAATATATTGGATGTCGTTGGTGACCATCCCCAACACAATTTTAAGTCTGCCAATATATTGGATGTCGTTGGTGACCATCCCCAACACAATTTTAAACAAGATTAGGATTTTAATGTATAATTTCCTCTGGAGAGGAAAAATAGACTCTTTTCATTACCATCTGTGCAGATGGTACACACTGGAAAAACCAAAGAAATTTGGAGGTTGGGGTTTTCGTAATTTTTTCCACTTTAGTAAATCTTTAGCAACAAATACACTCTGGAGGGTTTTAATGAGAGAGGGCATTTGACATGATGTAATTACAGATAAATATCTACCTTCAAACACTATTACAAATTGGTTTAGATCGTCAACTTTCAACATGTCAACTGTATCAAAAATCTGGATCAACCTCCTAAAATCGATAACACCTGATCACTCAATGGCTTAGTTGGAATCATGGTTTGGGACATATTGTTGCTCTTGGTAGAGACAAGATCCTGGGAATGGGTGACACATCCTTTTATTTCTAAAGAGCTCGTTTCATTTTTAATACAGAAAAATATTTATGTACTCTCCCAGGCTAGAAACATCACTGAACCAAGTGAACTTTCGACTAGCTGGTACATAGTTGGGGACCTAGGACTGACGGGAAAATTGGTTACAGAATGGGAAATTTTATGTTTGTCTCTCATTAGCTCAGGTGCTTCCATTCAATATCATGATGTAAATTTAATGTGGACAGGGGGTGACCATTTAGGGTACCTCACTGTAAAGAACATTTACATGGCTCTTCTTTCCACACAGGGTTTCTCGAGTATTGATGGTTGGAGACTAAACCTCTGGAAATGGGAAGTACAACTAAAAATAAAATTGTTTATATGGTTGGCAACAAAGGAAAATATATTAACTTGGGACATCCTACAACAAAAAGGATAGGAATGCCCAAACCACTGTTCATTATGCAAGAGAGAAAATGAAGACATAAGCCATCTCTTCATAAGTTGCATTTTCACTAAATCTATCTGGGCAAGATTAAATGCAATCCTGAAGTTCAAAGGTGTTTGGATAGGATCTTCGCTGTCGGATTGTTTTAAATCCTGTACAAAAGAGAAATATGAGATTACATATCTTCGGGACCTTATCTGTTGGTATACTTGGTTGGAGAAGAACTCTACAACTTTTGAGAATATTTCCCCTTCTTCCCTCTCAGTGATTACCAAAAATCTTGGCTCCCTTAGAAGAAAACAAGTTTCCCAAAAGCCTATACAAGCTCGTGCATGTTTGATCTCTCAATGCGTTGGAAACACTCTTACATGTTTCGATGGTGCTATTCGGGCTGATGGAAAACAATGTGGAGCGGGGGGTGTAATAAAAACACCATAGTCAATTGTTTATAAACGGGTTATGAACTGCGGTGTGGGAAAAAGCACAAAAGCATAACTTATGGCTGTTTGGGCAACTTTGACACTGGAAAACCACCTACAAACACAAAAACTCTAGGTTCTAGGGAATTGAAAGGTGGTCATTGAGTGACTATAAAAAAAAGGCAGATTACAAGGTTGTGTAATCGAGGGCTGGAAGATAAAAATTCTTGACTTAATTAAAGATTTTCATGAGATCAACTCCAACATATATACACGGATCACAACAAGGAGGCAAACACATTATCAAAGCAATCATCACTAGAACCTGAAGGCATAATCACTTATTACAACTAGCTTAATGGCTCAGAGGGTCCTAGGAAACACATCTATCTTTTCTAGCTCTGTTTCAATGTTGGCAAAGGTCCTTTTTTTTTGGATTTTTGTCTATCTCCTTGTGAAATGGATGTAATCTGTATGACAAGCCACACCTTAGCTTGGTCCTCTTGCTAGCTCACTTTCTTTTTTGGAGTTGGACAACATATAGTATACAAATTTTTGTAAAAATCTGAAGTTTTTTTGAACAACTTTGTCATGGAAAGTACCTACAGGATTTCCTATGTGGATCTTTGAAGATGTAAAAAATTATATATCTAATATACTTGATCAAGTTTTCTTTTTGGAAAAAAGTAATGACAACAATAATTTAGGTTTTTATTGTTTACTATTTGGAATTTCCAAAGTTTCTCAATATTCACTTAGTCGATGATGATGATGAACCTGTATGTTCTTTTCTACTTGCAAAAAGATCACATGGGTTTGCTCATTTCATTTTTTCTTACAAACTTCCAAAGAGTCCCATGGTCTTGTGCCTAATTGAAGTCTTATACAATAATTAGCTTTAGATCATTAGCATTGCATATCCTGGTTTTTGAGCATAGAATGAACCATTGATCCCATTTTCGTGGTTTCTTGTTTTCACCTAAAAATATTCTATAGTTTAGCTTCTAGAAGTTATCCAAAATTATCTAATTAAATTCTTGTACTATTCTTGATCCTTCCCATTTTTTTCCAGTTATAATGTTTAATATATTCCCACGAGTGTGTGGAAAGAGGAACGTTGTAAAACAAGCTACTAATAAGTTGAGCACATGTTTTTATTTTATTTTTTTAGTGCTTCCATGCTTACCATAGAAACAAATGATATGTTGTTTATGTAATTTATTAGACACTATTTATAGAAATCGAGACACCACCGCTAGGTAAGTACCATCCTAAACTGTTTATGTAGTTTATTAGACATTATTTATAGAAATTGAGATACCACCTCTAGGTAAGTACCATCCTAAACCAATGCTCAAAACTTGATCAATTGATATATATTATGATATTTCTTAAGATCCTAAAAAAGTTAAGATAATTTAAGTTTTAAAGTGCATATGTCTATGTTGTTAATAGAATTTAAGTTTTCAAGTATTTATGATTTCAAGTGCATATGTTTGGAATATTAATAGAATTTTTGTGCTAAATATTGTAGCACGACTTTGCTTTTCTTTTATTTTTAAGAATAAACTAAAAAACTTTGAGAAAACAATTACTCTTTGCTTTTGACCATAGATAATGTGTCTTTGGAATTTGGAAATTAATGACAAGGATAATTTATATTTTTACTTTATACTGATTGGAATTTCCAAGCATTCCCAATATTCATTTGGTTGATCTCTTTTTTTTTCCAAGAAAAGAATCTTTATATTCAAGAGGGATGAATATACATATTTATGTACCCCACGGAAACTAATGGCCTATCAGAGGAATAACCTATCCCACTTGGTTGTTATCTCCCTTGCTGCCCCTTTGCACCTTTCCTCAGCCCTTCCCACTCACACTTGGATGAACTCTCTTTACCCACTCACTGAGATCTCCTCACTATGTGTGTGTGTGCCTCATCCTCCCACCTAGGCTTCCTTTTATTACATTGAGTTAACCCTAAATCCAAAACCCTAGATCTCCCCCAAAGTGATCAACGACTGAGATCTAATCTCACATTCACTTTATATCTAATGAATATGACTTAATCAACTCTCACTTAAGTTACTAATGTCAAGAACTTAGGCATTTAAATTAATTAATCTCACATTAATTAAAAGGTCATTCACTTTAATTATTAACACATAAAGTGAACTTCCTAAGGTTTTCTGAGAGGTTACAAGGACGAATTCCACATGATAGATACCGAGTCTATGTGGAAGTACTTGTCCGATGCTAAATACACCAACACTCCCTCTTAATGAGGAAGGTACTTCTACCTCCTAGAAGTGGCCATGTCTTCCCTATTAGATCTGCTACCATGGTTGCTTTTCAATCCACCTCACCGGTTTCTCCCTTTGAAACAAAATCTATCCTTGCCATGTCACTCAAACCCTTCGTTGAAAAAATTCCTTTGATCATGCTCCTAGAATCCAGTATAATGAATTCTTCTAGACAAACTTGGAAAGTTGCTCATTTCCACCTCAACCTAAAGGTTGATTCCCTCTGAGTTGATCAACCTTCATAGCTACCTACTCTTTGTTCTTTGTCACTATGTTGTTTCTCACCATTGCTCACATAGGCTAGCCCTTTAGCCTATACAAATTTCTCTCTCTAACTCCAATAACAAATGTTGTGTCTAAGCAAGATCTTATGGGCTTGATTGACACCTGTCCTTCTTGGAACAATACATCAAAACCTTCTTCTCAATCGTTGAGACTGAAATCACACTCCTCCTGAGTTCTAGCACCCATAGAATATTCGTCACTCTCAACACACCTCCTAACTCCATCCATAATGGCATTGTTCTAGATCCCTTTACTGCATGCTTGTTCCCCATACCAAGTTCCACATACATATCTTAGTCAAACTCTATGAAGCTCTCAAACAAATCTAGTGCTTATGTCATGTGACATGTGGCTCCATTATCTATTAACCATGCACCAGTTGATATGGTTCCCAAAGAAGTCTGGGAAACAAGAGCTTTGATTGTTCAAACTTCTTGGAAGAATCGTCTTGAGTATTTGTCGATGCAACTAACTCTAGTTGCATATCATTTCCACCCTTCTTCTTGTTCGAACATTGTCTTTCATAATGCCTAAACTTGCAACATGCATAACACTTGAATTTTCTCGTGTCCTTCTTCTTCTTGTCGTTTTGAGAGGCAGACTCTCCACTAAAAAACTTCTTGAACTTGCCCTTCTTTGTTTGGCTGGCAAGAGAAAGGTTATCATCATCATTCTTATCCATGTCTCCATTCATCTCTTCATCCTGAAGTTCCTCCTGAACGAAGTCATCCCACAACCTTGACCAATCATGGAGCTTCTCTCATGCCATGACCCCTTTGATGAACAATGTCCACTCCTTCGTGAATCCTTTGGGTGTCGTCCTCACCAACTCTAAGTCATCCACGCTTCCTTGATTGCAACCAGTTCATCTCGAACCTATCAAATTACTAGGATAGTGATGGCCTCCCGCGTTGGTAGTGGCAGGTTCCTTTACTTGCCATGAATTACTGTTTATGCCCAAATAAATACTTCACAGGTTTGTCAAACAAACACGCCTTGCATTACTGGTTGCACCCAAAGAAATACAATTTCTGGTTAAGACATATCATCTATGATAGGTTCAATTTAATTATAGGTTACATGTTTGATTACATGTTTGATTTAGGTTCGGTGCAGAAGTTTTGTCTTATGGAGAATCAATCCTTGGGGTTTTATGCACAAAATAAAGAAATAACGAGAGATCGAGGAAGGATAATTAAGAGTCACTTTTTGTCATTTTGGTTTACTTGCAAATTGCTTTGTTCTACCTTTAGGTTTTTAGTCGTTCTTCATAAAACTTTGAAACCTTCACAAATGTGCTTGCTTGGTTATGTCTTTCTGATAAAACTCTTTCCAAACAAAGTGATTGTGCATATGCCAAGGTATTCAAATATTATTCAAATGTAGGACCAACATTGTTACTGCCATAGTTAACAAATTTTGATTTTAAATACAGGATGAATCCATTCTCATTCACAGGAAACATCAATTAGAGTATGAGGTTTGAAGCACTTAAAACATAACAAAGTATTCTTCAAATAAAGTTGCATAGATTAAACGTCTGACAATTGTATATATTAAATGACTTATAGGCTCATACCATGAGTATGGATCCTCTAGCTGAGTAATTAGATTTGTTCCTCTTGTTGAGTAATCTGAATGTTGAGCCTTCTTGTGAAGGCATTGTTGTTGTTGAGTAATTTGAATGTTGAGCCTTCTTCTGAAGTTAGTGTTGTATAGGTGATGGAGAAGGTAGCATGCACAATGGTGTATGTAGTGTCCCCAAGACCGAGCCCTTTGTAAATCTGGTTTATGAAATGAATTGTAAAAATGTGTTATAGGCTGGTGAACCAAATTTGTATAAGTCGGTGGGCTTATTAGGCCAGAGAGCCTAAGGGTTGTAGGCCAAGGGCCTAGTTTTGTACCTGTATGTATGCAACACATTAATAAAATATAAACACCACCGCGTGNAACTCCATCCATAATGGCATTGTTCTAGATCCCTTTACTGCATGCTTGGTCCCCATACCAAGTTCCACATACATATCTTAGTCAAACTCTATGAAGCTCTCAAACAAATCTAGTGCTCCTATCATGTGACATGTGGCTCCATTATCTATTAACCATGCACCAGTTGATATGGTTCCCAAAGAAGTCTGGGAAACAAGTAAGAGCTTTGATTGTTCAAACCTCTTGGAAAAATCATCTTGAGTCTTTGTCGATGCAACTAACTCTAGTTGCATATCATTTCCACCCTTCTTCTTGTTCGAACATTGTCCTTCATAATGCCTAAACTTGCAACATGCATAACACTTGACTTTTCTCGTGTCCTTCTTCTTCTTGTCGTTTTGAGAGGTAGAGTCTCCACTAAAAAAATTCTTGAACTTGCCCTTCTTTGTTTGGCTGGCAAGAGAAAGGTTATCATCATCATTCTTATCCATGTCTCCATTCAGCTCTTCATCCTGAAGTTCCTCCTGAACGAAGTCATCCCACAACCTTGACCAATCATGGAGCTTCTCTCATGCCACGACCCCTTTGATGAACGATGTCCACTCCTTCGTGAATCCTTTGGGTGTCGTCCTCACCAACTCTAAGTCATCCACGCTTCCCTGATTGCAACTAGTTCATATTGAACCTATCAAATTACTAGGATAGTGATGGCCTCCCGCGTTGGTAGTGGTAGGTTCCTTTACTTGCCATGAATTACTGTTTATGCCCAAAGAAATACTTCACAGGTTTGTCAAACAAACACGCCTTGCATTACTGGTTGCACCCAAAGAAATACAATTTCTGGTTAAGACATATCATCTATGATAGGTTCGATTTAATTATAGGTTACATGTTTGATTACATGTTTGATTTAGGTTCGGTGCAGAAGTTTTTTCTTATGGAGAATCAATCCTTGGGGTTTTATGCACAAAATAAATCAATAACGAGAGCTTGAGGAAGGATAATTAAGAGTCACTTTTTGTCATTTTGGTTTACTTGCAAATTGCTTTGTTCTACCTTTAGGTTTTTAGTTGTTCTTCATAAAACTTTGAAACCTTCACAAATGTGCTTGCTTGGTTATGTCTTTCTGATAAAACTCTTTCCAAACAAAGTGATTTTGCATATGCCAAGGTATTCAAATATTATTCAAATGTAGGACCGACATTGTTACTGCCATAGTTAACAAATTTTGATTTTAAATACAGGATGAATCCATTCTCATTCACATGAAACATCAATTAGAGTATGAGGTTTGAAGCACTTAAAACATAACAAAGTATTCTTCAAATAAAGTTGCATAGATTAAACGTCTGACAATTGTATATATTAAATGACTTATAGGCTCATACCATGAGTATGGATCCTCTAGCTGAGTAATTAGATTTGTTCCTCTTGTTGAGTAATCTGAATGTTGAACCTTCTTGTGAAGGCATTGTTGTTGTTGAGTAATTTGAATGTTGAGCCTTCTTGTGAAGTTAGTGTTGTATAGGTGATGGAGAAGGTAGCGTGCCCAATGGTGTATGTAGTGTCCCCAAGACCAAGCCCTTTGTAAATCTGGTTTATGAAATGAATTGTAAAAATGTGTTATAGGCTGGTGAGCCAAGTTTGTATAAGTCGGTGGGCTTATTAGGCCAGAGAGCCTAAGGGTTGTAGGCCAAGGGCCTAGTTTTGTACCTGTATGTATGCAACACATTAATAAAATATAAACACCACCGCGTGCGGGCCAACACGATGAATGAGTGATGGGGGACTAAGCATCCATAGAGATGTCAAGGGATTAGGGGCTGGAAGGTGATAAAAAGGGGCTAAGTGTTAAGCCTAGGGGGCTTAAGCCTTGGGAATAATAATTTATTAATTATTCCAAAAGACATGTGCATAATATGTTTTTTATCTTAAGTCCTTTTAGAAGTTCACATGACTTCCAAATAGTGGGAGGAGCGCATGCTGTTGGAAGCATGCAGCTTCACAGGTGAAAAGTGTCAGCCCAAGCCCATGCAAATAAAACAGGTGAGATGAGTCGTGATGGGGGTTCTCCTCCATTCCACTCGACTGCCTGAGCGTGTACGGGGTCTAAGCAGTACGACCGACCCAACCTCTGCAAAGAATACCTCGTGCATCCCTGAGAGTCGAAAAATCCAGTCTTTGTCTTTGAAAATCTGTGTGCATCCTCTGTCTGACAGATCGAGCCTGTGCGTGGAGTCTCTGTCTCAAAGTCGTGACCGTGAGACCATTTTTCCATTGTTGATCCTATAGGAAAGCCGTGTCTGTTTTCCCCGTGGGTCGTTGTGGCCACGCATTGCTGGACTGCGTGTGGCTTGTTGACCAGTTGAGCAACACTCTCTCCAGGTGAGAGAGGTGATTAAGGTTGGAAGAACAGGTGGTTTGGCCTGTGAGTGACTCTCTCCAGGTGAGAGAGTGCACAGAGGAAGGAGAGAACTCTTGGAAGGAACCCTGTAGCTGCCATAGATCTCAGAGACTTCCAGTCCGGTCCTTTGCTGTAACCCAAGGCAAGGGAGGTTAGCAGCCGAAGGACCGTCTAGGTGACAGAGAAGGTGTATAGTCCTGGGGTGGAATAGGCATGTGGGGAAGGAGGGTCTGTGGGCAGTGAGCATGAGTGTTTCCTGGGAGAGAATCCCTTCCTTGTGACTATGTGTTTTCCCTGTAACCTCAGCCTAGCCTAGGATTCCTTACCTTGGGGTGGAGCTTAGTCCCAACTCGGGGGTGACCCACTGTTGAGTTGACAAGCAATGCAGTCTAAGGCTGGGAGGTTCGTGGAAGGCCTGCACTTGGTTGGTGGAACTACCACTGTTTCAAAGATAAGTACCGGATGATGCTTTAATTATGTTTCTGTATCTCTGTGTTTATCATGTATTCTGTTGTGCATATCAATTTAATGTTAATGCTATTGACTGTTTATTATAGCAGTGAATAATATGTTTACTCTGAGCTTAAATGTATTTCTTTTCTTAAATGCATGTTGTTTTTATAAGGTCTGTATGAGCTATGTAAAAGGTGTGTTACAGTTTGGTTCCTGATAGTGATTAATCCTTGGTAACAGAAAAGGTGTGCTACAGTTTGGTATCAGAGCCAAGGTTTCGACACTGAGCCTAGATGGGCCAGTTGAGTGGTCTTTGGACCGAGGGTGTGAGGAGAAATTGTGTATGGAGGACCAATTTCGGACCCTGGTAAGCTGAAGAGGTATAGCGGTGTGGTCTATGGCCATAGGGAGAGAGGAATCCACACCAACAGTGCTGGAGCCTTAGGATCTGTTCGAGAAGGAAGTAGCAAACCCTCATGACCGTCGGATCGGAAAAACGTGTGCAGGGTTTAAAAACCCTTTGGAATTGCACAAGAGCATGGGAACCGCGATACGCGAAATCCTGAAATCTTCAGAGACGGAGGTTCTGAAAACAAGAACCGGGAGTCTGGAGGTCACAAATCATGAAATAGCGAAGTGAACATGGACCGTTCATCTGCGGAGGACAGGTGTTGTGAGATCCCCATGTTTGGGGATTCAGACATCGAAGGGAGAACAAGGAAGTCTCTCGACTTCACAAGTGGAAAAGTCACGAAAAGATCAGTACCGTCCATCTGAGGAGGACAGGTGGAAGCGATCGAGGGATCGGTGAAAGTGCCGAAGAAGTCTGAGTTCAGGGTTTCATGAACTCAGAGGTTCGCAAGGTGAGAGCCCAAGAGTTTGGTTCTCCAAGTCGTGAAGTTGTGAAATCGCGAGGAGTAAGGATAGCCGTCGGATCCAGAGAACGGGAGGATCGTTGGATCAGGAACCCCATTCGCATATCGTGCATCCGGAGGTTGAGAGGACCTCTTCTTGACTACAGAAGTCACGAAGTGCCGAGGGTGGGGCACGAAGGAACACGTGGCAGAACCATAAGGTGGGGCCTGCGTGATAAATAGGTAGACACGCGTCACCTAGAGAAAGGAGTCAACATTCCGTTGATTTCTTGCATCTTGGGGATTCGTGGGATGAGAGCATGAAGGCTCGACGCTTTAACCTACGAGGTTGCGAATAGTGAAAAGCGTCAAAGGAGGAGTCAACCTGGTGTTGACTTATCGCATCTCAGAAGATCGCACAAGGAGGGCACAAAGGTTCAACCTTTCAACTTACGAAGTCACGAGTAGCGAGAATCACGAGAGGGAAATCAGTTATCACCTCTCGGGGTCTCATGAAGGGAAGGTGCCAAGGTTGGACACTCCAACTCGCGAAGGTGCGAGTTGCGAAGAGGA
Source organism: Picea glauca (assembly GCA_000966675.3). NCBI lineage: Eukaryota > Viridiplantae > Streptophyta > Pinopsida > Pinales > Pinaceae > Picea > Picea glauca. The sequence continues at coordinate 2,792 of JZKD02S0976434.1, read as the reverse complement.
GCTAGCAGTTAAGCCTAACCGTCGGTCACGCAAGGAAGGCGCTGACAAAGGAGAGCCATACCCTTGTTGTAGTCTCGGGTATCGGAATATTGAAGAAGGGGAGTCAAGGAGCTTCAACTTGCGAACTCACGAGATTACGAGTTGTGGAAGGACTTTGGGTTAGGCCCTTGGTCATAAGCGTTGTGGTTTCTTGGGAAGGTGGAGGTCGCGCCTAGTGCTGTTCGCACAGGTGGGGCTTCCGAAAGGACCTGTGGATCGATAATTGAAGATTCCAGTGGGAATCCAAAGAGCCGCTTCGACTCAAGGGGAAATTGAACGATCCTTTGAGTGGACTCTTGACCCGAGGGTCGAGCGTGCTTGCATCATAGGGAGTCATTGCATAGTGAACTCCCGGGCACCGAAAACCTGAAACCCTGAAGTCCCGAAGTCTCAAAATTTGCAAAGCCGAACAAGAACTCATAAAACTTATTTGAATCAAAAATGTTTTTTTTCTTGTTTACGCTGGTTATGAATGTTGTAAGTTTTCTCGAAGGTTTAAGGGCCTCACAAACTTTGAATTGATTGCACATTGCATGTGTAGAGTTCAACGAGTGTCAGGACACTAGTTAATCGACGCCGAGTATAGAAATGTAAGAGGTGCGGATTGCCTCCATTTCATAGGGTGAAAGAGAAGGAAGAGATGTCAACCTGGGAGTCGAAGGATCGAACTCCAATGGACATGGAAGAGAATTTGACAAGGAAGGGAACATAATGAAAATCATTGAAGGATTGCAAAGAGATGCCCAATCTCACAAATCTGATAGCCGAAAGCTCATGAAAGTCAGGGAACGACAGGGTGAACTCAACTTAAAATTTTTGAGGAACTTGAAAAGAATAGAAAGGAAATTGGAGAAGGGGAGAGACTCAAGCAAGACAGAGAGTCGCAGAACCCTTGAGAGGAGAAGGAGATCAAGAAGTGTTAGGACCCTTGAGAGGAGAAGGAGATCAAGAAGTGTAAGGACCCATGAGAGGAGAAGGAGGTAGAGGAGTGGTAATAGACATCATGGTCACTCCCAAAAGCATTCCAGTAGGTAGACACACAGTAGTTCAAGCCCGTCTCCTACCAGAAAACACCGAAAATATGGAAAGGATGAATTGAAAGGGGAGATGAACAAGATTAAACCTCCAACGTTCGATGATGAACATAAGAAGGAGGAAGATGCTGAAACATGGTTGCTAGGCATGAGGAAATATTTCCAACTGCAGAACTACTCCGCTCATGCAGAAGGAAGAATTGCAATGTATCAACTAAAAGGAAAAGAATCCATGTGGTGGGATTAGTTTGTGCAAGTGCAACGCATCAGAGAGAAAGATGTCACTTGGAAGGAGTTTAAGAGGTATTTCGAGAAGAAATACCCGACTAAAAGATACTATGACAGAAAGATGAAAGAGTTCTTTGAACTCAAGCTAGGCAACATGACCATTGATAAGTATGAACGAAGTTTCCTGGAACTACTGAAGTATGTTCCATTCATCAAAGACAAGGCTGCCAAAATTCAGAGATATTTGAGTGGACTGCCACCTTCCATTGGTGACAAGATTCAATATGATGATCCTAAGAACATGGAAGAAACCATAAGAAGGGTGAAATGCTTATATGAACAACATAGAGAAAGGCCTATCCTTTAGAAGGCTTGGGATGACTAGAAGAGGTTTAAGAAGGAATAGAGGCAGAAGGGAAACAAGCCTCCCTTTTTCAGGAACAGTCCTTGGGGACAATCATCTTTTAGAGAGCCCAGGAAAGTTGAAGGGAGTGAGAAGATGCCAAGACCGCCACCTATGGAGTGTTGGGGCTGTAAAGGGAACCATAGGTACATAGACTGCCCCCACAGAAAATATAAAGCAAGAACTGTCCATACTGTTCAACAAGCTGAAAAAATGGAGGATATGGGCAGCAAAATGCCAAGGATCTACGTAGGCCTGGACAACAAGCAAGCAAAATTTCAATCTCACATGATTGAAGTGGAAGGTATGATTAAAAACCGACCACTCATTATTTTAATTGATTCGGGGGCTAGCCATAGTTATGTAGATCCTAGGGTGGTGGAAAGTTTTCGTCTAACAAGAAGCAAACATGAAAAGTCTTGGTTAGTGCGGTTGGCCACATGAACCAAGAGGAAGGTCACTGAATTGGTTAAGTCTTGTTCAGTGGACATGAAAGGATTGAGCACTAAGGCTGAATTGAATATTTTGCCTTTAGGCTCTTATGACTGCTTAATTGGGATAGACTGGTTGGACCAGCACCATGCCCTTGTGGATTGTCGTAATAAGAGGTTTACATGCATGGACGAAGAGGGAAATCAGATAACAGTTCAAGGAATTCCCAGAGCCATGGCTGCTAGAGAAATCTCAACCATGCAGCTGAAGAAGTGTTACAGGAAAGGCTGTCAGTTATTTGCAGCCCGTGTGGGAGAAGCATCCAGTGATGCAGTCTCAAAGCTGGAAGACCATGAGGTGCTCATAGAGTTCAAGGATGTATTTCAGGAGGTACCTGGACTACCTCCGAAGAGGGACATCAATTTTTCTATAAATTTTATGCCTAGAGCAACTCCAGTTTCGAAAGATCCTTATAGAATGAGTACGCTAGAGCTGAAAGAGTTGCAATTGCAGCTTGAAGAGCTTCTAAGGAAGTAGTACGTTCGCCCTAGTGTGTCACCTTGGGGAGCCTTGGTCCTATTCGTGAAGAAGAAAGATGGGACGTTGAGGCTGTGCATTGATTTCCGACAGTTGAATAAGGTAACTGTCAAGAACAA
>JZKD02S0976423.1:0-13648 GCA_000966675.3 Picea glauca | reverse complement strand
AAAACAAAAAGGAGACTTGAACTCAAGATCTCTTACTTAATAAAGAAACTTTTAACCAAGTGAGCTAGTGAAAAACATATCCTATTGTTTAGAAGGAGGATTGTTGTTGTTGTTGTTGTTGTTGATGATGATGTTGGCGGTGACATTGGAGAGCATGCTCATAAAAAACTCTTTACACACAAGAATTTGTTTTTGCTTCTCAATGGAAACAAGGGTTAGATCTTGGTTAGCTTACCTGGAAAATGTAGATTTTACTTCTATCTATGATTTACCAAGATTGCACAAAGCATACGACAAAGAGCATACATAGATAAAATAACCCTTTCTGCTATGTTTTTTATTTTTCGAGATCACACAGAGCGTGGGGAAAAGAGCATACTATTGAGCACTCAACACACCCTCAAAATTTTATAAATTTTGGGGTACCATTTTTCTTTAATTTCATCCTTATACTTTGATTCTCTCATGATCATAACTTGTTTCAAGGTTTTCTTTTGTTTTCTGCTAATTTTCAATCAAGTCTCAAGCTTAATATGGATCATCACTAGAAGGGATAAAGGTTTAGGCAATTCCGATGTTGAGAAAAGGTGTTCAAGACTTATCATTTCTAATATTTTTTCAAAATTACTTGCCAGTATTTGACTTCCCCGATGCACAAAGGAATCTTTTGAAAATCACCGATGCGCTAATCGAGCGTCAAGGGTTTTTTCTATGCAAATACAAGACATTATGTTTAGTCCATTGATCACTGATGTCCATCGAATATTGACACTTAGCATGGAAGATTGAAAAATGGATTAATGCAAGCCAAGTAGCGATGTTGACAAAGTCAACTTGTCCTCGCAGTCATAACCCTCCAATTTTAATGAGAAACCCATCCCAACCATTGATTCCTTAGGTTGAATTTTACCCGGTTCTGGTGCGAGTTGAAGCCATGTCATCATTCACCAGGTCAGATTTAACATATCATTAGCCACATGGATATTTATATCACCACCTTTTCTTCCACATCATCATTTCGGCCACACTTTTCCTTGTCAACCGAGTCACGTTATTTAATCCACGTTAAATTCAACGTCAACCTCCACGTCATCACAAGTGATTCATGAATTAATCGAGGAACAAAGAAATGATGATAAAAGGGGTCAAAGGGTGTTAAGAACCAAATATCAATATAGCATAGAAAAACCTCAGAATAAGTACTCAACGCCTTGAAAAAGAGATAATTTCAGATAATAAGCCTCTTTGAGGGGGCAACCTCCTTTTANACGTCAGTTATCTTCTCATCTGTAGCGACATACTGGAGCTTCACTGCTCCCCTATGTACCATATCTCTGATATAATGGTACCTAATCTCGATGTGCTTGGACTTGTCATGGAACATAAGGTTCTCTGTCAACTTCACACAACTTCGGTTATTACACCAGATACAAGTCACCTCTAACTCAAGATAAAACAATTCTACAAGCAACTTCCGAAGCCACACTGCCTCACTGCTAGCTGAACAAGTTGCTATATACTCTTCTTCAGCTGTACCAAGCGCCACACTAGTCTGCTTCTTGTTGAACCATGAGATCATGGTTGATCCCATATTGAAGTAACATCCAGATGTACTCTTTCAGTCTGCAACACTACTAGCCCAATTTGAATCAGTAAAGCCTTGCAGGCTTATCTCATGATCTGAAGCATATCTAAGCCCATAATCAATTGTACCCTTCATGTAGCTCATCACATGTTTTGTTGCAACCAAGTGAAAACTTCTCGGCTCAACCCTATACTAAATCAATGTGTTCACCGCAAAACATATATTTGTCTTCGTGTTCGTTAAGTACATCAATAAACCAATAATTTGTCTATAAATGGTGGCATCTACTATCTATGAAGATGCATCGCTCAACAACTTCAAATTTGTCACCATCAGTGTAGGCATGGCCTTGCAATCCATCATTCTGAATCTTTGCAAAATCTCACCATCATATTTTCATTGGTGAAGAAAAATCTCACTCAGTCTCTGCCATACCTCTAGACCTAAGGAGTAATGCATCATGCCTATGTATTTCATCTCAAACTCTTCAACAAGCTTCCTCTTACTCTCAATGATGAGCTTCTCATCTCCTGTTAGAAACAAGTCATCCACATACAATAGTAGTATCACTGGTCCACCATCCACAACCTTGAAGAATAGGTTGGAATTTGTTTTACTCTTGGTAAATCCCAAGCTCATCAGGAAGCTGTCAATTCTACCATACCATGCTTTGGGTGCTTTCTTTAACCCATACAAGGATGTCTTCAATCTGCACACATGTGTTTGATTGTCATGTGTCTTGAAGCTTTCTGGCTGCTCCAAATACACTTCTTCTTCTATTACGCCATTTAGAAAAGTTGTCTTCACATCCATCCAGTGTACCTTCCACTTCTTTACTGCAACTAATGCAAGTATAGCTCTAATTGAAGTGTATCTTGCCACAAGAGAAAATATATCCTCATAATCTATTCCTTCTTTCTCGGAGAAACCACATGCCACAAATCTTTCCTTGTACTTATCGATACTTCCATCCATTGAATGTTTCGTCTTGTAAATCCCTTGGAACTTACAACTGTCTTATCTTTCGGTCTCGAAACCACATCCCAAACATCATTCTTTACAATGGACTGGTACTCTTCAACCATGGTATCCTTCCGTTATTTCTTCTTTGCATCCTCTTCATAACTAGTAGGCTTAACATTAATGATGTCACCTAGCAATGCCACATAGATAGAGTAAGGTCGTGGCCTTTTTCTTTCTTTGAAGGATCCATCTGGTGCACCATACTTCTTTGCATCCTAAATAATTTCCCGAGCCCAAGCTAGTCTTCTCTTCCTGGTATTCATCTCTCGGGATGAATCTGCAGGTATCTGTGGTTCTTCCATATCATGATCTTATGGTACAACATCATCACCAATATATGTATCTGCAACTCTGGGAGCTTCGGGCTCCTCATCACGGATATCATATGAATGATGTTGCTTTGATCTACTGAAAGTTGTATCCTCATCAAAGGTGACATTTCTGCTAGTCTCAATCTGACGGTGACCAGGAATGTAAACTTTGTATGCCTTCAATGTCTAATAAATATACCCTTCTTTCCTGAAGGGTCCAACTTCGATCTCTTGTCCTTGCGAACATGCCCATATACTGGACAACCAAATATTCTAAGGTGGTTGACCTTTAGCTTTTCACCTGTAAACATCACTTCTGGTGTCTTGTTCCCAAGTACTATGTGCGGACTTATGTTTTGTAAATATACAACGGTCTTGGCTACTTCTTCCTATAGATGCATCGATAAATCTTGATCATGAATCGTGGCCTTCACTGCTTCCATGATTGTATGGTTTTGTCTTTCTGCTACACCATTCTTTTGAGTATTATAGGGAGTAGAGAGCTCCCTCTCAATCCCAACTTCCTTACATAATGGCTTGAATTCATCTGAAGTGAATTCTCCTCCATTATCTGATCTCGAAATCTTTATCTTCTTTTCATACAAGTTTTCAACAAGTTCCTTGAACTCTTTGAACTTGTTGAACACTTCATTTTTAGCTTTCAAAAAGTAAATCCAAGTTTTACATGAGAAATCACCAATAAATGAAACATAGTATACATACCTGCTAAGTGAAGCAGATGACATCGGTCCACACACGTCTGAATGTGTAATGTCCAAGGCTCCCTTGGCTTTGCTATCACTGCTTGGAAATGGTTTCTTCACGTTCGGTCTGTTAAATTTAGAGTTGTTATTAAGTTCTTTTCAATTTACTAGAGCATAATAGCATAAGTAGGATTACTGAAAGAAACACAATCACAAGGTACACAACATTTTATCCTAGGAAGCCCTCGTGGGGGACAAAATCCAACAAAAATTTCCTCAATAATAGATTGTCAATACAATGCCAAGACTAAAGACCAAAACACTAAAGAATATCCAAGGTTGAGCACACACCTCTCTCTCCTTCTTGCAACTGCATCTACCTTCAAAATATGCGCAATTGTTGAGTGATTGAGTGAGTGAATGAATGAGGCGCCTTCCTCTCTTATTTATACTAGTTGAGGGGTGCTAGGATTATGTCTCTTCACTAAGAAGGGCCGACTTCTTCCAATAGTGGTTAAAACCACTTTAATAAACCCTAGGGGACTACTTCTCAAATACCACCATATGAGTATGTTTTGACCAATCCAAAAAAGGGGATTTGGTCATACATAAGTTCCGACATGATCAATCCACAAAATGGGATTTGGTCATACATAAGTCCCGACATGATCAATCCACAAAAGGGGATTTGATCTATATAATAATAACTCAAGTATATTTAGAATATTCTTCGCAGATACAATATTTCAACACTCCCCCTTAACAAGAAGGGTATTATACTGACATAACATAATACAACATGATCAGGGGAGAGAGAGGGCAACAACATCATCAACATATGGAACACTGACTGACATATCTACAAATCATCGAAAGTTTGTCTCATCATTAATAACATCATCATTCACAACATGGAGTTGGAATAACGTCATCATCATTTGCATCAACATCAATTAGCATAACGCTAAGGCAACAACATCATCAACACCATAATTAACATCATGAGGTTAGTAAAACATCATCAACAACAACACGAGGATGGTACATCATCATCAACAATAACATGAGGCTGAAACAACAACATCATCAACACGAGCCTGAGATAAATACACCATCATCATATAGCAAAAAAATGAGGCAGTTGCAACAACAACATTTTTTGGCACTCTTACAAACTGTCCTTACCGGAACTTCGAGATCTGCCCAGGAATCATAAGATTCCCTGGGATATAGAATCCAAACGGAGCTATCACATGGTACTCTAGCAGATGGTCCTTACTGGACCTTCAGGATCTGCCCAGAAATCAACAGATTCCCTAGGATATAAAATCCTAATGGAGCTACCACTATTTCCCACAACTGGCATATGCATGCACATGTACTCCAACAGATCATCCTTACCGGACCTTTGGGATCTATCTAGGGATGATCGGTCCCCTAGGATATAAAATCCTAACTGAGCTATCCGTTGTTGGTCAGGATACCATAATATCATCAACATCACTCCCCCTTGCAAGGGAGGTCCTTTCAGACTATACCAAGTTTGTCTCGAAAGTATTCAAACTTTACACGAGACAAAGGCTTGGTCAACACATCTGCAACTTGCTCATCTGTGCCAACATATTGGAGCTTTACAACTCCGCTCTACACCATATCAGGAATGTAGTGATACCGGATTTCTACGTGCTTCGACTTATCTTGGAACATTGGGTTCTTCATCATTTTTATGCAACTCTGGTTATCACATAGAATCACGATAGCTTCCATCTCTATATCGAATAGACCTGTCAACAACTTTCGAAGCCATATGGATTCACAACTGGCGAAACATTCAACAATGTATTCTGATTTTGCCGTGCTGAGAGCAATATTGGATTGCTTCCTACTCTGCCATGAAGTCATGGCTGGCCCCAGACTGAAACAACATACTGAAGTTCTCTTTTTGTCAGAAACACTTCCATCCCAATACGAATCAATATAACGAATAAGTCTGAAGTCACGATCTCTAGTATAATAGAGACCAAAGTCCAATGTACCCTTAAGGTATCTCATCACATGCTTTGCAGCTACAAGGTGAACATGTCTAGGCTCTACCAGATACCGACTCAAGGTGTTCAAAACAAAGAATATATCATGGCTGGTATTCATCAGATACAACAATGAACCAATAATATGTGTGTACAGAGTAGCATCAATCAATTATCACGAAGTATCGACCAAGAGATTCAACTTTGTTTCCATGGGTGTATTCATGGCTTTACATTCCAACATATCAAACCTCTTTAGTATTTCAACTGCATACTTCCCTTGGTTAAGGAAGATATTCTCTGGGCTCTGCCAAACTTCAAGACCTAATAAATAATGCATCAAGCCTAGGTCTTTCATCTCAAATTCTGCAGTGAGCTTCTTCTTACAATCAGTGATGAGCTTTTCTTCTCTTGTTAAGAATAAGTCATCCACATATAACAAAAATATAACTGGTTCATCATTCATAACCTTGAAGTAAAGGTTAGAAACAACTTTAATCTTGGTAAAGCCCAAGCTTGTCAAGAAACTATCATTTCTTCCTTACCAAACTCTCGGAGCTTGCTTCAATCCGTACATATGCTTCTTCAACCTATAGACACAAGTCTTTCTATCTTCAACTTCAAACAATTGTGGTTGTTCCATATACATTTCTTATTCAATAATGCCATTTAAGAAGGTTGTTTTCACATCCATTTGGTGTAACTTCCACTTCATCTTGGCTACAAGAGCTATGGTGGTTATGATAGAAGTGTATCTGGCTACGGGAGAAAATGTCTCTTCATAATCAATGCCTTCCTTTTGAGAAAATCCACAAGCTACACATATTGCTTTATGTTTTTCAATACTTCCGTGTGCATCATGTTTTATCTTGTATATCCATTTGGAAGATACCACATCTTTGTTCTTTGGTCTGGGAACTATTTCCCATACATCATTCTTTATATTGGATTGGGATTCTTCTGTCATGGCATCCATCCATTCTTTCTTCTGAATGGATTCTTCAAAGCAAGTAAATTTTCAATACAATGCCAAGACTAAAGACCAAAACACTAAAGAATATCCAAGACTGAGCATGCACCTCTCTCTCCTTCTGCTTGCAACTGCAACTATGTTCAAAAGATGCGCACTTGTTGAGTGATTGAGTGAGTGAATGAATGAGGCGCCTTCCTCTCTTATTTATACTAGCTAAGGGGCACTAGGGTTATGTCTCTTCACGAAGCAAGGCCGACTTCTTCTAATAATGGTTAAAACCACTTTAATAAACCCTAGGGGCCGAATTCTCAAATACCGCCATATGAATATGGTTTGAACAATCCATAAAAGGGGATTTGGTCATACATAAGTCCCAACATGATCAATCCACAAAAGGGGATTTGATCTATATAATAATAACTCAATTATGTTTATAATATTCTTCGCAGTTATAATATTTCAACCCTTTCCTTGTGTGCATCCCTTGCACATGCCTTCATGGTCCACTTGGATTTATGGTAAACCTGTCACCATCTTGCTCATGATAGGTAGGGATTTATAATGTATATGGGAAAATATTATATTCCATAGTTCACTTGGAGTAATTGTACTGTGTACAAGTAATGAAACTGAGCGTCCCTTTAGCTTGTATAAGCCTCCTTCTTGGACACCAATCACTACAACATGATCAATAGATTTTCCTCCAGGCCACATGAGGACTTCTCCATCAATGAAAGAAACTATGAATCCTTTCTCATCTAAAGATGAGATAGAAAGGAGATTTTTCTTCAAACCAGGTACATACAACACATCCTTCATCTTCACAGGTTTTCCGGAGTCTAACTTGTAGGATGCTTCTCCCACTCCTTTAATGGGATATTGATAATCATCATCTAGCTTCACCTTGTGAGGTGAATCTTTTTGAACTAGATATGACATAGATTCCTTATAACCAGTCATGTACTTAGAAGAACCACTATCAATAATCCATGTGTCACTTCCATAAGTGACTATACCTGTAAGAGCTGACATCAAAACATATTCTTCACTTGGGTCTTCTTCTTTGGTTTTCTCATGATCATGTTCATCATCTTATGCAACATGAGCATGATGTCTTTTATACTTTCCTTTTCTGACCTGACCTTTGGTGTTGGGACAGTTTATGGCAATGTGTCCCATCTTTAGACAAGTGAAACATATGTAATTTGAGAAATCCTTCTTGAACTTATGAGTCTTTTGTAATCCACGAGGTTTCTTATATGAGTGGAGTTCCTTCTTGCTCTTTCCTTTTTTGATATGTGCTGCTAGGACTTGATTTTATTGATCGCCTAGTTTCTCTTCTTTTGTTGCCAATCTAACTTTTTCCTGAGTACAATCCGCCCGCAATTTGCTAAACCTTGTTAGCCTTCTTCTTGAACATATACCCTGAATGAATGATTCCCAAGATTTGGTGAGACCATTCAATATAGTCATCACCAACTCGACTTCTTCGATTGTGTCTCCAATGGATTATAGTTGTTCTTTGATTCGAGACACTCTTGTGAAGTATGATTATATAGTTTCTGAAATTTGCATCTTCATATTCTTGAGTTGTGTTCTCAAGGTCATATTCCGGTTGATATTCTTGCCTTCATACAATCGAGATAAAGCATCCAACATTTTCTTGGGAGTTGTCAATGATGAGACACAGGGGATCAAATGATCCTTGATAGAATCAACAATGATTATCTTCACCTTCACTAGGTTCTTTTTGTACTTTGCTTTGGCCTCATCTTCATTAGGTTATGGAACTTCTTCTTTTATGAAACCTTCTAGATCATTTTCTTCTAGAATGAGCATCAATCTGTACTTCCATGTTCGAAAGTTATTAGCACCTTCAAGCTTCTCATCAAGCTTGGTATTGGGTTACATCATGTGATTGAACAATACAATAAGAAAAAATAAAAGATTTTCAAGAAAAGTTTTTGTACTTACCAGAGTGTACTATGGCAGGGTGATCAATTCCAACTTCAATTATGCATCTGCAAAGACGTCTTGAACTAGGGTTTATGAGGAAACCCTAATTTTTCAAAATGTGAATTTTTGAATTCTACTCCGAGGGAAAGGTGAGCCCTCCTTATGCAAACTTCTTGGTATACTTACTTTGACCAACGTCCTCCAGAAAGTGGGTGAAATCACCTTCTAGGGTTTTGTGCAATTGCAGGCAGTTGCAACACCAGTTGTGGTTTTCAAAACTTCGTCAAACTGAGAATCTAAGCCCAAGGAAAGGTGCGCTAGAATTAGGAGAGTATCCCTATGGTCTTAGTTTCCCCAACGATCTCTTCTAAACTGTGCAAATGGATTCTTTCAGGCCCACTCTGATACCATGTTAAAATTCTTCTTAAGCAATTAAGTGTGTTCTGAAAGAAAGACATCCACAATATACACAAGATTTATCATGGGAAACCCTCGCAAGGGAGAAAACCCAACAAAGATTCTTCAATATAGATTCTTCAACAAGTAGAATGTCTCTTTCAAGAGATATCTCACCAAAACAAAAAATCCACCAGAAACCCTAACCAAAATAGAGTAGCACACCACTAGACCAAGATAGTTCTCCACCAGATAACCAAAACCCTTCACCATAACACCCTTCCTATGTAGCTGCATTACCCTTCCTCTGTAGCTGCGTCACTCTCTTAGACTTGCACATTTTTCTGTGTGAGGGAACTTGTTGTGTGTATTCTTCAAGTGAGGCGCCTAGGCTCTTATAAATACAAGTTGTGCCCCCCATAAATTAGGTCAGGGTCGACCTTTCCAATTTATCTTTCTAATTTACAATTGGCTTGTCAAGGCATAACAAGGTCGACTTTTACAAAGGTACAATAGGGCCGAATTTTACAAAGGCACATTAGGGTCGAATCAACAAATATAATATAATATTATTCTTTAGGGTTTTGTCTTGGTCAAATACAATATGAATACAATAAGAATATATTTTGAAGCTACTCAATCTTCAACAAAAAAAAGAAGAAGCAAAGCCTATAAAAGCATATGAAACAAATCCCTAGGAAGGGCATAAAAAGGGAACCAGGGAGATAAAAGACTCATAGGAACACCGTGTTGAAGAGTGCAATATTGAAAAACCTAGAGCCAGGGATGATGTATATTATCACCCACACCACTCGGAGAAACAACAATCATCAAGGCAAGGGCGTGGGAATCAACAAACTTATTATGGACCAACATGGCACCAAAAAACGTAACGTAAATAATAACCATGCATGCAGATTTCATAGTAGCACAACAAGAAGCAATCAAAATCCATATCAAGGTGGCAAGGAAGTAGTTGGACCCCATGTTCACATTTCACTAGGATAGATGGATGTTCATACTTGGTACCAACCAATTACATTGTTTAGTCGATCATATTATATGACTTCTTCCCATGTTTTAGGATAAAGCATGTGAAGGAGGATGGAATGTAATGTACCTAGGGGGAATAATACGAGGTACCCAAGGGAAATAATAATAGATAGGTGACTATGTATGGAGGCCAACTCTACTAAATATGGCCCATGCAGTAGTGTGAAAGCAACAAACATAATAAGGATTCTCAGAAGGTTCTACCTATTAGAAAGTTCATTTTTCTGAAATGTTTCTAGGAGATAGATAGTATTATATAAAGAAGTATAAACAATGTAATGGGCATTGTGAAGAATATTGTAAATGTAGGAAGAATTATTGCTTGAGTAGTGTTTTCCTTCCTTAAGGAATAGTTCATGGTGTTACCCTACCTCAAGGGTTTTCTCTACAATTATCTTGTGTTCATTATTTTGTTATCTATTTTGTGGATTTGTTATGTGATTCTCAAGATTAAGAGTTTGATTTATTTCAAATCCATTGAGTTACATTGCACTTAGTTTTATTAATCTTCTTCGAGCCTTTAATTTTTCAAGATTCCATGACCCTCCATATGCAAATCAGATCTTATGAGCTACCTATGAAAGATTTAAGTCCTTTTTCTTAAAAAATCATGTTGTTTCTTGAAAGCCAAAGTCCCCATAGAACAAAGCAAGGAAATGACTTGTCAGTTGCCACAATTTTGTCTTTATTGCAATTTTCAAAACTATCCAACTAGGTTTGTTTTTCCCACATGTTATTGCTATTTGATAGCTTCAAGGATTCATTCCAAACTTCCCTCGCAAAAGGGAATTGCACAAATAGGTGGTTTATTGTTTCGTCGTTGCTTTTGCACATAATGCATCGGTGTGGGCCCTATAAGTTTCTTTCCTAACCATTGTCCTAGGTTAAGATTTTATTTGACATTGCTAGCCACATAAAAATCCTAGTTTTAAAGGGACTGTTAAGTTTCTATATTATTTTCCACCACCATTTTTTCTCCCCTACCCCTTCTTCTTCCATTTTAGTTGCAAACCTTGGCTTAGTTATATATGCACTCGATCCTTTGTTTTTTTAACCATTTCAATTCATGTTCAAGATAACTAAGCTTTAGGGCAATGTTCTTTAATTGGAGAGTATATTGATTCCATTTTTTGGCAAGATCATTCTGCAAATTTAGATCACTTGCATCCTTCCATTCTTACCCCATTGTGAAGCCAACATTTGGGATTTTGAATCTGTGAAACTATAAATTTGGAGATTATGAAGAGCATCAATTAATGGACTTGATAGTTTGAAATTTCTAAAGCACCCAATCCAAGGATATTCACATATCTTGACCTTGTTCCCTTTCCCTGCTTTCCTCGCTAACCATTTTGCAACGAAATGAAAAACCTTGACTAGAGCTTTCCAAATTATTGAGGCCCCTTTAGAGTACTTTCTTTTTCTCCTTAGGCACTCTTCTATTGGACCATCTCCTATATAATTTTCTAGCATCAATTTCCCCCAAAGGCCCTCATTTTGGATCAGTCTCCATATGTTCTTTGCTACCAAAGCTTGGCCAAATAAATATATGCTAATTGAAACACCTTTTTTTTTTTTCTTTCTTATGGTTTTGCCCAACATTTCTTTCAAAGTACGTGCCAAAGACATCAAATATACCATGATATATACTTTATAACACTAATTTTAGCAAAATAAACATGCCCCCTCAAGATAACCATCTAAAAGACCAATTCGATACCTTATCCTCAATTTTCTTGTACATGGAAAACCAATCAAAGAATTTGTAATCATTAGCTCTTAAATGGAAATCTAGGTGCTTAATTCATTTTTATCCAAAGGAATGGAAGAATACAGGATAATTTGAAGGATTTTCCTTTCCATATCTTCTTGCAGCTCATTAAATAGGATAGAGGATTTTGAACATTTACTTCCATTCCAATTGCATTGAAATAAGGTTTAAGGTTTGTTTATACCTGGACGTTTCTTGATTTGTACCTGCTCCAAAAAGCGCCACATCATCTACAAAAAGAAGATGAATAATGTTCATTGAGCCTACAACTTTTATAGCCTTTAATGGCCCTTCTCTTTTTGAAGCCATGATCGATCTACTCAATCCCTCTGCCACCAGTAAAAAAAGAAATGGGGATGATGAGCATCCTTTCCTAAGACCTCTTGTGGCATAAAAGAAGCAAGAGGGAGAACCATCAATGGGAAATGCAAAATATATGGAAGAGAGGTATCCCATCACCTAGTTCATAGTTTGTATATTCTTCCTTATATGAATCAACAATAGCCATAGGTACAATTAGCATACCTTATCATTCCAAATCAATTTGCATTACTACTGCCATGATTTTGTCCACTTTGATAGTGTACATGGCCACCTAGATTGAACCTAATGCATTATGTATTTTCCTATCGAAGAGGAACTCAAATCGTTTTTCTCATATAAACCTTGAGAAAATAACCTTCATTCTATTAGCTGATATCTTTGAGATGATGTCATATGCTAAGTTGCACAAAGGTATTGGCCTATAGTCATCAAATGAACCACGATCATTCTTTTTAGGTATCAATGTTATAAATGTAGTATTTAAAGCTCCTAAAATATTCCCAAAATTTCTAGACTCTTCCACAACTCGAAACAGGTCTTCCTCCAACATATCATAAAAGCCTAAGCAAAATGCCACTATCCACGCGTCGAGGCCTGGAATTTTTACTTTCTCAAAGGAGTTCAAAATCAATTTTAGTTTTTCCTTTGAAATTTTAGCTCATGGATCTTCATTCATTTGTTCATTAATTAGTTTTGGAAACAAAGCTACAACCTTCAACACTTATCCTATATTAGCCCTATCATGTTCTTGAAACATAGACCTAGAGTATGCTTTGTCGTCTTTGACTATTTATAGAAAGGAGCTTTCTTTTAAGCCATCTAGAAAATTTATCTCCCAAATTGTATTTACATTTTTCTTGTTTAACATAATTTTGGAAAACATTATTATTTTTATCCCCTTCTGCCAACTAAATAACCATGCTCGTAAGCCTCCATTATGCCTCCTTCTTTTTTCCTTCCATCATATGCAGTGTTTGATACTATTCCTCTAAAAAACACCTTTAACATTATTCTCAAACATTCAACCAATTTTCTCCTCAACCCCCTTCAACTCTTTTTGTCTTCCTTGGCCCTTTTCCAATCCCATTCCACTACTACTTTCTTCACATTACTCGGTTTTTTAGAAAATTGAAACATTATTGCCTCTCCTGTATTATTGTCACATTTCTACCATTTTTGAACTACCAAATCTCTAAATTCTTCCTCTTATAATTGTATGATTGAATTCGAAGGGGGTTGGAGGTTTTTGAGCTTCAAGTTCAATTTGGAGTAAGATGGAAAATGATTTGAAGACTACCCAGTCCAACCTAGGATTTTAGTCTATCTACTTCCTCTACAATTATTTCTTCAACCAAAAATCTATTGATTTTTTCTATAAATTCACTCCCTCTCCTTTCTAGAGTCCATCCAAGTAGGAACCACCTGAAGAGGTTCCACATCAATTAGATTAAGATTCAAAGATATGGATAAAATAATTTGCTAGAAAGTCTTGCCTGGTAGTTTACTCCCAAATCCCCCCCCCCCC
>JZKD02S0976379.1:2577-13648 GCA_000966675.3 Picea glauca | reverse complement strand
CTACCAACACACATCCATCATATACTCAATGTCATATGGCTAACCATGTTGATTTTCTAGTGTTAAATTAGACAAGCACAATTTTCCACAAGTGGTAATTCATTCAAATGATATATGATATTACTTTAGTAAACACTAGAAAATCACTAAGTAACTCGGAAAATTTCAACTTCTTAGTCTCTTCCTTAGATCATGTATCTCACGTGTGAGAGAGAAAAAAAAGATGTGTGTCTATTGTTGTGTCTTTCAAGTATCTTTTTATAGTAATAATAGATTGATCCAAAAAGATGTGTCTCTTTGAAAATTAAATTTAAAATTTAATTTAATTTTCTTTCTTATAAATAGTTGGAGAATACCTCTTGTAACTACCCAAATATCAATTTGGTTATAATCCATCCACATATTATTTGAATTTGTTAAATTCTCCATCCATAATTCATGTGATTCTTTGCATAAATATAGGTAGAGGTAAATATGTAGTACATTCCTCATATTTAGGTAATTAGATATTTTTACTAGAAATTATTGCCCACCATAATTTATGGAATTCTTTCTATAATTTAGGTAGGAGTAAAAAGTAAATATGTTGTACATAGAGATTGTAACAACCCCATAAATTTAACACTCCCAACATTTTACTCTACTCTCATTTTCCTGGGCTGTGAAGGAGTCAAGCCTAGTCCCGCTCTGATACCATGTTGTTTTTATTCATATGACATATGATCGATATATTATTACAATGATAAGTGTGCCATATATAGGGAATATATGTTGACCATCCATTAAATGATGTGTCCCTTGGATAATCAATAACTATTTATTATTATCATTTACTTATTATATATAGTATTTAATAATCAATAATTATATTATTAATTATTAATCTAAGAGAATGTCTTCCCGATGTTGTCCAAACATCAATAGAACAATGAGAAATCATACACATACACAGTACACCAGTATTTTTTACGTGGAAACCCAATGGAGGAGAAAACCACGAATGATTTTTATTATATGTCTTTAAGAATTACATTCATTGGAAGCACCAACTTCCTTTGTTCTCTAGATGCAACTAGAAAGAGGCTCTAACCCCCTATATTTCCAGGCTACAACCTAAGGGGAGCTCCAACTCCCCAATTCTTTGGCTACAACCAGGAGGAGGCTACAACCCCCTATGTTCTCTAGCTACAACCGAAAGGTTGCTACAACCACCTATCCTTGCCTCGTCTTGCCTCCCTGAAATATAAGTGTAAAATGATGAAACAACTGCCACACCATCATTGTGAGATATACCACTGTAAACCTGTACCAACCTATAACCAACCTATGCCACTGACTTGTAACTAACCTGTACATGTACTTCAGCCTGTACAAACAAAACCCAACAGGTATGCGACCTGTATATACTACAGCATGTGTATGTACACACCTTGTCTATATTGCAACATGCCTATGTACGTTCCCTATCTATACAGTAGCCTACATACACCTTCAGAAAACTAGGGTTTTCACCTTCTCTGAAACTTAAAACACTTTGTTTCCTCAGTCACATCAACCTGCAACCTGTCACTATGTCTTATCTGTAGTTTTTCTCTGTGCATACATCATCTTATACATTCCTTAACCAAATTCATCTATGTATCTCTAGTCATGTGCCATACATGTGTGTACAATCATGAACAAGTGTAATAATCCTCACATGGACTAGACATCAAACCCTTACTGATACATAGCCTTACACTACTTCAACAAATTCACAACCACTTCACATCCACAAGCTCTCAACCATGTACCACAAAAACCCTTAACCACATGCCAAGAAATACAAGATGTGCCTCAATAGTGACAAGATGTAAATGATAGATGTCAAATATGTCGGCATTGTATTTCTATAGATCTTCCTTATACAGTAATTTCCATACAACCAATATCCTCTCTAGGGAAAATCCTTAAACCCCCATAACCAATTCTCATATAGACAACAAAATCCAACTACACATAGAAATAAGACATACCTTTGGAACCTGTAGATAGATTTGGTGTACCTGATCATTGTAGACCTTCTTGAAAGCTTACTTTCAGACTCTAGAGACCTAGCATATTCATCTCCTCAAGTTTTAATGGATTTTCCCAATTGTATACACCATGTTATACTGTCAGCCCGTGTACGTACGCACCCTTCTCCATTGTAGTTTGCATACACCTCAAAAACTAAGGTTTTCCAGTATTTTCTGCAATTCTAAGACTTTCACCGTCAACCCTTCGTGTTATCTCAAACTTGCGTAACTTCAGATGTATCAATGATTATCTGCAATAAAAATTACACAATAATATATATTCAATGTGCTCAATAGGTGCTAATAGGAGGTCCTTGCTCTCTTATTTATACTTTCATGTAGCTTCCTCAAGGGGTTACCTTCTAACCAACTTAACCCAACTTCATTCTTTTATGGATAACCCACTTCTAACCACTTGTCCACCTATAACCACTTTAACCAAAAATAGTAAAATCTCCACTTCTAGTTGCAACTAAATTATTTTTAATTATTTTCTTATTGCAACATCTTAACCCTTGATTAACTCCTAGTTTCACCCACTTGACTAGTCAACTTCTTCTATGAGCTTCTAGAATAAATTAACCTCTTTGACCTTATAGATAACTCATGAGGGTTATCCAACTTCACAAGGCCATAACTCTATAACCGTGAGGAGTTATGTGACATTCCACATATAACCAAAAATGGCATGACATTTACTATCCATATAGAATAGTCTTACCTGCAAATATACTAATATTCATACCATTATACGTCAAACAAACTTAAGTCCCTTAACCATACTATTGGGGCTACTGGAATTTTCTACCAGACTTGCTTCAAGGGTTGATATCAATGACAACCAACCCAATTAATCAACATGAATTTGATCCCGATAAAATTGTTATTGAGCATGCAAATGGATTTACCATGGTTAATACAAGGAAATTTGAGTTGGGTACAGAAACTTATGTTCTTCCAAGCCAATGTGAACAAGTCTTTTATTCAGAGGTTTCAGGTAAATAAGGTTGGTTGTACGTTGTTACATATGATCCAAGAGGAAGGCTTGTAAAGTATGATGTACCATAAGAAGATGATATTGAATAAGAAGAAGATGCAGAAGAACATGAGGTAGATGTATTGTCAAATGAAGAAGTTGAAGAAGTTGAGCCAGATGTAGATGACAATGTTCTCGATGATAATCTTGATGATGATATTATCGAAAATTATATTGATGACAATTTTGATATGGTCGATCCTTTCAATGTCGATTTTGAACCAGGTGATAAAGATGTAGAGTTCGATGAAGAAGAAGGTGATTAGTAATATTGCAGAAATGTTGAAATGTAGGAGGTATTGTCACCTTCATCATCATCATATTCATCGTCATCGTCGTCATTTTCATTGTCCTCGTTTTCGTCATCGTGGTCATCGTCATTTTCATCATTGTATTCTTCATCGTCGTAATTGTCACAGTCATCGTCATCGTCATCTTCATTGTCATTGTTATGTGGATTAGTGGTTATGTGGGTTATTAAGGTTAGTGGATATCGACTATAAAGGTTAGTGTTTATAGCGATCATATGGATTAATTGTTAAATGGATTAAGTTTATATGTTTTATGGTCTATATGCATTAGTCATTACAGGGGTGACATGAGTGGTAGTTGAGGGATGGAAGGCGCTAAGAGTTATAAATAATATAAGCAATGGGGTATATTATGAGGGGATATATGGGTAAGGATTTAAATTGTATACAAATTATAGGGATTGGCCTTTATAAGTGTTCAAGGCTAGAGTGGTTAGGAATTAGGTGCTTGAGGTTAGGGACTAATTATTAGGTATAAGGAACAATGGGAATTATATGTATTAGTATCATAGGTATTATGATCATTTGTGGTAGGGATTAGGGTTAATTTGAATTAAGGGTAATATGGGTTATATGGAAGAGGGATTAGGGACTATAGTGGTAAGGGTTATAGTGAATAGACTTTATAAGGGTTAGATTGGTTATAGGCTAGGTGTGAGTCTCATTTTGGTTCTAAGAGATTTAGTGGTGCCAAAGTTCTCAAGAGATGTTGATGGAAATCATGGAAGCTACATGGGTATTGAAGCATTGAACTGTTGGAAAGAGTTCGTCAACGCCAAGTCTTGGTTGTAATCTTTTTCCTGATTTATTAATGCAGTAATACATTTTCCTTTCCTAATAAAGGTTGTCAATGGTTTTTATTTGTATTTCTCCTTGGCTCTTTACATGGATTCATTGAAACATATGTATGTTTTCTACTTTCATGGGTTCTGTTTGATCCTTTTTACAGGTCTTTATTTCTGCAAAGCATTGGATCAGGCTTGGAGTTACAATTAAAAAGGACAAACATCAGTTTAAAAGGTACGAGTTTTCTATTCTTTTTCATTTCATTTGAATCTAAGGAAAAGAGTGTATTCTTGTTGTGGATAAATTAGTAAGTTCATACACATACCAATCTCGCTAGTTCAGGCACCTGAAACTAGAACAAAACCAAACAAAACTTCAAGTGCAAACACACCACCCCAAGAAATTCAACCTCATGTTGACCCCTCACCTTCTTCACTTGTTAAGTCTTCTTCCCTTTCTTCTTCTTTACCTAGTGAAATCTTTGCAAATAGTAACCAGGTGGATAAGAAGAAGAAGAAAAGGAAGATTAAGAAGAATAAAAATAAGAAAGGTGTCAAGCTTCCAACCACTACAAGTCATGATGGAAACATGCAACCAGTTACTATTAATCAGGTTTGGAGTGTTGATGATGCTCACAAGTCTACCCAAATAGCTCGTAAGTACAAATACCCTTGCAGACTTTGCAAAGGAAAACATCGTCTTAGGGATTGTCCTGGTTTATCCAATCTTTTAGAAGACTGGTCTATAGGTTCTCAACAACCTGCAGCCCCAGCCTCTGAATGCCATACTAGTGAAAACCCATCAACTAGTGATAGTATTGTTGAACAGAATGGTCGAGTCAAATTTCCTTGTAGGTTATGCTGAGGGAGTCATCAAACTCACATTTTCCCTCATATGGATGAAGCCTCGAAATTGTTGGAAGACCTTGTTGTTTCTCAGAAACATATTCCACCCGGTTACCATAAAATCTCTCCCAACCCACCATTGGTTGATGAATTGGTTAATCTGATTCCATCCTCGGTTAGTCTGGATGATCAAGTGGTCAATTTGGTTTCATCCCCAGTTGACCCAGTTGATAAAGTGGCCAATCTGATTATGTCATCAATCGATCCCACTCTTCCATTGAAGAGTGAAACTAAAATGATTGATCTGATTCTATCATTGGTCCCCCACTCAATCGATCCCACTCCTCCTTCAAAGAGTGAGGATGTCGCTCAGGTATTTCTTGTTACCACAGATTCACCCAGATAAGGAGGCACTCTGCTCGTCCCGATGGCACCCCCATCAAGCACTCAGATGATTTTTATTAATTGGACTCATTTGACATAAACACGTCTTCCTTCTTATGTGCCTTTCCAAATCACCATACAGGTTTGTGATAGGAATATTCCTAACACTATAATAGATGAAGGTGCTTCTATTAGCATTTTATCCATGAATGCTTGGAAAACTTTTGGTTCCCCACAGCTTGCGCCCATGACTCAGAATTTTTTGACCTTTGACAAAAGAGTTAGTCAACCTTTAGGTATCCTTCCTCAATTTTTGGTTACTTTGGGAGGAAAAATGGTCTACATTGAAGTGATGGTATTCCACGACCCCTTGAACTTTAATTTTCTCCTCGGGCGACACTATGTTTATGTTATGAAGGTTGTTGTGTCCACAGTCTTTAGAGTGATGTGTTTCGATCATAATGGAAACATAGTGACCATATACCAGCTTTAATTCATTCTCCCTCATACGAAGGTCAACCGTCCAACTTCAATAAATGGTCTTTATATGCCAGCGTCATTCGCCCTGCCACAGGTCAATTATGTGACAACCTATCCCATGCATTAAACTCCGAATGAGAAGGAATCTCTCCCTTCTTCTGACTCAGATCTGGTAGTTGACATGGTGATCTCTTCGATAGGGCTATTAGAGCATGATCTCCCTACCCCTATTGATACCCTCGACATGTATTCCTTCCAGAGTGTTGTTCTTCTATCTAGCGAAGATCTCTTGGAAGCCATGATCGATATTTGTCCGTTGACATGTATTCCTTCCAGATATTTGTCCTCTTGGAATCCATAATCAAGTAGAGGTTTATGAGCATAGTTTTTTTTTAGGTTCCAAGATCATTAAAAAATGAAACCAGGTTCGAGAAAATTTCATGTTTTTGTGTCAAGCTCGTTAAAAAATGAAACAGAGGTCTAGGAATCAAACCCAGAGGTTACGAGCATAGTTCTTTTCCTGTGTCAATCTCGTTAAAAAATGAAATAGTCAACTCTCCCATTGAGTTGAGTCTTTTTCTAGATCTCGTAGATGTTGAGTCGAGTCTTTCGCTAAATCTCATAGTAGAATCTTCAATTCATTTGCTCTTATCCTTTTTCTCCATCTGGTATAGAAATTGGTGATGACCTCAAAGTCTGTGAATGAAATAAAGCTTTGGGGGGCATGTCTCCAACATCTAGTTATCGTGTTGGAGTTAAGTCGATAGCTTATCAAGCTGGGGAAAAAGTATCAACTATCCATGGGTCTCATTTGAAACCTTTGGACATTACGTTGGGAACTCTTTTGAGTCTCCTTTAAGCTCTTTTCAGACTCCGTAAAAATGAAAATATTGTTGAGTGAACTTGCTTCCTTTCACACTCATTAAAAGGTTTGAAAGGGCATCTTTCGAGTGGTATTTTAACTCTTTTTTGGCCTTGTTAGAATAATACGAAAAAGGTATTCTCTAGGATTACATTAGTATTCACTAGAAGAGTTCTCCCTTGAATTGTTTTATACTTTTTTGGGCTTGGGAGACTAAATTTATGAAAAAGGACCTCTTTGGAGTTTTCTTTAAGTGTTTTTCAAACTCTCTAAACATGAAAAACCACCTAGTTTACTTTCTCTTGACTTGTAAAACCTACATTGGAAGACCCATATGGGACTGAACCACTCCTTCCTAGGGTTCGTTAAACATACTCTGAGGGACTTGTCCAAAGGATGAGATTATACATGAGCATTTGTTATCATCCTCAAACTCATTAAAAAATAAAGAAGTACTCGCCAAGCATGGTGAGGGGGAAATTGGGAAGGGAATATGTAATTGAATCTATATTAATGGCAGCAGTCTCTCTTGAACATGACATCTTTTAAATTTTGCATCAAAATTGGGAAATCCACTTGTCTCTTGTTGATCATGCCTTTTTTGCAAAATTTTTCCTTATGATCTTCCATTTTGAGTCAATGCTGCCAAGACCTATGTCATATCAATGTTCGAGACAATTTCAACCAAGAATCCTTCTATTGCGTCGACCAAACTCTACAGTCCTTTAAGCCTCCTATCTCATTGGTCATCCATGAGTCAGTCCTGAAATTACTCTGTGCCTTTACTATAAATCATGTACATCTTTTGTTTCAATGATGGGGGATACATAAAGGCCCTCCTACGATGAATCACTTGCTATTGACAACAAATCATCATCTAGGAAGATAATTTTAAAAAAAAATTGTACCTTGGAACCTGCATGCCTCAATGGCAGGTATATTATCTTTTGACAGGGATTTTACATCATTGACCTCTAATCAAAAGATTCTCTCGAATGTTTGAATTCAACTCATTAATTCACATTCAAAGGAATGTAATAAGAGTACCTTGGGATTCATTGACATTAATGGTGATTTCTCTCGCACTTGTTAACAGTATACATCAATGATCGGTAATCAAGTGGTTTCTACCATGTTCGACATCATGGTTAGAATCATACTTTGAAATTGGGATCGAGATGAAGACCATGGGGAACTTCCTTTGGATATTTATTTCCCCAGGTTGCGATGGAAAGTACTAGAGTAATGTTATCACATAGATCCACATTGTATCAGTTTGTGGCTATGTTACTCTTAGAATTCATAGATCCATAGTGTATCTTTATGTGCCTATGAATCCATTGAAATTATGGCGATATGGATCCACATTGTATTTTTCGTGGCCATATCTTTAAAAAATACGATCATGGTTCTGCAGTATATTTTTCAGCAACCATGTTTAGATTATCTTATATTATGAGCATGGGGATTCCTACCTCAGTGATGGTAAAATATTGTACTACAATTTTCCTTATGTTGTTGGTAGGTCTCCAACCGGTGTGTTCTTTGTTTCAACTACCTATATGGCAAAGTATTTCAGCTATCATATTTTCTAACTTCATACTTTAGGGGACATTTAGTTACACATTATTTTCGTCACATTGGTGACATTGATTGTATGTTCCTATATCTTATCATTTGAAGGATTATTCTCACAATCCCTAAAGAAGTTGGAAGAACATTTCATGGGAAGATGCATAACTTGAGGAAATCCCTAAATTAAAGAGTTGTCGCTTGTTTCTCTCTAGCAAGGTGCGACAACCTAACTTACCATGTGTTGCATCACTGTAAGGTGTGACAATGTCACCTTTTTCTTAGGTTTAAGGGTGTGACAACCTTTGTACATGGGAAAAATGAAGAAATTATTGAAGATTTTAGAAGAGAAGTTCGATGATGATTTTTTTACCGATTGGTTTGGATCTCACCCATCTCTCTTGATTTAGTGAGATCCTAACCTCTCATCCTAATCTCCTCATGGATTCCTCTCCAATCTATAAATGGAGGCATATTATAAAGAAAAAGGCTAATTTGAATGGAGGAATAATGATTATGGTGCATTAAGAATAGATCCAGATTTGTGATTGAGAGATTGTGAGTCTCATTTTGGCTCTAAGAGATTTAGTGGTGCCAAAGTGCTCAAGAGATGGTGATGGAAATCATCAAAGCTACATGGGTATTGAAGCATTAAACTACTGGAAAGAGTTTGTCAATGCCAAGGCTTGGTTGTGATCTTCTTCTTGATTTATTAATGCAGTAATACATTTTCCTTTCCTAATAAAGGTTGTCAATGGTTTTTATTTGTATTTATCCTTGGCGCTTTACATAGATTCATTGAAACATGTGTATGTTTGTTAATTCGTGGGTTCTGTTTGATCCTTTTTACAGGTCTCTGTTTCTAAAAAGCATTGGATCAAGATTAGAGTTATAATTAACGAGGACAAACGACAGTTTAAAAGGTACGAGTTTTCTATTCTTTTTCATTTCATTTGAATCTAAGGAAAAGAGTGTATTTTGTTTGATTTTGTTCTAGTTTTGGGTGCCCAGACTAGGGAGATTGTTTTGTGTCTGCACTTACTAATTTACCCACAACACATGGTTATACAAGTTAATAGACATGTGAGTTAGTGGTTATATGGGTTATTAAGGTTAGGGGATATGGATTATAGAGATTAGGGTTTATAACAACTATATGGATTAATAGTTATATGGGTTAAGACATAGGGGTTATGAGGGTTATATGAGTTAAGGGTTATCTAAGTTAAGGGGGTTTAGGTACCTATTAGGCCAATGGTTATGAGGTTACATATTATAGACGTTAAAAGGAGTTTTGAGGTTTTGAGATTAGTGATAATATGGTTTATAGGGTTAAGAGTTCATTAGGTTTATAAGAGTTAGGGATTAAAAGTTATATAGTTTATGGTTTATAATTTTTAAGTATTAGAAGTTATAAGGTTATGGTATTATGGTTAAGGGTTATATGGGTTAGGGAATGTAATCGTCAAGTACTAGGGATATTAGGTATTAGGTATTATAGAGGTGAAGTGTTTTAAATGATAGAAATGTTAAACGAATAAGGGGCGGGGATTAGGTTCCATATGATTTAAGGGTAATATGGGTTGTATGTAAGAGGGATTAGGAAATATAGTGTTAATGATTAGGGGTTATTGTGATTGGAGTTTATAAGAGTTGGGTATTAAGGGTTATAATACCCCCTCCGCGTAGGGATTTGACTGCTAAAGTCTATGAAGGTATACATACCCTACCCCCCTCTGGATTTGAACATGTGAGCTCCAAGGGGTAAAATGATGTTCTCAACCATTAGGCCCACTATATAATATATATTAATTATATAACATATTAATTATTATAACATATTTATTATATTATTATATAATATAAATTAAATATGTAATACTAATTTTATATATATATATATATATATATATATATATATATTAATTATTATAATAAATATATTAATTATATAATCTATAATAATTTATGAAATATGTGTTATATATAATATACAAATTATATAATGAAATAACAAAATCATAAAAAAATGAAATCAAACAAAACCCCATCGCACCGTGGAGACATTCAAGATCCCAAGTCTCGATAGCATAGTAGACAACACATTTCTGAAACTCGACCCCGACCCCAACAACAAGAGACAACAGAGTAGACAGAGGAGAGACATCCCTAGCCCCCACAACACTAGTAGACAACAAATTTCTGACCCCGACAGCAAGAGAAAACAGAGGAGTGACAGCCCTATCCCACAGTGTGAGCAATAGAGGAGCGACAGAGTGTAGATTTTAACCTTGTAAAATATTTTACTGGAAACATATTTTCAATAAAAGAATAGAAAATATACAATGGAAAATACACTCATTACACATAGATTTTTCCCCTGGAAACTCAAACCAAGAAAACCAACATATTCTATATTCATTCTCATCATACATTGTTTACAATACAATATACATATAGGAGCCAGCATCATCCAAAACCCTAATTCAATGACTTGGATTAGTCAACAACCCTAATTCCTTAACCAGAAATAGAAAACCATTAGCGAAAAACCATGTGCCGAAAAACCACCCAAAAACGGGCACGAAAATCGAAGAAACAAAATTTGGGGGCACTTCCCCCAAACCCCTGTGCAGGGGGGTCCCTCCCCCCTCTTACCCCCCTATGCGTTCGGCGCAATGTAGACACTATTTCTATTTGTGCAAATAATATAACACATACCCAACATTCTCCAACTT
>JZKD02S0976367.1:202699-230250 GCA_000966675.3 Picea glauca | reverse complement strand
AGTGAGTACATCAACTTCCCGGGGTCGTAACTTTTGCATACGATCTCCGTTTTAGGCGTGTGATAGCTCGTTGGAAAGGTATCATCGAGGAGATTCATTTTTGGGGCTCAATTATCCCTTTGAATATCATTGAGAACCTCGATCTCGAAAAACCTTCATTTAGGCCCTCAAAATGGCCCCGTAAGTTAAAACCTGCTAAAAATAGTAAATTGCCAAAATTGCCAAAAAACTATTTTGAGCCATTTGAAAAAGGTGGGCGGCCACCGATATCCACCTGGATCACATCCCCCATAGTTCAAGCTCTACTGGGGTGCCTCTGGTGGAATTCCCTCTTCTTCTCTGGTGCAAAGCTCCTGATCCATCTCTATCTTGCCTCTCCCCCTTGATGGGGTCTCATCATCCACCTGATGGGCTCTTAAGCCCCATGGAGGTCCGAACTGATCATCTTCCCATGTTTACTGGTCCAAAATGGTACCTTTTCGTCGGACATGGTCCTGCACATCAAAATATACACCCTCCATGGGCTGATCAGTCACAAGGATCATAGAAATGTCAATCACGTTTCATCATCAATATTATTAAACATATGCATAAAATCCCTAATACATCAGCTAAAATCTCAAAGACGTTACACCAGCCTGCAATGAAAGTTTTGGAGAAAGAGACAAGGCGTCCTATTGGGATCGTGTCCACAGAAGAAGGAAAGTTCCTGGAAGAGACCTCATCCAAGCCATGTAAGTGGGTGATGTGGTCAGGGGATGTCCAAACATGTGGGTGAAGTGAGGGCTAAGGATATAAAAAATGTTACCTATGGGTGCCTTTGTAAAAGGCGAGTTGTACCTGTAATGGATGCATTTTTTCCAAGCCCACTCTTGCCTTTTATTCTTTTATTCTTTCATATTTTATTTCTTTTTTGTGTAAGAACTAATCAAGGGACACTGCCCTGGCGTGGTGACCATTGGTGACAGCGTTACCCACAAGTATTTTCACAGAAATGAGAAGGTTGGCCTGTGATGAGATCCCCTTTCCCTTAGCCATGCAACCAAGAGTCACTGCCCTGACGTGGTGACCAGCTAATGGCATGGACCTAATAGACTGGCTTGCGATGAGACCCCCTATCCTCTGGTTAGGTCTTGCTTTATTAATTTTTCCGGGTCCCGCTTGTTTCTTGCTGAGAATATTTTTATTTCTTTCTTGGGGATCCTTGGGAAAAGCATCTCGAGGTTTCATTTTTAGGATTTTATCTTTTACCAGCTTGCTTTTACTTTCTAGGCCTTTATCCCCTTCTTCCCACGAGATAAGGTGCAATCCTAAAAATAGGTCAACCCAATGTTTGGACAAGTGGAGTGGGATAGGTGAGCGGGAAACAAGATGAAAACGTGGTGTTATGATGGGAGCGGAGGATGACTTTTCATAAATTCCCCCCAATGGCAAACCAAAAGCTACAGACACAGGCTTGCTAGGGCACCCTGTCAATCCCCCAACAGATGGTCAAGTGGGCAAGTGTAAGATCCAAGAAATTTTTAGAAATAAAAGGAATCAAATGCATATATTCAATGGTTTTGATGATCAAAGTGACACATACCATGATACCTGAACTAATTACATCATGGAGCAAGAACCTTCTCCGACACAGGACCAAGCCAATGGTGGTGGATGTTGTTGTTGCTGACAGGAAAAAGATGATGGGAGAAAGAAAAGGTGGGCCCTCGAGGTCCATGCTAAATTCCATCCTTCTCTCAGTACTCCATGTCTAGGATCTGTGGGCCTCGAGACATGATCTCCTAGTTATCCCTGAAAGTGGGGGATAACAAGCTACATTAAAGTATAAATAAGAGGCAAGGATCTCTCATTTTAAACACACCTAAGCATATTGAATATCTACAAGTGACTGAGGTAAACAAAGAATATCTAAGCCGAATTTCAAAGGGAAGGTGAAGTAAAGAAGGCCTAAATTCAAGGGAGGATAAATTCTTT
Organism: Picea glauca; assembly: GCA_000966675.3. NCBI lineage: Eukaryota > Viridiplantae > Streptophyta > Pinopsida > Pinales > Pinaceae > Picea > Picea glauca. Next base: position 228,273 of record JZKD02S0976367.1, on the reverse strand, counting down.
TGATGATGCTTTCTAAGGTATGTTATTTACAGGTCATCTCACCATTTTCACAATAATTTTTTTTCTAGAATGATTCAGACCGTGAAATTGGGAGGACATTGAGGAAACCTATCCAAGTAACACTGATACAAATTTCAGCTTGTGGGTCGTTGTATTTTTGGAGTTACACACCATGGAAAATATGGTTTGTGGTTAGTCCTGAAACTAGTCTAAAACATGTGTTTCGGGTAAAAATGTCATAACTTCTTCATAACAGATCCAAATTTAGTAAGGCCAAATGTATTGGTTAGAGTACAGTTTGTAGTATTCTATGTACAATTTTTAGATCCATACAACAAATATTCTATGCGGGGCACACTCTACAAGTTTAGTCTCTAGAATAAGCCATAATTCAATAAGGTATGTCATTTTTGTTATAACTCCTTTTCTGAGAGGATCCAAGTAGTGAAACCTGGAGGAATTGCATAAATGACACTGGAGAACATTTTTTACTATTTTTAGATCTTTATTCATTACAGGTACATAGTTATGATTATTGCAAGTTAGGGTTGTTGACTAATCCAAAATTAGTCATGTGAGAATAAAGTAAAGTTTGATAAAATGATAGTCTCTTGTTGTTAAATTTAAGGAAGGTTTTCAGGTATGTGATCATATACACCAGGTATATTACAGAGTTACAAATCAGATTTGGATGATGAAATTGATGAGGGATTTTGGTTGAGGTATGTTACAGATAGAGGTTGTATAACAATGAGGTTGTGGCACATGGTTTGATGTAATGGTTTATGGTATTTGGTTATGGATAGTGTGATGTATTGCTAGAGAACTTTTGATGGTTATATTGGTATATGTATTTGGTAGATGGTTGAGGTACATGTTGGGTACATGGTTGAGACAATTAGTTGATGAGTTGGCACATGAATGAGGTGAATAGTTGATGATGTTGGTACATCTTGATGAGTCATAGTTTATGTGCATTTGATGCATGATTGGTACATATTTGGTGCATGGTTGATGCACTCGTTGATGGTACAAGTTGAGGTACAGGTTGGTGCATGTTTGATGCAATTCTTTATGGTACAGACTGATTACATGTTGAGGTATAGGTTGGTGCATGGTTGATGCACTTGTTTATGGTATAGGCTGATTACAGGTTGAGGTACAGGTTGGTGCATGGTTGATGCACTTGTTTATGGTACAAGCTGATTACAAGTTGTTTGGCACATGTTGGTGCATGGTTGATGCACTTTCTTATGGTACAAGTTGATTATAGGTTGATTGGTACAGGTTTACAACAATATATCTCACAGTGATAGTGTGACAATGGTTCCATCATTCTACTTATATTTTAGGGCGGTTGGATGGGGCAAGGACATGTGGTTATAGACACCTTCCGGTTGTAGCCAGAGAACATAGGGGGTTGTGGCCTCCATCTAGTTGTAGCAATATAATTGGGGAGTTGGAGCTTCCCTTAGGTTGTATCCTGAGAAACTAGGGGGTTGGATCCTCCTTCCAGTTGCATTTGGAAAAAAAAGGAAGTTGGTGCTTCCAATGAATGTAATTCTTAAAGACATATAAAAAAAAAAATCATGGTTTTCTCCCGCTTTGTGTTTCCACATAAAAACACTGGTGTATTGTGTATGTGCATGATTGTTCATTTGTTCATTGTTAATTTACTCTACAATTATTGGATGATAATGCTACATTGATATAACACTTTCATTATATGGTTAAACATGATTAAATTTCTCTATTATTGGTTCACCCCCCTCTCAGTAATCCAACAATTAATATAAAACGCTTGCATCTATTTGCAAAATTCACCCACCATAAAACCACTCACAACTATCAGTAAATTGTTATTACAGGAGATTGTGAACTTCCCACTCACTAGGGAAAACAACACCTGGATTTACACATCCTTATGGGATGGAAAATCAAAGGTTCGTGGACTACAAGAAAGAAACAAAGAGAAGCAATTGAAACCATGGCCACGAGTACCCAAAAAAACCCGTTAACTAGACAGTTTTATGCTTCTTTTAGCACACCACATCTCTAAGAAAAATGCATCCACCACTACATTACATGATTTTCTAGATGCATTCATCAAGTGCTCTAGATCCTCTCCAAAATAAAATCTCAAAGACCACTAGGATCCATCTTGATTCTTTACCCATCAACCTATATCAAACAACTCACAGTGTGTTTTTTTAATCATATAATATCGAATAGGAATACTCACTTATGTGATGTGGATTGATACCAAATCCAATGGGAATGCTCATGTCTACCATGCAAAATAAAACACAGACAAACGAAGACCCAAAAATCCTAAATCTTTTAAAACCCTTAGAAGAATTATCTTTTTTCTAGAAGCACTATCAATTTTTTCCTACTAAGCAAAAGTCCACAATACTAACATTGTGATTTTTTTTTTCATTTCGAAAAAACCATTAAAAGTATTATTGTTTTTCGAGGATAAATGTTTTTTTTTCTAGCCTTAGGAAAAGTTCACAATATTCATTCATGGTGATTTTTTTTTCCACTTATGAAAAGTCAATTTGACTTATGGAAAAGTTCACAATATTCAATGTTACTTTTATATTTTCCATTAATACAATTTCTTTCTTTTTTTTAAAATAAAAATATTGTATTACCTTTCCTTAGCAAAAAACACACGTGTTTGAGTGTACATTATAGCACAACAAATGTTCTGCCATTGCAGTGGAAACCAAAACATGTGGACAAGAAAATTGTTCATTGTTCCAAAACCTTAAGAAAAAGAGACAGTTGTTGATATACAGACATGGGGACTTGCTACATGTTCTTCCACAAGCATGGAAACTAGAATAGGCGGTGGAATGAGTACCCCAACCACATATCGAACCAAAACCATAGTCTATGGTGTGCAAAAGTTGCAAAAACTTAACAATTAAACTAGGGAAAAAACATGTGAAAGCACTAGACATGGGGCGAAACCGGGTGTTCATCTCGACAAATTCGGAAGACAAAAGGCTGGCAGCAAGTCGGGCAATGACTCTTCCCAGGCTTGCTTGATAGAGAGTCATATATGATGTCCAAATGCTTGCAGAAGATGCTCTTGTGGTGTTTCTTCTCTTCCATATCTTTGTGTATCTCGAATATCAAGACCAGGTGGTCTTCCGTAAGTCTGCAAGAGCTGGGAGCTGGATGAGCCTGTTCATCAGCTTCATCATCATGAGCATGTTCATCATCAAGGTCTTCATCCATGGTAGCAGTGACAAAGTCATTTTCATCAGTGGAATCCATGGTAGGGTCTTCTTCCATAGTGGCAGCCGAATTTTGTCCTGAGTGTTCCTCTGGAAGAAGGACTTCTTCTTCCACAATGCAACCTGTCTCGGCTGGCTCCTGCAAAGGGGTGTTGGTGAAAGTGGCGAGATGGTGCTCCAAGGTGGTTGAAGGTAGGAAAGGAAGAATTTCCTCCCAGTTGGGCATAATTTCTTCTTCCACCGGGAAACCTCCATGGAGACCCTCTATGCTTGAAGGATGGGGCTCCGATTGAGCCTCTTCAAACCAATTATGACAAGAAGAACCTGGGTGGTCTAAGATGCTACCTGGTATGAGAGATAAAGAGGCTAGTCTCGGGTATTTTTATCTACCAAACCAACTGTAATAGGTTGGTCCTCATCGGGGCTTACCTCTCTCGCTTGGCATGGATGAGAAGAGCACAAAGCAAACATAATTAGTAGTGGTGCGAGCAGAATGATACCGTGAACAACAACTAAATTCCCAATATAGAACCCCCCATAGGGCGAAAAGACTAGGATAATGGAGGATTTGATGGATATAGTAGCCATTAGTGCAGGAGTAATGGAAATAACCAGTTTCGTACTGATTTCGAGGAGCCAAGCCTGGGTCTCCATTAAGGCCCAACGCACTAGAACTTGGCGCTCATGTAAACTAACCATCGTGTCTGGATAGGGGAAGAGGGTGGTGGTGAGGGGATTTAACTACCATCGTATGCGCCCCATCCAATGATGTGTGTACTCCATGTGTCATCTCATTTGGGGAGAGGCAATCCTGTAGAGCCAGTTCTTGGCACTGTTGTAGTAGTGTTGAATCCTGATGGTCTAGGGTATTAATGATGAGGAGCTTTGTCTAAGTATTGACACCCTCATTGTCTAGTTAATGTGATACTTTGTTGGCCTCCTGTTTAATGCGTGAGGGGATAATAGTGATGGGAGGAAGTAGTGAGGCTTGTAGAATAGAGAGGGAACCTGTGAAGCACCAGCTGGGTGTGATTTTTTCTGGGTCTGATCCTTGGATAAATTTTATGGCCAGAGAGATGATGATTTTAGAATCTCCTTCTACTATCAGGGGATGCAAATTAAGTCTTATAACTAGTTGGAAGACTTTGATGAGGCCCCAAAGTTTGGCTAATTTTTTCATATCGTGTCCCAGAAAGCCAACTTTGAGGCACTTTATTTTCTTTTTGTTGTCTCTGATAACCACTCTGAAGCTTGCTGGTCCAAGATTACCCTTGGATGCTCCATCAAAGTTCAAATTCCAAAAACAAGAGGGGGGAAACCTCCATGAGGTAGAGAATCATACTGGAGGGGCAGGGGGATTTGAGAGAAGGAGAGGTGTCTTTGGGGAGATTCTCTTCCAGGCAGTGAAAATGTTGGATTCTAGAGGGGCACTGGGGATATCCTCTTGAGTCCAAGTCTGAATTTGAATTGTTTCCCAAATTCTTGTTGTAGTCTTATCCCAGATATCTGAGAGGTGAGAGGCACCTGCAGCCCTACACCATCGACTGACTTCCCCAAGGAATATATCTTTGTGTCAACTAACAGTTTCATCTTCCCTACGATATCAAGCCTTTCAAAGATGAGGTATTGTGTGATGTTTATACCCTTGAAGTTTGGACACGCATATTTTTGGAAGCGTCATGCTATGTATGATTCTAGACCCTACAGTGTTATTATTACTTTGGGTAGACAATTGTACAAGATACCAGAGGTAGCGCCACCTACCATTATTTATTTAATATCTGATAAGAAATGTAGTAAGGTCATTTCATAGAACGAGAAGTTCATCTTCTTTGTGATCCATGCTCACAGTAAGAAGAAGGCTGCCACCACATCCGTGGCCTCTACAAAGAGCCTCTCTTTGGAGCAGAAGAAAGTGGATGGGATCATGGAAGAGTACAAAGACATCTTCTCCTCACCCATCAGGGTACCACCGCACTACCAAGTCAAGCATCTGATTGATTTAACACATGGTGCACCTCCTCCTAATCGACCAGTATATCGTCGTTCACTGATGGAAAATGATGAAATCAAGTGTCAAATCCAAGATCTTCTTCAAAAGGGGCACATTATACCCAACTCCTCCCCTTGCGGAAGCCTGATTGTACTGGAGTATAAGAAGGACAAGACCTTGTGACTCTGCATTGATTATAAAGCATTAAACATAATCACAGTCAGGAACCGGTACCCAATTCCTAGGATTGATGACCTTCTTGACCAACTCAAGGGGGAAAATTCCTTCAACAAGATTGACCTAAAGTATGGCTACCACCAAGTTCCCATTGAACCAACTGATGTATGGAAGACAATATCTAAGACAACTTTCAAATCAAAAGAAGGTTTCTTAGAATGGCTAGTCATGCCCTTTGGCTGAACAAATGCACCAACCACTTTCATGAGGTTGACAGATGATGTATTTAGACCCTTACCAACTCTTTTGTGGTGGTATATTTGGATTCCATCCTCATCTTTAGCGGAACTTGGGAGGAGCACATGCGGCATAGTCAACAGGTTTTGAGCACTCTGGGGTAACACAAGCTATATTCCAACTTGGAAAAATGCTCCTTTTGCATGAACATGGTCCAATACTTGGGATACATTATTGATGAGAATGGGGTACATGTTTATCCAACTAATATCCAAGTTATCTGTGACTGGCGAGCCCTGAACACAGTAACTGAGTTTTGGATCTTCTTGGGATTGGCCAACTTCTACCGACTATTCGTGTTGGGATTCTCCCGTATTGCATGGGCCCTCAACCAAGTGACCAAGGGTATTGGAATGGAAAATTTCATGTGGGGGAAGGAACAACAATAAGCATTTGATGATCTGAAGCATCGATAGTGATAATCTCCCATACTCTCCTTGCCTGATATGCAATAATTGTTCGATATTGAGACTAATGCATTTGACTATGTTGTAGGCACAGTTCTCACTCAACACGGTCATCTGTTGACATACCATAGTGAGACCCTCTTAGATACATCCAGGAAATACCCTACCTATGACAAGGAAATGTATTCCATTGTATAAGCATGTTGTCAATGGAAACATTACATTCTGGGAAAGGAGGTGATCATCCACATTGATCACAAGCCTCTGTCGTTCATACACACACAGGGGAAGTTGCAAAATGAATGCCATCAGAAGTGGTCCACTTACCTACAATAGTTCCATATCAACATCAAGTATAAGACAGGGAGCAAAAATCATGTCGATGACTGCCTCAGTCGGCCTCCCATGACTGCACTAACCACTGTAATCCATTCCCATGGACATGAGGCATTTGAGTGGCCACAAATTTATCAGCAAGATCCATACTTCGCCACCACCTATCATCTCCTTAGTACAGGTGCAAATCTCATTAATTTTCACATTCATGACAGACTATTATTCCATCTTGGTCATCTTTGTGTTCCTTCTAGCGAGCGTGCAAAGTTGATTTGGGAATCCCACTACAGTCGGATGGGAAAAAATTTTGGTGTGGAGAAAAATGTGGTCGTTCAACAGAAACATTTTTATTGGCCAAAACTTTGACAAGACGTCAACAAGTATATGAGATCTTGCATTGCATGTGCCATTGACAAGCTAACCATCAAGAAGCAAGGCTTATACACCCCTCTTCCTACCCCTGAGAAGCCTTGGGAATCCATCTCGATGGATTACATGTCTGGACTTCCATCCACCAAGAAAGGTAATGATTGTGTATTTGTGGTCGTTGACTGGTTTTCGAAGATGGCCATCCTCACAACTTGCAAGAAGAAAATCACAACAGTAGATACGACCAAGCTCTTCTGCGAACGAGTGTGGGTCCATTTTGGGATACCAAAGTCCATCATCTCCAACCAGGACAATAGGTTCCTCAACACATTTTGGTCGACTCTTTGGTCACTGTTGGACACCAAGATCACTAAATCCACTTCTCTCCACCCCATAACAGACAACCAAACAAAGGTCGTCAATCAGATGATTGTGCACATCCTGCGCATATACAATTCTAAGCATCTGCGTACATGGGATGAGAGTCTCCCCTATGTTCAACACAGTTACAACATGGCTCTCCATAGCTCCACCAACCATAGCCCATTTCAGGTGGGGTTGGGATTCTAACCCTTGGGCCCCATTGATGTTGCACTACCTCTTGCAACCACACAGACAAAATATTCCCATGTTCAATCTGAGACTGACAAAGCCACCAGATTCATTAAGCGGATTCAACACATCTGCCAATAGGTCCATGATATTTTGTAGAAAGCCAATGCTAAGTAAAAGAAGCTCCATGCTCAACATAGGGTACCACACCAATTTCAGGTTGGATACAAGATCTGGTTACATTTGAAGAAAGAGTGTCTTACAAGGCCCCATCAGAAGCTCCTCCCACTTCTCTATGGGCCTTGCACTATCGCCAAGGCTATGGGTATAAATTATTTTGAGCTCAACACTCCACCCTTCCTTGGATTGCACCTAGTGTTCAATGTGGACCTCCTTCGACCATATTTTCCACCATTATTGGACACCTCAGAGATCGCAGAACAACTAAAACCAACATAGCTCAATCCTAACTGCATGGAACATGAATCCACTGATTAGATAGTGGACTCATAGGTCAAGGGCACTCGCCAATAGAGGATCCAACTTTATTGGGTTGTTAAGGTTGGGTAGCTCCTCCACCAAGGCAAGTCGCTCACCTGGGGCCAAATTCAACATAAGTTTCCTCACTTGATGGGGGAAATCATCGCAATGGATACCATTTCTTCCTAAGGGGGGGGACTGATCTAGGTGGATATTGGTGGCCACCCACCTATTCCAACTAGCTCCTATTGATAGTTTTTAGTTCAACATGTTCTTTTTTACTTCTTTCTAATTGTGGATTCTACACTTCCAGGGCTATTTGAATCCCTACACATATTCCAGGTGGATACTAGTGGCCTCCCACCTAATCCAACTGGCTTATTTTGTATGTTTTCACATCATCACATCTTTATGTACTTCCAGGGCTGTCTTGGGGCCCTAAACAATGTTTTTTTGGCTCACCATAGTCAAAATGTAGATGGAGTCATAGTTTGATAGCGTAATGCGTAGTTCTTGAAAAGAACTTTCCAACAAACTATCACACGCCTTAAACGGAGGTCATATGAAAAATTTACAATGCCAGGAAGTTGAGGTACCAACTTACCCATAGGGGCCCACATAACGTTTGGTGTTTCATCTCCTAGGGTTAGGTTTTAAGATGTCTAGGGTTTTGGCATTCATGAGTAATATTAAAAAGGCCTCTAGATCCTCAGTGTAATCATTCTTCTTAGACAAATGCGCATAGAAACCACATCTCTTCTTAGATATAGCTACCACCATTCGAACAAGTGTTTCATTTTTGTAGTTTTATAGTTTCATCCTATTTCATTTATTCAATAGAATATATTGTTCATTGGATATTTGTGTTGTTCTTCATATCTCTGTGTTTATTGTATTATGTTTGTTAATCAATTCATTCCGCTCTTAAATACAGATCACACTTTGGAGGTGTGACACCCTTTAAGGTACAAGTTAACTTTGATATTCGTTTATTTGAAGGTCAGATAGATATCGATGCTTTGGAAAAATGGTTAAGTTTTCTAGAGGGTTATTTCTTTATCCAAAATTTTGCCAACAACGAAAAAATCACCTTTGTTCTCCTTAAGGCCCTTCCCCATGTTAGACATTGGTGGGATACTTACTGTGAGAAACATGTCGAAGATGAGTCTACAATTTTTGGGCCAAAATCCACTTGGGTGGATTTTTTTGATGTCCTCAAGGAGCAATGCTTTCTTGTTGGAAACTATGATAACTAGTACATGAGATTGACAACTTTGCATTAGGAGAGAGACCATATGGTGTCATATTACACAAACATCTTCCATACTTTGCACACAAAGATGGGTATTAAAGAGTCCAAGCGAAACCTAGTTCTAAAGTACCGCAATGGCCTACATAAGTACATCCAAAAAAATATGGAGTTCCTGGACATCTCCTCACTAGGATCTTCTTATCGATATTTTACAAAAATTGAGCAGAAGTTCAAGCAAAATAATAAGAGGGATTTTAGTTTTGCGAGTATATAGAAACAAAATCTTGGTAAAGGTGTCCCTAACTCCTAGGGAAATGATGTACAACCTTGGGAAAGCCATTCCAAGCCACCGACAAAGATGGGTAATGGGAAGTCAAAGAAGGACACTAGAAAATGGTTCGAGTTCCATAATAACCCTTGGCACAATACTGATGAATGTCACTCCAAACAGTCATTGTTGAATAAGACGAAAGTATTAGGGTCACATGATGAATTAGACTCTAATTCAAAACCGAAAAATGTAAAACGGATCATTGACACAGAACCCAGTGTCACCATCACTGCCACAAAATTATAGCTAGAGGAATCGAAGGAGCCTAAAGAAGGGGAGCATCTCTTCCACTGACAGATGTGGGTGAAGGGGACCTCACTTCATTTCACTTTTAACAGTGGTAGCCAAAATAACCTAATCTTAGGAAAGGTCATCAATAGGTTAAACCTAATAATGATGTTTCATCCTCATTCATACACCATCGTTTAGCTCAACCATGGACGAGAAATTCGTGTCATCCAACAATGTTGCCTACACTATGAAATAAAACCCTTCAAACATGAGGTATTGTGTGATGTTTCCACTTTTGAAGTTTGTGATTTTTTTTAGGACAACCATATATGCGGAAGCGTCATGCTATTTATGAATCTATGTCTTGTAGTGTCATTATCACTTTGGGAGGTCAACTCTACAAGGTATCAGAGGCAGCCCCAACTATTGCAGTCTCTTTGATCTCCACGAAGAAGTGCAGAAAGGTGGTCTCTCAGATCGAGATATTTTTTCTCTTTATGGTTTGGTCAAAAGGTGAACGAAAGGTCACTTCAACCGCCAAAATCTTGGCACGAGGTCTCTCTACAAAATAGTAGCAGGTGGACAAGATAATAGAAGAGAACAAAGACATCTTTGCCTCACCTATTGGGGTGCCTTTACATTGTCAGGTAAAGAAATCTATTGATTTGACACCTGGTTATCCTCTTCCTAATGACCCTATATACAAGCGTTTTGTTATGGAGAATGAAGAAATAAAATACTAGATCTAAGAACTAATTTTGAAGGGCCACATCATACCAAGATCCTCACCTTGCAAGATCCCAATTGTTCTGGTACATAAGAAGGATGGGATATGGTGAATTTGTATTGACTACATGTCCTTGAACAATATCACAATCAAGAATTGACATCCAATCCCCCAGATTGATAATCTTCTTGATCAACTGAAGGGAGCCAAATTTTTCTATAAGATTGATCTGAAGTCAGGCTACCACTAGGTGTGGATTGAGAAAAATGATGTATGGAAGACAACCTTCAAATTTAAAGAAGGTCTCTTCGAGTGCTTGGTCATGCCTTTTGGCTTGACTAATGCCCCGACCACATTCATGCAGATGATAGATGATATATTGTGTCCATTCACAAAATCCTTTTATTGGATTATTAATTGATATTGATTCATCCCCCCTCTCAGTATTGGTGAATATTCCAAGAATTGGTACGAGAGAAGGTACTTCAGAAAAAGTCTAACCATTGGAAGGTAGATCATAGAATGCATTGAAAATGAAACACCATAGTTTGATGGTGAGAATTATGCCTTCTGGAGTAGAAGGATGAAAATGTTTGTGAAAGCATAGGGATTTAATATATGAAAAGCAGTAGTAGATGGATACAAAGAACCTTCCATTCCCACAATAGATAAAGAAGGAAAGCATATTAATGAAACAAATTCAAAGGCTAAAAATCCTATTCTGAATGGCTTCGATGATTCAGTATATGTCAAGGTTATGAATTGTGATTCTACAAAGGATGTTTGGGAAAAACTTCAAAATGTTTATGAACGAGATGCCAAAGTCAAATGGGTCAAGCTTCAAACTTACATAGGCCAATTTGAACAACTGAAAATGAACATATTGCAACTTATTTTCTATGCGTTGATGAAATAGTGAATTCCATTAAAGGCTTGGAAGAAGAAATTAAATAACCAATAATTGTTCAAAAGGTACTAAGGTCTCTTACAATGAGATTTGACCCTAATATTTCATCGCTAGAAGAAAGATAAATTCTTGCTATGTTGAGCAAGGATGAGCTACATGGAATACTTACAATCTATGAAATGAGGATAGAAAATGATAATCCATCCAAGAAGGAAGCAACTCTCAAAGCATCCACGAAGCCAATAAAGAATAAGCAGAAGTCAAAGTCAAACTGTAGTTGCAATGATGATTCATATGAAGATGAAGAAATGGCCAACTTCATAAGGAATTTGAAGAGAGGAACTGACAAAAAAATATCATAAAGGAGACAAAAAAATGAACAAAAATAAATTCTTTAAGAAAATCCTCTACTCAAAAGAATACAGTTCCACATCATATGAGGATGATGATAGTGAAAGTGACTTGGAAAGAAGAGTTGATCAAAAGAAAAAGTCACTGAAGGAAGAATTGATCAAGGTGAAGAAGGGTTCTCAAAATTCCAACTCCGAAGAAGTCCAAAAGATGATTATGAATCTAACGGTCCAAGCAGAAGAGGCCAGAAGGATTGAAGAAATGCTAAAAAACTAGTTGGAAGAAAAGGATAAAATGAAGGAAATCTTGGAAGAAGAGATAGTCTCACTACGAAAGGAACTTCAGAATAAAGACATGCAAAAAAACAACACCAAAATATTAGATGAGATTATTAGTAGTCAAAATCCATACTATGACAAGTTTGGAATAGGATATAAACAAATGCATATTGAGAAGGGTTCAAGCTCCATGACAACATAAAAGGAAGAATAACAAAGGAGTTATGAAGAAGTCATTAGAGGTCCCATCAAGAAGGAAGAATGCAATCCCTCAAAGGAGAACATTTAGGAAACATAAAGAACTCAAGAAGAAGATTACAAAATAAATGCACCACCTAGAAGATCTAGAATTGAGAACCAACAACTAGCATTGGAAATAACTCAAGAAGAATATCACAAAAGAGAAGCACCATTTCGAAGATCCCCCACAATCAAGTACCAAACTATTTTTCTTGGTTTATGTTATTCCTGTAACAATTTTGGGCACAAGGATATAAACTATAGATCCTATGTTAAGAAGAGAAAAAACTATGAAGACTAGTTTAGAATTAATCATCTTAGAAATCCTCATGAAGCATATAACATAAACTATGACAGTTTTGTCTCAACAAATAAAGAAGTAGAATGTTATAAATGCAACAATTTTGGACACATCGCCAAATATTGCAGATTGATTGTTCCTCCAAAGGAACCAAAGAATGATTTCAAAAGTTATGTAAAAGAACCATCAAGGATATGGAAAAGAAAGAAAGATAAACTAAACATTGAAGAATGTTCCATTGCTCTACAAGCTCAAAGAAGAAAAAGTGACTAGTACATTGACAATTGTTGTTCAAAGCATATGACATGTGACAAGGAAAAGTTTGTAACTCTAAATAAAGAAAGAGATGGACCAATTTCATTTGGAAATGGTAACTCAACCAAAATTATAGGAAAAGGAACAATCAATCTTGGACATAAAGATTCCATGGTAGAAAATGTCCTACTTGTCGAAAATATGAAGCATAATATGCTAAGTGTGAGTCAAATGTGTGACCAGGGACATACACTTATATTCAACTCAAAGAAATGTGAGATAAGGAAAGAAGTATCCAACAAGTTCATGGAGACAACAATAAGGACTCCAAACAACATATACATCTTGAATGAGATTGGAAAGGAATGACGTTGCATGGGAAGGGAAAATGAAAGTTGGTTATGGCACAAAAGAATGGATCATATGAACTTTGACAATCTTTTCAAAATCAATAGAAAATAAGCGGTAAGAGAAATTCCTGAAATTTCCAAGCCAGCCAATACTATGTGCAAGCACTGTATACATGGAAAACAAACAAGAACTAAGTTCAGAACAAAGGAAAAATATACAACTAAACCATTGGATATTCTACATGCCAATCTATGTGGATTGATGAGAACAAGAGGGTTGAATGGAGACCAATACTTTATGATACTTATTGATGATTTTACAAGAATGACCTCAGTATGTTTTCTCAAGAAAACATTAGAGGCATTCAAATGTTTCAGGATATTCAAAGAAATGGTTGAAAACAAAATTGATTTGAAAATCAAGCGCTTAATATCAGACAATGGAGGTGAGTTCACATCAACAAAATTTATGGACTTTTGTGAAGAGCATGGACACCTCATCAAAATGGAGTCATTGAAAGGAAGAAACAAATTGTATAGGAGATGGTAAAAACCATGTTGAAAGAATCTAGGTTGAGGGATATATTTTGGGCACAATCAGTAGATACAATCATTCATATCTTGAATAGAGGAATTCTTAGAAGTAATAGTGACAAGACTCTATATGATCTATGTAAGGGAAGATCGACGAATGACAAACACTTTTGAGTATTTGGAAGAAAATGTTACATTAAAAGAGAATATAATAGGATTGGAAAATTTGACTCTCGAGTTGATAAAGGTATACTAGTTGGATACTCAAGAAAAAGAAAGGCATATAAATGCTACAACCTAAGACTCAACAGAATAGTGGAAAGCATCATTGTAAAGATTGATGAAACAAATGTGTTGAAGACCATAGAAGAAAACATAATTCCATAAGAGTGGGAAGTAGAAGATGAACTAAAAGAAGAAGAGGTAGATGAAGAAGAAAAAGAAGAACAAGAAGAGAAGCATCTAGAAGTAGAACAAGAAGAAAATGACCAACAAGATTTTCAAATACCTTCTAGGACACCTAACCACCACGTTCAGAAGAATCATCCACTAGAAAAAATTATTGAAGTGGTGGAGCATGAAGTGCAGTGGAAAGTGAAAGAGGACGCAATCGTAGATGCTCTCGTCAAGCAAACCACAGACAATAGTGCCTCCCTTTAGTATTTTCAGAAGCATGCTATGGATGCTAGGGTATGAGAGGATGAGGTCCTTGAAAGTTTGTGGCTAATGGAGGAGGATCTGGCCACATGTTTGGATGAAGTGTTCCCACACATCCCAGAGGAATATAAAAATGCAAGAACAAAAACCAGAGGAAGATAATGGGCACTTACACCAAAACATAGACACCTGACACTACTATCCATAGTTTAACCCAACAACTTTGAGGAACCCAACAATTGTGAACATTGGACCAAGGCCATGGAAGAAGAACTAAATCAAATAGAGAAGAATGAGACATGGAATTGATTCCAAGACCTAAGGACAAAAATATGGTCGATAAAAAATGGGTGTTCAGCAACAAACTAAACGAAGATGGGCAGGTAACCAAAAACAAGGCAAGTCTAGTCTGCAAAGGATATGCTCAAGTTGAAGGATTTTGAAGAAAATTTTTCTCTTGTTCCCAGAATGGAAGTAATCAGAATGATCTCGGCCTATGCATGTTCTAAAAGGATCAAAGTATATCAAATGGATATACAATCAATATTTCTAAATGGATAATTAGAATAAGAAGTCTACATCGAACATCTAGAATGGATTCTACCGTCAGAAAGAGAAGACTATGTTTGCATATTGAATAAATATATGTAAGGACTCAAGCAAGCCCCTTCTCTTCTAGTTCTATCCAACAATGAAAGCATTTGTTGGACATATGGGTTGACCCAGGTTCTACCTTAGTTCTCCAACAAAGCCCTTATCACCATCGACCCTTATAGTAAACCAGAAGGTTACACCGCGCACAAAGTGCACATCACAGTCTCACCCGAGATGGCTTATGAGTGATTGAAAGACGCAGATGTCTACAGTCATGGAAGGGATTGGGGTTGTTCTTATTACTTCTATTTCTACTTAAACAAGCATTTTACTACCATATTCAATAGATCCATTACCTCATTCATTCATAACATTCATCTTCATATCTATTCTAGTGCGCGTTGTAAGTAAAACCATTCATTCACCTATCTAACTTTTTAATCATAAATGAAGAAATAGTAAAACATTTAGACACATTGAACACATGGTTTTACCGTGGTTCACCCCCCCCTGGGGCTACGTCCATAAATATCTTCTTCTTTTCTTATTCATCAAAAGGCATCCGTGCATTACATAATAATAGAGAGTAGTGAGGCGGACCATGTCTGCACCAAGCTCCACAACTTGCGATCTGACCCTCAACTACATTTCCAGATTGACTCCATCCAACCTCTACAACTCTCAAAATAGATTTCAACTCAAATAGGTTCTTCAAAATATTCTCTCCAAATGATATGAAAAATATTATATCCATAGATAGATGGATACCTCACTATTCCTTAGAACTATTCTATTTATACTACAAAAATGGGTTAAAAACCCTCACAATACATTCCAAAACCCTAACCCTAACATGGCTAGGTTTGTCCACATCTGAGCCGGATTTATGCAAATCTGCCACACATGTTGCTTTTCCTCAAAAATTTCGAGCTCTCTCCTTCCTAGTCCAATCTAACTCATTTTCTACACCATTCTCCCAAAACTTCCTGCTCCAACAGGCCCCCAACATTAACATGTGGTTCATCCCGAGTCACTTAGAATTAGTTTACCTTCTGCAACGCTACTACTAGTGCATGATACTTATTTTCCAACTTTGTCACTTTCTCCTTAGCCTGTGTGTTCTTTCTTGCCAATATTTCCAAAACCTTCATTGTCACATGCTCTTTCAACACTTCCCTTCTTTCTGCAAGCACATGTGCCAAGCTAGATTTATTTGTTTGTAGTTCCTCTATGATCTAGGTGGATATTAGTGGCCACCCAACTGTTCCAAATTCCAACTGGTTCATCTTGACAGTTTTTAGTTCAACATGTTTCTCTGTAATGGGGACATTTCTTTGTAATTGTGGGTTCTGCACTTTGGGGGTTGTCTTGAAGCCCTACACAACATCCAAGTGGATAATGGTGGCCGCCCACCTATTCCAACTCGCTTATTTTGGAATTTTTCATGTCAGTACATCTTTTTGTACATCTAGAGCCATTTTGAAGCCCTATACAACATCTAGGTGGATAATGGTGGCCTCCCACCTATTCCAACTAGCTTATTTTGGAAATTTTCATATCAGTACATTTTTTTGTACTTCTAGGGATGTTTTGGGGCCCTAAAAAATGTTTTCTTGGCTTGCCATAATCAAACTATAGACAAAGAATGACACTGGGAAGTGGTGTGACTTCCAAAAAATCCCCTGGCACTACACTGATGAATGTTTCTCGAAACAATCATTAATGGTCGAGATCAAATACAAGGAGCCGAACCTTGATTCAGAATCTAATCCAAAAAATAATGAAAAAAGATAGATCATCGACACAGACCGCACTGCTACTTTCATGACCGCAACAATTCAACCAAAAGAACCAATAGATCATGAAGAAGGGGAGTGCCTCTTCCATTCACAGATGTGGATGAAGGGGACCCTATTGCATTTCATTGTTGATAATGGAAATTGGAATAACCTCATCTCAATTAAGTTCATCAAACAAATGGGGTTGTCAACAACACCACACCCACAACCATACAACATCAAGTGGCTTCACCAGGGAAGATATATCTATGTAAGCCAATAGTGCCGCAAGGTACTCTCTCATACTTCAAAATTCAACCTCTTCACAGATTGTTCAAAGTATGCATAGAAGGCCACTGCAACCACTGCATCCTCAGCACCTTGTATCCAACAGAAGTAGATTTCATAAGAGAAAGAAGATATTGTTTCTTCACCTATGATGGTTCCTACACAATTCCCTGTCAATCCCAGAGATAATCTATTGGTGGAACAAATTCAACCTCACTATCAATAGGTTCGTGACAACCTTCCACAGACCAAGCAACAAAACTTCTCCAACAAGGCATGCAAATCACCAAGATTTAGATTCAAAAAACACTTTTCCCTCTTCCTTGGGCACTCAACGCAATGGAGACCATTTCTTCCTAAGAGAGGAGGACTGATCTAAGTGGATATTGGTGGCCACCCACCTATTCCAAATTCCAAATGGCTCATCTTGACAGTTTTCGGTTCAACTCGTTTGTCTATAATGGGCACATTTCTTTGTAATTGTGGGTTCTACACTTTTAGGGCTGTCCTGAATCCCTACAAATCATCCAAGTAGATAATGGTGGCCGCCCACCTATTCCAACTGAAATATTTTGTAATTTGTTCATGTCCGTACATCTCTCTATACTTCCAGGGCCATTTTGGGTCCCTAAACAATGTTTTCTTGAATTTCCATAGTCAAACTGTAGATAGAGTCAATGTTTGATGAAACAATGTGTATTTCTCGAAAATACCTTTCCAATGAGCTATCACACGCCTAAAACGAAGATCATATGCAAAATTTGCGATCCCAAGAAGTTGATGTGCTAACTTACCCCAACGATGCCCACATGACTTTTGGTGCTTCATCCCCTAAGGTTAGGTTTTTGGATGTCTAGGGTCTTGGAATTCATGTTTATTATAAAAAGGCCTTTAAAGCCTCATTATACTCATCTTATTGCGAATGAGTATAGCCATCACATCTCTTCTCAGAGATAATTTGCCACCATTCTAGCGAGTCTTTCACTCTATATTTTTATAGTCTCTGTACATTTATTTCATTAATAGAAATAATGTATTATTGTATTTCTATGTTTATGGTAATATTTTTGTGCACTTTATTGTAATATCTCTGCTTTCATTTTGTTCCAAAAATAATCCGGATCACTCTATCATCCTTTCGGCCTCTTGTTGAAATGGCTCCAACTGACCCTGCCTTGCTTATTTCTCCTCTTGCATAGTATTTACCTCTGCCTGCAATTTTTTTAGCTCCCGTATGGCCTTAAATATTAGGGATACGTCCATCATTTTCTGCGTCTTCTTCAAGTCCTGAATCACAATGTTCAACTTTTCCTCTCTCTTTTACAACTATTGAATCTTCTCATCCTCTTTTAGGCTAGTCCAAATATGTGTAGTTCTATCATATAAATCTTCCACTTCGTTTACCTCCTGCACTATGCTATCTACGTGTGCAATAGATTCATGATCTCTCTATTCCCTTACTTTTGGAGGTGTTCTTAGATTTAGTTTTTATGTTAAGTCCCCTATCTACTGATTATATTTCCCCATTGTCTCCGCAATCTTGTGTATCTTATCTTCTGCTATTACCTCTCATTCCTGCGCATAGTCTGGTATGCTCTTGTATAGTTTTGCAAGTTTTTTCTCTAGGTTATCTTCCCATTGCTTCTCCTCTTCCTTATCCAGTGTGATCTTCTCACAATTCACTTGAAAAATCTCCTTAACCTCTTGGTCGAGCGCTAAGTTGGTGGAATCCTCCCTAGCTCTAGATTGAGCCTCCTGCATCACGCTTGCTTGTAACCCATATAGCGCCTTTGTGGGTATGTTTTCTAGAACCAACTCTAGTTGTTCTATGTCCTTCACTAGTTTCTGTGCTAGATTATCATCTACTACAAACATTTCTGGTGTGACATTGAACCTGTCATTGCTCTTCATCATTATTGTCCGCATTGTCTCTCCTTATTCTTTCTGCACTGGTGCCTCCATACTTTTTATTTATGTTTCATTGTAGGATGATGCATTTTATTTAGCTGCAACCTCTGTATAATGTCATAAAATTATCCTATCTTTTCCATAATCTCCTCTCGTTGTGCCTCTTCTGCAAGTAGTGAATTTTCCCCTATATCCTGAAGCAATGAACTATGAATCATCTTCTATAATAGTAAGTACTAGAGGGTTCTTGTGATACTTCATATTATTCCTTATCTCCCCCTCCCGTGTTCTAGTCCTCTTCTTCGGTGGGGTTGAGGTCTGCACCTCAATTTTATTATTTTCTTATTCCTCATCTTGTACTACTTCCTTTGGACGACAATTATCCCCCTTCTCCCCATCCACTTTTACTTCAGCCCTTGACACATTATCTTTCTTTCTTGGCTTATTGCTTGTTGTGCTACTTCTCGAGGCTTGACCTCGCTCTGTAGCCTTTCTTGTCTTGTCTGTTGGATTGCTTGTCTTCTTTGATGTCCCTTCTTTTTCTTGGTCCTTAGGAGTTGTTCCTTTCTTCTATGTGACTGAAACCTTCCACTGCACAGGCCATCCCTTCAGGATCCAGTCTACTTCCTTGCGCGATGTACAATACCTCTTTTCTAGCCACTTCTTCTTTGCATCCCTTCTAGATTGAATCCACAAATGGTGTCTTGAAGCCTTGAAATTATCAATCGCTTCATTTTATTGAACTACTTCAATTGGGATCCTCCAGAAATTGGTTGTCTTTTTCTTCATATCTTCCAAGAACATGGAAAATACTGCGTTGTTCACCTGCTGGTTCTTAGGGTCCTTTGCCTACCTCTAGGTTTCATAGCGCGTTGCACAACATTTCCCTTTTCTATCAAGAAAGGATGAAAATTTGGGCTCCTTCTAGCCCACCAAAACTGTTATTATTAACTACCAGGAATAATGGAATTATGTTCCAACATCATGTCAATCTCTACAATCTATCAAAGACTGGTTCAACAAATATGGCACCCATATGAATACTACACCCTCTACACATTATGCAACTATTGTTATAACTCCTGCCGGGGCCTCTTTCTTTCTACAATTCCTCAAAATTTTACAAGCCATCAAATTTGTGGAAAAATTCGTTGCAGGGCCGTTGATGTTCTTTATGATTATTCCCCCAGTTCCCCTGTTTGTCCCGAACTGTGATTTAACTTCTTCTGTAATTTCTTTGTCCCTTTCCTTGTTCTCCAAGTAGTCTTATGGTTTTACACCATTGGTAGGAAACCCTGTAATATTGGCTATGAGATCTACATATATGGAGACTGACCTGTCCATCCACAAGATTCCTCCATGTACCCTGGCCATTAGTTTCTTCACACAAAGGCCTACATTTTTTGCACGCCCAAAGTGCGGTATATCCAACAAATTCATAATGCCTAAGTTGTATAATCCTGTGTTCCACTACGTGGGATCAAAAATGGGTTTCCCTAAGCGTCCTACCTCCCCCATGTTCTCCAAGTAACTTTGCTGCGCAAGGTCAGGAAACTTCATTGTATCTGTTACATCATGATATGCATATTTTAACTTCTGCACCTTTCCTAGCATGTCTTCCACTGCAACTATAATGTCTGCAAGATACAATAAAGTGATTTATATTGCACTTGGTGCTTTCCTCTTCTGGACCGCAACTGGGTTTTCTTCTACAAATTCATTCTCAATTTCTTATTCTTCTTCACCCTCTATTTCTTGTTAGCCTGTAATATTCGACCAATACTTCCTTTGCAACAAATTTATGTTTTTGTTTCTCCATGTCCTCCACCTCTGTAGGGTTTTCGGGATTAGGGTTTGCGCTGTCATTAGGGTTTTCCGTGCTCTCACCCATTTTCACTTGTTATGCGGTTGATATTGTTGATATTATGGTAGTTGCGGGAGGTATTAGCCTCCACATGTAAACCTGACGAGGATAGAATACTTCGGGAAGCAAGAAGAAACCCTAATGAGTTGGCTAATAATCCTAGAAGACTTGTCGACTCAAGAAGCTAATTTATATTAGGTTATTAGCCTCCAAGAGAGGAAGTTGGTCAGAAATACTAATATATGTTGAACAAACATATACCCAGAATGAGAAGTCGGCCCAGACAGTTAGCCAGAATTAGTATAAACATAGGAGGCCAATTCTCATTCTGGCAGGCAGTATCAGAATTGCAGAGAAACAGCTTGTGCGCACTACAACGCCCAGTCTTGTGCGCAAGTTTCAGGAGAGATGCCATTGCAGTTGCTACAACTAGTAGATCACGTTTGGCTTGGACTATCTCTTGGCTAGGGTTTGGAACATCTGATCAACTCTTATTGGTGCGCTAACCTTGGGGAAAGGTGTGCCACCCTTTGTTTGGCTATCTAGCCTAGGGTTTGCTTCTGGAGTGATTCTCTGTCAAGGTTAAAGTGCTCGGAGGGTGGCTTCGGCCTATAGTTAGGTGACAATAGATATATTGTCAATGGTAAAATGAGCACATCCATTATATTATAACAGGTTATGGGCCCACCACTCGTTTATTCAGTCTAACCGCTGGAAGGAAACATAGCTGTAAGAATATTAAGCTCGTTGAAGAACTGTTGCTAGGGTTTCTAGTAGGAGCAGTCACCATAGCACTTCCACTAGGGTTATTAGCAGGTGCAGTTGCAGAAACCATAATCTTCTCGTTGAGGCACCTTAACTGAAGGGATTGACCTAAATTTCAGACAGATCAGTGCGCCCTAGCCTAGTGCATCTCCTAATACTCTTAGCAAGGCAAGACATCAAGTTTGAGTTTCTGGTCAAATCTAGGGTTGACCAAGTCAAAGTAGCCATGACTTACTCTATGAAGTTTGAGAACAAGTTAGATGGAGCTTCTAACTTTAGAGCGTGCAAGACAAGGATCAAACTCATCCTTGCCAAGAATAAAGTGCTGAATATCGTGAAAGGAAAGATCATGGAACCAGTGTTTGAAGAAGGAAAAGAGAAGGAACCACAGAACGTTGTAGTTATGGAGAAGTTCAAAGACAATGACATCAATGCTATGAGTATCATAGTGGAATCTATAAAATACCACTTTATACCCTACATCTCCCACCTTGTCTCATCAAAGAAGATGTAAAATGCCCTAACAAACCTCTTCTCAGTCAGAAACATTGGACAAGTCACGAGTGTGAAGAATGAGCTT
The DNA here is from genome assembly GCA_000966675.3 of Picea glauca. Classification (NCBI taxonomy): domain Eukaryota; kingdom Viridiplantae; phylum Streptophyta; class Pinopsida; order Pinales; family Pinaceae; genus Picea; species Picea glauca. Next base: position 206,223 of record JZKD02S0976367.1, on the reverse strand, counting down.
CATGACATGAAGATGAATGATGATGACAACATAAAATCATACTTTGTGAGAATCTCTCAGTTAATATATCAACTACAAGCTATTGAAGAGATCATTTCAGAGAAGGAATTGGTAAACATAGTACTCAATGGTCTTCCCAAGACATGGGATGCATTTTCTGCAAGCATGAACACAAGAAAGGAGTATCCGACATTTGAAAAACTTTGGACTTGTTGTGCTCAAGAATAATCAAGGAACAATGCAAAAGAGAAACCCCAAAAGAAGTACAATGATCAAGCCTTCGCAACAAGATTCAAGAACTTCAGGAACAAAAGGATGCTTGGCTCAAGGAGGAAGCCAAATCAAGAGAAAGACATTTCATAAATACACTGCTTCAACTGTCGAAAGTATGGTCACTACAAGAATCATTGTCCCGAGATAAGGAAAAGGAAGGAGAAACATGAAGCATCAGTTTCCGAAGAAAAGGAACCTACAAAGAAGACTAAGTAGGATGAAAGAGACTTCTTCTTCTAAAGGTAACAATACTCTTCTTATTTCTTATACATATCTCGCTTGTATCGTCTCTGTACATATCTTGTATAACTATCCCTTGAAAGATAATGTATTCCAAGAAGAACTATACCTATGGAAGAACAACAAGATAAGGATTGATATCATTAGATAATACACATGAAAGAATGAAATATGTCGAATCAATCATGAAGAGACTCAGAAGAAGAAAAGACATAAAGAAGTCAGAGAAAGACTTATAACGTTTTTGTAGAAGACAACAAGACAAAAGCGTGGACTCTGTTAGACGGAGAGAGCCGATTATATGCACTCATACATGAATCAAGGATTAGGAGGGATATAATCCTATGATCCATTAAAAATAATGAAGTATGGTAGCAACCATGAAAGACAGTATGTGGTCAATTCAACCATAGAAGAAGTCTTCTTCGAAGAGAAGCCTTAAAGTATCCTTGGTTTTCCATCCACATCCGTGATCCTATGATGAAATAAAGAAATGGAATATTTAGGGCATGGAATCTATAAGAAACTCCATGGACCCAAGAGCTAAAGAAAAACATCAGGAAGAACATGAAGATTCCAAGAAAGGAAGAGAAGCCAAAACAACCAGTCATTATATTAAAAATCACAAGATTACCAGCTTGATATGAACTCAATAAAAGTAATCAAGCAGAGGAATTGAAATTCATGATGAAGAACAGTGTATGAAATACTTATGAATGAAATCATTGTGAGAACTATAAATAGAGGTTCTCCCAGATGGAGGGAGAAGACTGTGATGATTACTTGTTCCAGTAAAGTTGACATATCTCTACATGAGTCATTATATCATCCGCAACATCCATGAGTTGGAGTCCTACATCAGATGAATGCAAAGAATGTTCTCCAGAGAAATTGAATAAAGAGCGTATGAAGAGAAACCTCAAGACTTTGAGGCATACCAGAAAGAGACCCTTGCATGCAGACAAAAGAAGACAACTTTGTGGAGAACCTCCAGTGCACAATAGAAGTGTGGTGAAGATTTTCTATAATAGAGATATTGTATCAAGATGATTACTCAGTAGATCAGATCTCATGATGATAGAAGAAGTGCCACATGGATATGTTCCAATTTTCCAACAATGATATAATCTATTGATCAGAGCTACATGAAGCCTTCAGAGAAAACTAGTGTTCCAGACCAAAGTACATTTGAAATCAAGCATTACATTATCTATGATAAAGTCTAGAAAGGAGAAAGTGATTCTCGAATACATATCTCCACAGATGAGCAGATAAGCAGACATTTTGGTAAAGTTTCTATCCAAGATGAAAGAGTTTGTGTACTCAAGTTGGAGCTCATGGAGATGAATTCCTTATTGAAAAAGGAAGAGATGACTCCCAGGTTGGGAGGGAGCACTGGAAATATTATTGAGGAAATTCATTTTCAAGATTGAAAAATAGTCCAACTTGGATAGATTATTTCCTGTTCGGAAAGTGGATTGAGATTTTTGATGGACAACGATTTCCCATTGTGGTTAACATGGGAAATGGTCCAGATTGCTGATGTATCATAGACAGAGACTTCCCATTGTGGTTAACATGGGGAGTGGTCTAAGGAAGTCTCTCTTCTTGAGGGTTACTCAAGAAGATTGGCCCGCCTCGCCAAACAACGATTTCTCATTGTGGTTAACATGTGGAATGGTCTGTTTTGGAGGTTGGTACAGGACAATCTTTTCCTCTTGTGGTTAACAAAGGAAATGGTCTGAACAGTCATTCCTTAGGGCTTATACATTCTCTCCAGGGTGCACTTTGATTAGTGTAGGAGGAAAGGCTCAAGGTGGGGAATGGTCCAGGCTCAACAATCAGGGACAAACATTCCTTAGGGTTTATACATTCTCTCCAGGGTGCACTTTGATTAGTGTAGGAAGAATGTCCCAGGGTGGGGAATGTTCCAAGTTCAGAAGACATGACAATTATTCTTCCTTTCTTGAGAATAATAGTCCATATATCTCATTGTTGTACTCTGAGGGTAGATATTCTTTCAAATCTCACAGATGTGAGTGAAAGATTGGCCCAGATGATTCAGTTTATCTCATAACATTGTTTATGTGCAGGTTGATATCAGATGATTGTTATGAAGAATGTATGCCATTATATGTATACTACTATGGTGGATGTGTTCCACTGTTCGTGACTATACGTTACTGATCAAGTACTTGTTTGCTACTTGGTGTGGTAGTGTACCACTGGATTGAAGTTATGTACTACTATGGATAGACACAATTCTGTTATATTTATTTCAATTTCCTTGAAGACTATCAGTAGTATTGGAAATGATTATCAGTTAGATGGATAATCAAAGGACATATATTTCCCAGACGGAAGATGGTTCAGAGCATTTACTCTTCTAGATTAGAAGAATGGTTCTTGTATCACTCTATGGAGTGAGCATTGTTAAATTTTAATCTACTATTAGGTTACTTTCAATTTACTAGATAAAAATAGCATAGATAGGATCACTGAGAGAAACACAATCACAAGAGTACACAAGCATTTATCCTGGGAAACCCTCAAGGGGAAGAAAACCCAACAAAACTTCCTTAATATAGATAGCCAATCCAATGCCAAGATAATGAGCCAAACAACACAAAAATTCCTCTCCCAAGGATGTGCCTCTCTTTCTCTTCCTTCTTCCGACAACTGGTAACTACAACTTCCTTCAATACTTGCGCACTAGATGAGTGAGCTGAGTGTGTGTCTAAATGAGGCGTTGGCCTCTCTTATTTATACAATTATGGCATGTGTGGAAGTGTCTCTTCACTGGCAGGGCCGAATTTTTCTTCTGGGTAGTTATAACCACCTTTAATATATTATGGGGCCGACTTCTTATTTAGCCTATTATAATTAGGGTTTGACTAATCCACAAAAGGGGATTTGGTCATTTACAATACCCGACATGATCAATCCACAAAAGGGGATTGATCTAATCAATAATAACTATATTTTGTCTTTATCCACAAAAGGGGATAATA